>OY982572.1:2613683-2751755 GCA_963859945.1 Euplagia quadripunctaria | reverse complement strand
TCTATCCACGAAGAGGTAGGCAGAGGTGTATTAAACTCCCACATTTTGCCAACTGTAACTTTATTCCACTCGCCTAATTGCGCCTAAAAACGCCTATTGGCGTTTTTGCGACTTTGGTAATTAAACATTGGGAGTACATTAAAAGGGAAAAAAGGGATATTGCTTAAACGGATGGATTGGGGCGTGTAAGCAATAGGTCGAGCAAGCCAGGGTCACCTGTCTGTGACTCGAACTGGTCACAGCCGGACGGTCCGAGCCCTCTAACTTTAAACATAGTATATATGTTTATAAGACAAATTTTTCAATAAGTGAAAAACTAATGTATGTATGTATACATTATACACATCATCGACAGTTGTTAGTGGTAGTGGTAGATAAAGCAAATATTACTTATTGTATACAGATCTGTTCAAGAAGCACGAGCTAGACATGTCGACATTCACGTCGCTGAACGAGGCGGACCTTATCGAAATCGGCGTCAGTGCGTTTGGGGCTCGCAGGAAAATGCTGCTACTTATAGCAGGTACTGTATTTTATTACTGCTCATTTTTAAATCAACTGAAAGGTTACAAAATTTTCTGTTGGCAAATCGAAACTCCGCAAAATGATATTTTTTACACGCCATATATTAACTTGACCTGCATCTATCTACCTATATAACGGAATCTTTCGACGTAGGTAGTTTTCATCGAATTCAAGACGTCCGATTAACTTGAAAATTTGCACATGGTTCAAGGACCGATGACAAGACCAAAATAAGAAAAAATACGCTTAAATATAAACTGAACTGAAGGCAGACAATTATTTTTGATAGTAAAAAAAAACGTGAGGTCATGAAATTTAATGTCACAAATAGATTATTGGTAGTTATTTTATTATAAAAGAAATTATTTATATTATTAGTAATTATAAAAATATAGTGAAAAGCACCCACGCTTTTTTAGAAGCAAAAATATATAATAATAATAGCATAAAATATTTTCTACTTTTTAGTTCAGTTTGCTATTAATATTTATGTTTTCAATAAAATTGTGTACCCGTATATTGTTGGTTTTTTTAAACTAAAGTTTTGTAACTACATTTAGGTACATTGAAAAGTTTAGACAAAAACACATATATTCCTCCCTCGGATTACCGTTTGCACAGACCAAAAAATATATAGTTTTTTTTTGGTATAGGAGGCAAACGAGCAGACGGGTCACCTGATGGTAAATGACTACCGCCGCCCATGGATACCTGCTACTCAAGAGTTACAAGTGCGTTGCCGGCCTTGAAGGTGGGAGTAGGGGAAGGGGGGAAGAGAGGGGGGAAGGGTTAGCCTCCGGTAACCTCACTTACTCGGCGAAAAGCAATGTAATCATTGCTTCACTGCTGGTTTTCTGTGAGGCCGTGATATCACTCCGGTCGAGCCGGCCCATACGTGCCTTCGCTCTCTCACGCAACAACAGAGTGGAGAATCAGTGAGAAACAGTGGAGAAATCATTTAAATATGTAAATTTATTTTACAGATTTGAAAGCCCAGAAGAGCAATTTCCAAAGTTCGACTGGCACTGAGAGGAAGATGGGCGGTTCTCCATCCCAGTTCGCGACTCTAGCCCAAGACAAATGGTAGTTTGAAACCTAATATATATTAAATAAAACCACGTATGTTAATTTTACCCAGTCATCAAAAGAAACGAAAATAAGTTTTATTTAGCAAAATTGATTTAGAAAATAGATTGCATTATGATCAGACGGCTATATTAAAAAGGTTGTTTATGTAATATGTGTTAAACCGTATTTTCTATCACAAATATGTATCAGTAGAATATAAGTACGTGGTTTTATATGACTGAAGGCTGTTAAGACTGATTTGCCAAAATACAAAGTAAATTGCAAATAATTGCTGCACGCTCATGTGTTCCTTCATATTTTTATATACAAGTTCAAGAAAAAGACCAAATGCAATGTATAAAAGGAAACGAACCTAGACTGATGTGTTTTTAATAATATTTCTCAATGAGTTTATATAACTATATTATTTTAGAACTACAAGTTCGATTGCTATAAGCTTATTTTTAGTATATTTCTCTTGATTTTTTTTTGAAATTTTGCTCATGAGATTTGTTTTGTTTTATTAATATGTTTTACGATAGCTAAAAGCAAGCGACGATTTGATCTCTACATAGACAATTGTTGAAGTAAACGGGCCGAAAGCCGTAAAATAATAGTGTTAAGTTTTGTTTTTATAGATGTTTTAATCGTAGCATAAGGAGAGCATGTTTTATTTTCTAACGTATCATTGTGCGTAGATATTAATTTGTACCCAATATTCAGACTAAGTATTTTGATTTATCATTTGGCTTTTAACGTTTGATTAATTAGCGGTTAGGAAGATGTCTAAAATCGAGTATAGCATTCCTTCCAATTCCATATTTTGCTAAATATGATTTTCAAGGAAGCTGTTAAGTCTGAAATTGAAAAATCGCACATAAGATTTCTTCATGCTTTTTCATATACAGACCAGATTATATTTACGGTCACTGTAAAGGTATATACAGACGACGGACTTTTGTTCAGAGATAGCCAGGGACTGAGGTCTATAAAGTAAACTACCTATGTATTACTTACTTTTAGTCTTTATTTGGTAAATTTATAATGTTCGGCGGAAAAAAACAATCCGCGGGCTAAAGTCCGCCGTCTGTACAAACCTCAAGACCGTTACTGAGGTGACATTTTTCAGTTTAGATAAAACAATGTATCTATTATATAATGATCATTTTCCGCACAATCGGCAAAAACATCAGCGAAAATTGACTTGATTTTAAATACGACTAATTTGTAGAACATTAGGCGGGAGCCACACGTGACCAAGTTTCTTATATCAGAGCGTCACCGAACCATTTTAATCAGTTAACATTTTAATACTTATCACCCAATCATTATATGTTTGTGATTATGAATTTAAATTTAAGTTTTTTTTACTGCATTTTTGATTTTAACCATATTAACATTCTAATTTAATGTGAATGCTTTTGTGTTTTAGATTATATTTAATATAGTATTGTAACGTGTTGATACATAACCATTGCGGTCATTTAACATATTTTTTTAATTAATATCTTTTTAACCAAGCCGTTATGTATCACCCGTGTACTTTACGATACTTTTATCGAGATCATAAAATGTACTGAATTGTTTTAATCATGAACTTGTGATTACAATCTATCTGTTTTAAAGTATGATTATGAGATGTTAGTAGACCTTTTGTTTTTAGATTATGGAATATGATAAATTATTTTAATATGTGTGTATTTACTCTTATACTTTTTGTTTATTTGGTGTCAGGTGGTCTGTTTCCCCAATATTTGTGTTTTACATTTTCTAAGAAATAAGAAAATTAGTGCACAATTATTTTTAGTTTTGCTTGTCTGATTAAAGTTGGAAACCTTTAAGTATTTCTTTTTTGATTTTTGACTCCTATACCAGGCTTATGTCACTCGATGTACTTGCGCGCGCTAAATACCTACCTACCGGCCGCTCGTCTGTCGGCGGACCTTATACGCAGTCTCGCGCAGTGGGTTGCCAACAGTTGCATCGCCATCGCTAATATGCCATCGTAATAATAAACCAGACCATACAATGAATGTTTCTGTAAACATAATTATATTGTAACAGTTTCATAAAAAACTGCAATGCAATATTATATAGCGTTTGTAGTTTATTTCTTACCACAACGGGGCGTAATAGACTCGAGTCGTTAATAGTCGTGATACATATTCCACACGCACGCTCGCGAGAGTGAAAAGGACAAGTACGCAGCTACGTAGGTATTTCAAAAATAACTACCTACCTAACTTTTTAAATTATCGCGTTACAGTGCCATTATTTGACTTTAAAAAATTTAAGCTATGATAAAAATATTATTATTATAGAAAGTACGAAATTTCATGCCTTTTTTTTGTATTTCTAAAGCACAATTTTAGTATTTTTTGACTACACCTGAAGCGTCACACTACAAGTGCGGGCGCGAAGCATCTGGTAGCTCAACTGTGCTTACAAATCCATTTAAGCTCAGTTTAGATAGTGCCATTTTTTGAGAGCCGGAAAAAATCTATGCTTTATTTGATCGAAGGTTTTTCCCACCAAAAAGTAAGAATTGGATTATTTAGGTATTGACTGAAAACAAACGATCTTTTTAAATCTAACCGTATTCCTGAACGAAAGTGTTAACGCTATTTGCACGTGAAACAGTGACAGTGACAACAACGGCATTGACGGGCATTGTATTTTGACATATTTATCGGACAAGGTCGTGCGGCGAATCTTGAAATTAGATTTTCGATAAATTTTCATCTACAAACATGGGTAATGCAAGTGCAAAGGCTGTAGAGGTAAAAACAGTTGAGATGGCGGCTAAGCCTGAGGGTGAAAAGCCGAAGTTAAAGCCATGCTGCGCCTGTCCGGAGACTAAAAGAGCCCGAGATGCATGGTAAGGTTATAGGAAAATGCTTTTATTACGCAATACATGTTTTCTAGAAAAGTCTAGAATTATCATTAAAATTAAAAATGTAAACATATATAAACGATTGCCTACTACATATTTAAAACAGGCACCTTTCATGAAAAAGCATTACGTTCTTAAGTTTAATATTATTAATGATACCACCATCTCTGTTATTGTTATGGAATTATTGTTAGTACGCGTGGCGTGGAGTTTTTTGAGAATTGTAATCTGAAAACGAAATATTATACAACAATAATTTTACATACAAACTATGTATATTTTGTATGTTGAAATAATAATATTTCATCACTACATATACAACAAAGTCCCCGCCGCGTCTGTCTGTCTGTTCGCGATAAACTGAAAAACTACTGAACGGATTTTAATGCCGTTTTCACTAATAGACAGCGTGATTCATGAGGAAGGTTTTGGTGTATAATTTATACCCGTGCGAAGCTGGGGCGGGTTGCTGGTATGTAATAAGTAATAGATTAATCTACCTCTAATACCTATAAAAATACTAGCCAACTTATTTATTAGAGACCTGCAACAGTATACATAGGCAACTTAATATATAAAAAACACAGTTCTTATTATGTAGACTTATACAAGGCATGTACAGTATACACCAATAGATTGATGAAGGTTTGAATAAAAATCAAGAAACTAAAGTTACACGTTAAATAAAATAAAGATGTAGAATAATAATTAACTATGTTAGAATGTTAATAAAAAAATAAAATAGAAAATAAAATAAATAAAGAGCAAATATGGCGATTATGTGAACAATTTAAATATCCATTAATTTTCTATTTTCAGCATTATTGAAAATGGTGAGGAAAACTGTGGTCCACTGATTGAAGAACACAAAGCCTGTATGAGAAAGATGGGATTCAATATCTAAGCGTGATCATATAACAATAGTATTAACAACTCGCCATATCTAATTAAAATATTCTATTTAATTATTCTCCTATTATCAATATTTTACTCAAATATATTGATATTAAATAGGTTATAGTGTAATTAGAACATTATAAACAAAATCTGTTGCATGTCAAGAAACAACGGAACAGTTATCTGTTATCAGTTTGGTTGGAGAGACTTTTAGTCTCTTTACATGTCATGACAATATATTTGTAAGGTGGAAGACACACAACATACTTGTATGGTATGCATAAATATGGAGTTCAATGTTTCAATTAAAGTTTTATATCTTAGTTTCATAAAGTTGGTCATCAATTATTCAAAATTGACAATTTAAAAAAAAGAATTATAATTTCAAATTGTAGATCAATACACCCGATTGATTTTAATGTTCACACACATATGTAGAATAACATTTAAGTAGTGCTTAAATGTCCAAGTACTGTGCAGTCAACATTCTCTTCTTCGTTTAATTTTTTCTATGATTATTCAATTTTCTAAGATTCTAAGACTTCTGCATTGAAATTTAGAGTTCAAGTTAGAATGATAAACTGTGCTAATTTATTAACCTTTGTTTTTTAATCATTCTCATATAGACATAGAGACAGATTTTCGATACCTTACGTAATCTTATTACCACCAGTAAACTTAGAAATCTTCATCTTTCTGTTCTCATAGTCGTCTAGGAAAACCTTTAACCTCTCTAATTCTAACTAAAGAAATGATACCCAGGAGAATACATAACATAACTAGATCATATTATCTTTTACTTTGTAGACAAGAATAAAAAAAAATCTGAATCGTAAACAGCCAAAATGAGTAGAAATTTAAATAAGAGTATTTTAAATAGAATTGAGGAAATTATCTTATTTTAGAGAGTAGTATTTATTGTTAAAACCTGCACTAAGACATATTATTGGCCAGTTTTAAGCATTTGCGGGAAATTTGCCTTTTGTTTTTTAAATAAATTGGTCACTTTAATTTTACATATGATTGTAAACTCCGTATAAAGCCTTGAGGCCTATGTGAGGTCTTACATTTTTGTAAAATTTATTTATCTTGCTTTTTACGTCCACATATTTATGACAATGATCAAGTTTTTTCGTTCACAGATATACATAGACGGTATCACCAATTTGTAGGTGTGTAGTTGCGTTTACTGTGGTAGAGGCCGCGAAGATTCCCGCTATTAAATTTGTACAAAACTATTGTAGGTGTTACTATTATTTAAATTTATTGTGGGATTTCTAGAACGCCAAGACCGCAGGGCCTGTTCTAAAAAAAAAATTGGATCTTAATATTTTGTTAGTTTTAAGAGGTGTGTGAATGAGGAATGCATTTGTCTATTAAGTTTTCAGCCAATTTTACTGTTTCTTTATTATAATTACCAAAGACATTCATCCTCTTCTAATTTGGTATGTGGTTGAAATCTTATGTCTCCTATTGCCTGTAATTAATTATCATGCTTTCAATTCAAATTATCGTAAGACTTGAATTTTTGAGGTACAGTATCTTATATCTATTCTTACTTGTAAAAAAAACTTTTAACATTTGAAGAAGAAAAATATGATCTTTATCTGCATTATCAATAACGTGTTGTATTATTTATCTTAGCGTTATTGTTGTAAATAAAAGTACTAAATTAATTAAAAAATATTTTTTTTGTTTCATTTTTATTGCCTAGATACCGTTGTTTTTTACCTATTTAATACATAGGTATTTGGGTATCTTCTATTTATTTGGGTAGACAAATTCACGTTGCTCAATGTCAAGTTCTGAGTGACGGCTCAGAATGGATAAGGCCAAGATCTTAAGTAGGTCATCTGTTGATAACCTGCTAACAATTTTTCTGTAAGGAACTTTCTTTGAAATCCTCCTTGGATTTGAACAGAAAAGTACTATGCCCTACCTGGCAGAAAAAAAATATTCCTATACCAAATGCGCCTTCCCTGGGCCACAAGCTGGTACGCCTATGCATGTCCGTAGTTGACGGACAGAATTAGGAATGTCACTCACCTCCCCTATCAAGACGGTCGTGATCGTGACGCTATTCCACGGTTGTTGGCAACCCATATCCATACTAATATTATAAATGCGAAAGTAACTCTTTGTTTGTTACCTTTTAACGGCTGAACGGATCATAATGAAATTTAGCAAGGACGTACAAAGGCTACTTTTTATCCCGGAAAAATGTACGGTTCTCGTGGGATAAATTTTAATTTCCACGCTACCGAAGTTGCGGGCAAGAGCTAGTATAATATTAATGGCCACTACTTCTGAGTGCTCCTATATAAAATATCACAGCAATAGTTGAAAACAACCCATTGCTGTATTTTTTTTTTTCAAATAATTCATGTACGTTTCATGAAGTTGCTTTTCACTATTAACTTTCATAGAGCGCCGACTGTAGCGAGTTTGATATTATGTCGTTGTGTTGTTGAAGTCTTGTTTAGAAGGCGGTCAATCTGAACGTTCCCCGCTTTGCTTTCCTTTCATTTAGGTACATCAGGATTTTATTTAGTACCTAATATATGTGGGTTTGTCAGCTGTCTGGTACCATGGTACCTACAGGCTCTACCTGGTTTAGGACCAGACGGCGCCGTGAGTGGTGTCTCAAGATTTTTTTTTTCTTTTCACCCAACATACCATCCATCCGTTTTCAACACACCCTCATCCAGTCATAAAAGCAATATTCTTTTCCTTCCATTGTCTTTCCTTCTTATCTTTCCTTTTCGTTTCAAATTTTTTCTTCTTTAATTCTTGAAATGCATGATTTATGCCAATAGGCTTGCTAGTCAAATTGTAGTTAGCAAAATGTGGGTGCTCGTGTTGCCCAATACGCCTACGCCTTTCGGGATACAAGCTTGAGCGTATTATAAAAAAAAAACCGGACAAGTGCGAGTCTAACTCACACACCGAAGCAAACTTGTATGTAGATAGTACGTCTAGGTCAGGCCAAACGGTCAAAAATCTTCAAGAATTTATTCCCGAGGAATAAATTCAAAGATTTTTGACCGTTTTTTCCGAAAGTTAAGTTTACTTTGCAGTCTAAAAAGACTTTCCCATAAATCGATTTATGACAAAGTCAACTTTCCCATCGCAAAATATAAGTTTGTTATCACAAAAAAATAAATAATAATTTGATACCTATGACCACACATTCACAACTTTCGGATATTTGCCTTTACTTGTGCTGTGCTGTCAGAACTTGCTTCTTAGCAAATTTCATAATTCTAGGTCAATGGCAACTAACCTATAGCTTTTGATTTACCTTATTTTTTTTGTGCGTGTGGAAACCCCCTCGGGCCGTCACCGGGGTTTTCGGTGGGGCGGTGTGTCGGAATCGAACCGACTAAAACCACACGGTGTGCCGTACTGCGCCTTAAATAGGAGGGATCCGGGAACAGCTTTTATTAAGACATCCGGAACCCTTCTAGCGCCTGCCCGCAAAAGCGCGGGCACCATCGCGAAATGTCCAAGTTTGTTAAAATTTAAGGCTGAAATGACCGTATCTTTTGATTGCCTTGACTCAGAAGCTTGATGCCTGATTTTCTTACGGCTTCAAGGTACCGCAGACATAAGTGATCCACTTGACACTTGCCATGAAATGGCCTTATCGTCAAGATACATTCGGGTGAGTGTGGCCTTAACATCTGATTAAAGGATACAACTCGACCGCGCGCCCGCGAGCAATAGTTCAAGAGGCCGACATGTCGCCTAATCCGAGAAATAGGGTGCTGACCGACATACAGTCAGACAGACGGAAACAAGCAAAGTGATCCTATAAGAGCTTTTTCCTTTTGAGGAACGGAACCTTAAAAATGAAATCTCCAACTTTTTCTCTTATTATTTACTAGCTATTCCCCGCATTTACATCAATGTTTAATGCTACTCAAAATCTCAACTTCGCGCGATCAACCAAAAAGCCAAACTCTTCAACGTAATTTATTATGTTAGAAGTTATAAATAAAAGTATTCATGCTGAAGTATGATTAACCGAATATACATGGTACTTAATGATGATGATGGTAAATTGGAAAACTAAATCTGATTTAATATGTAGATACATACATCTCTGCCGACTATTATTATTTCATTTAATCGCAAGTCTCTTACCGTGCAGTATACACACGGTTCACTAGTTAAAATGTCCTTTATGTATTTAGTTTTGCTGGCGATTTATTGCATAAATGAACAGTGTGAAAAGTGCAACGCTGAAAAGGTTAGTAGGCAATTCGTTTTGAAAAATTAATATATTAGGTATGTCTATTATATTATTCTATTTCTGTTCAGTTCAAAAAAGTGTATGCATGAAAATTTCTATTTACATTGGTACGTGTACAATATGTAGGTACATAATTACAAAAAAAAAACTATCTAAGTTTTTTTATCAGCGTTCTGGAACCCATACTAAAATATCGCACACCTAGAACTACAGGGAATTTTTGAGTTATGCACACCGTTGAATTTCTTATCTCAATACTAGTGGTGTGCCAGATATCCGAGCTAGACAAAAGTTCTGTATCCGTATCCGTTACTTTTAGGCGGATCTTGAACGAATCTTTTACGTTGTTATATTTTATTACGTTTATGAAATTCTAAGTTTATTTTGTTATAATGAAATATGAAATATATGATACCATAGACGTTTGATCCGCGCTTAAGAAATGGTACTAACTAAACTGTGCTGAAATATAGTTGTAAGCACAGTTGAGCTACCAGACGTGTCGCGCCGGGGCTATCAGTGTGACATTTCAGGTATAGTCTAAAATTGCTAAAACTAGGCTTTAGAAATGCAGAAAAGGCATGAAACGTCGTTTCGTACCAAATGATAATTTAAAAATATAGTTTTTAAATTATGTAACTTTGTACCTGTCCTTTTTAATTTTATGACAAGATCAAATCCTAAATCTTTGTGATAAGTATGTGTGTAAAATACTTATAAAAAACACGCGCATTGCAAGTTAAAACATGTCGTGTTACAGTCCTCGACGTAAACTATCGTGTCAAAGTTACGCGTATCGGCATCAAATGAAAAAAAAAAACTTGAGGTCCGTATCCGGATCCGTATTCGCAATAATAATCCGTATCCGCGGATATACATTTTTAACGATCCGGCACATGACTACTCAATACCTACCGACAAATAAACCAGATTTTAAAATATCACCAACACTCGACGCTAGACGCAAAATTTACCAACACGGGCTCAAATCAAAATAATAAAACAAATATACATATATTTGTTAAGCAATAGGGAAATAACTTTAAAAATCGAATTTTCAACCTCAAAATATGAGAATATAAAAGAGAATATAAAACTTCAAAACTCCTGCAGTGCTCCGGGACACAGTAATTAGTTTTTCGCCTTTGCTGAAAAACGTGCTTTTTAGGGTTCCGTTCCTAAAAACGAAAAAAGGAACCCTTGTAGGATCACTTTGTTGTCCGCCTGTCTGTCAACACCCTGTTTCTCAGGAACCCGTGGACGTATCAAGTTTGATGGTAGGAGGCGTTAGCATCGGCATTGAGCCCTCGATGAGGTACCTGGGGCGAGGTCTCTGGCGGCCAGCAACGTTGCGATTTTACGATGTCCACCGCGGGCAATGGCCGTCAGAGTCATACGAGGATATCGCACGATCTCTTTTGAAGCGACGAGTCTCCTCGGTAGAACTCTGACATGAGACCTGGAGGCGCCGACCATTGCTATATCAGCAGCCCCGGAACTATGATTTTTTCCGAACCCCCCAGAAACATTATAGTGGCGCCCCCTCTCTCCAATGTTTGAAATACATTATTAAAAAACTTACAAATATATAATGCGTGACATTTTTAGAAGAATGAGTAGTCTTTAAAAAATTTACACTTTTGATTACCTATTAACTGGTGCCCGCGCATCACCGTATGTAGTAAATGACCAGCTTCATACTTAGATTTTGAGGCTGGTGAAGATCTAAGTAAAATTTTTGAAGAGTTTCCTCGATTTCTCCAGGATCCTATCATCAGATCTTGACCTAATGACATTGTGAACAATTGCCAACAAGAATACCTACCCTTTTACAAAAAAATAAAAATAATTTGCCAATAGGCTTTGATTTACCTGCGAAATGTTAAATTTGTTAAAGTCTAAGGCTTAATGGCCGTATTTTTTGATTGCGTTGCCTAAGCTTGATTTTATTACAACTTCCAGGGATCGCTGACCTAAGTATTTGATGTTAATTTCAACTTGATGCCTTCACGGACTCCTAAGGAAAAGGGTCTTAACAGACACAATGGCAGACAGACAGATATAATAACAAATTAAATACTTTCTAGTTCTTTCCTTTACTTGTGCTGTAAGACCTTACTTCTTACCAAATTTCATGATTCTAGGTCAATGGGAAGTACCCTATAGGTTTTGATTTATCTTTTTTTTTTTTTTTCTTGTGGACATCCCCACGGGTCATCACCTCACCATGGCGATTGGTGAAATGGTATGTCGGAATCGAACCGACTAAAAGCACCGAAATGTTCAAAGTTGGTCAAATCTAAGGCTTAATATGTCATACGGGGGTCACACTGAAAGTTTTTAGAAAATAAAAAACGGAATTATATAGAAGCTTGTTAACATTTTTATTGCTTATCGAAGTAATCTCCGTTCCTTTCTACGCACCGTCGCATGCGATGGAACCATTGACTGAAGCAGTGAGCCCACTCTTCTTTAGGAATTTCTTCCACGTTTTTTTCAAACGCAGCCACGGCATTTTCAGGGTTCATAAAACGAATTCCTGTAAGTTTATCTTTCATTTTTGAAAATAAATAAAAGTCACAACGAGGAGGAAGAATCACTAATGTCACACCCTCACACCTTCAATAGACAAATATTAGATTGTTGAGTGAGCTGGAGGGTTGCCGTGGTGGAGGTTTCAGTGGGACCTACGTATTATCTTTTTACAGCTTCAAGGGACCGCAAACATAGGTATGTTGATTATGTGGTATTGATTTCAACTTGATGCATCCATGAGTTTCTGAGATAAAGGATCTTGACAGACAGACGGACAACAAAGTGATCCTAAAAAGGTTTCTTTTTACCCTTTTGAGGAACGGAACCCTAAAAATCCGAAAGTCGTTGATTTGTTGTTACCTATAATCACATAAAAAATAGTTTTTCGATTTTATATTTTACGGTTGGAAAGATGACTTTGTCGTAAATCGATGTATGGAATAGTATTTTTAGAACTGCAAAGTTAAGATTGTCTTTCGGAAAAGACGGCAAAAACGTGGAAGAGCCATGCTTAGGCACGTATGGGCCGGCTCGACTCCGCTCTATACCACGGCCTCACAGAAAACCGGCACTGAAGCAATGCTTGCATTGCTTTTCGCCGCGTGAGTGAGGTTACCGGAGGCAGTAACCCTTCCTCTCTCCCCCCTCTCCTCCCCTCTAATCCCTCTCCCCCCTCTCCTCCCCTCTAATCCCTCTCCCCCCCTTTTCCCGCTCTTCCCCCCTCTCCCTCTCTTCCCCTACTCCCACCTTAAAAGACGGTAATGTACTTGTGACTCTTGAGTTACAGGTGCCCATGGGCGGCGGTAGTCATTTACCATCAGGTGACCCGCCTGCTCGTTTGCCTCAAATACCATAAAAAAAAATTCGAGAATTGATTCCTGTGATGGACGCACTATCTACATAGCGCTGGTTTGCGAGAATAGCGACACAACCCAAAATTATTGATTTTAGAGAATGGCAATGTTTTGTGATTTCCGCTAGAGTATTTTGTTCTAAATATATAATGAACTTGTCGCTTTCTAACGAACGTTAGCACGAAATCGGCGTTGCATCTTTGTTCACCATAAAATATCAGAGATTTATGATCGTTTGGCATACTTAATTCAATTCGCCTGAATTTTGAGTTATGTCGATATTCTAGCAAACCAGCGATAGGCAGGGGCGGCCTTAGGCATTGCGAGACCCCGGGCGATAGATCTTTGCGAGCCCCTACTGTCCTTTCAGGAATTTTTGTGAATTCAACCTATATTTAATGCTAATGCTTAATGAAAAATGCAATAAAAAAAATTGTACATAGGAAATTAACAAAACCTTTATGTCAATTTCCTTCACTTTTCTATGGAACGGTATTCACTAACCAATTGAAGATCTGTTTTATTTTCCGCTAAATCTTTCAAAGTATCACATATATCGCTTAGTTGATATTTAACGACAACGACTCTACCCAGAATTCCCACGAAGTTTCAGACAACAGTTTTGACTTGAGCCAGCCAAGAGATTTTTCTCCGTGGGTGGTTGTGCGAGGGCGCGAGGCCCCTGCAAGAGCGAGGCCCCAGGCGGTTGCCCTGCTTGCCCACCCTTAAGGCCGCCACTGGCGATAAGTACCTACTCGTACAAATTTGTTTGCTTACGTAACATAAATTTTTGTACATTTTTTGCAGGTGTCATTTATTAATATTGAACGCCCTGTAACCACATATTTAAACAAGGCGTATTTAAACTATTGGATTATAAATAGCAGACGGCACAGTCGCTCTGATCCTCGTTATTATATGAATATATTCTTTGAAACCCTCGGAGCAGTAGACAATAGTGTAACGGTAAGGTTTCAGTTTAATCTTTCAGTTTCAAGGTGTAGCCGTACCTCTAAAGTATTTTCAGGGCTCAAATAGAGCTTCTATCACAGAACACATAATATTTTATGAGAGTTTTGCCACAGTCTAAATTTAAATGATTAAAAATAAGAAACTGTCATCCATGTATGTAGAATTGTGAGACTGTTCGCCGACCTGCGCATATATTGAAAATCTGGTACTAAAAAGTCATGTATGTAAGAAACAGTCTCACAACCACTGATATAAACTATGAAAATCACTAACTAACAGTAACTGCCAAGTTGTTCGTACCTCTATCTGCACTTAAGTGAAGTGTTCCACTTATTCCTACCCTTTTATAACCCCACTATTCATTAATATTTATCAATCGACCAATAGCATTGCGTTACCGGTGTGGTATAACCAGTCAAAATAATGTCTACTAACTTATTTTTATTAAATAGTGAACTGTCTTATCATCTATTATAGTTTGTCCCTATTTTTAATAAAATAAATAAGAGTTTTTGACGTGGCGATAACATGTACCTACTCAAATATCAATTAAATAGTTTTACACTATGCAGTCGAGCTGCTCAACCCCACGGCAGTTACGCTCAACCTTTTTATAACATTACAATATATAATAATTTCTATGTACTTCAACAATTAAACTTTATATTTTGTTATGGTTACAGGTGGACTTCTATTTTCGTGAATTTATACAAATAAATAGATACCGGCCTACCTTCATGGAGTTCCATTTCAGGGTTTGTCATTTGATAGATGATCCGTTCTTTGGCCCATCACTTAAACGAAACTTAAAAGGCAATAGATGTCCTTTTCCTGCGGTTAGAACACTTAATTTTATAAAAATTTTAGAGAATATAATCGAATTTGCACTGAATAATTCTTTAAAAATTGAATTGAAATTAAAATGCGACCACACGGGAAGTACCAGCTTTCAAATAAAAAAAGAAGCATCAAAATCGGTTCACCCAGTCGAAAGTTCTGAGGTAACAAACATAAAAAAAAACATACAGTCGAAATGAGAACTTCCTCCTTTTTTGGAGTCGGTTAATAAAATAGAATAGATTTGTTTGAACACGGTTACAAATGAAGGTCTTACAAACTATGTAACAGTTCAGCGTGGTTAACCATATGAATGTTTTGCAAATATTGATTTATTTTATTTTATTATACATATATCTAAGAAACAGCGGTTATTTATCTTTGCTGTTGTTTATAATTAAAATAATTCTCAAGTGTGTAAAGGCAATTTTCAAGCAAAAATGATTTTTATTTTAATTTAAAATTTCATTGAACACACAAATTTACATATATTTACAAAAAATACTGTTCGCCCACCGTTCGAAATTAGATCATATTCAGTATTAAGTACTCACTTACCTAATAATAACCCGTCGAAGTTTGGGAAAAAATTGCCATTTTTAGAGTTCCGTTCTTCAAGGAAAAAAGGGACCCTTACAAGATCACTTTGTTGTCTGTCTGTCTGTATGTCAAGACCATTTTTTTCAAGAACCTGTTGACGGATCAAGTTGAAATTAATACCAAAAACGTATGTCTGCGGTCCCTTGAAGCTGTAAAAAAATTAAGTATAGGGTATTTCCCATTGACCGCGAATCATGAAATTTAGTAAGAAGCAAGGTCTGCACAAGTAAAGGAAAAAATTCGTAAGTCTTTATTTCTTATTATATCACATAAAAAAATTGTTTTTGTAATTACAAACTTATATTTTGCGGTTGGAAAGTTGACTTTGTCATGAATCGATGTATGGAAGAGTATATTTAGAACTGCAAAGTTAAGTTTGTCTTTAGAAAAAGGCGGGCAAAAATCTTCGAGAATTAATTATCTACAAACAACTTTGTTTTCTCACGAAACCCTCGGTGCGCGAGTCAGACTCGCATTTGTCCGGTTTTTATCGATATTACTGAAGCTTGTCAACTGCTACTAAACAACAAAATAAATAAAATCGACTAACAAATAAAAGAGAAAAAAGATTTTACCGTTTTTTCTTTGCCTATTTATTGACAGATGATTTAAAACAACACCAAAGTCCTCTCAATTTATATTCCTTCCGGCTCATAGTTGGCAGCGAATTCGGTTTTAAGGCTGTGCGCTCCCCTTAAGGCACTCTCCTCGGCAGTGGCGTAGCTACCGGAGGGCTAGACGGAGCAGTGCCCCGGGGCCCCCGAGCTCAGGGGGCCCCTCGGACTCTAATTAATATGAATGAATGAATATAAATAAACTAGATTCCAGGAACGCGACTTTAATAATGGCACCTTATTTGAAAAAATACAGGGGAATTCCCAACAAGTCTCGAACATCTTTGTTTGAAACTTGCGGGGAATACTCTCCTGTATTCTTAGGCTGGTTTCACAGTCACGCCGTCGAACAGCGCGTTTCAACAGCACGCGCTTGACGCAAGGCGGAAGTATGAAAAACGCATCGCGTTTCAACAGCCTGATTATAAAACACTACTAGTAAATTTACAAGCGCGCGCGTCTGTCTGGACGGCGCGGCGCCGCTTGACGGCGCGACTGTGTAATCAGCCTTATGTTGCACGCTGCGAAGCGGTGGTACTTATAGTAGACTGATTTTAAAAACAATATTACTAAAACTTTTTCTCATTTTTAATTGATTTTTTTGCGTTTAACTATTACTTGAAAAATAATATTTTTACCTGAGAAACGAAACGCTATTCTTTAGTACATGACACTCCTACCACACTTGTATGAAAGTATTCGTACGAATGAATGTTTTACTTTCTAGTGTGGGCAAGAGGCAAATAGGCAAATTCGCGAAGCTTCGTGCATGCACGTGCATACATAGAAGTGTTTTCGGAGCATTATAGTATAGGTTTGCTAGTGCCATCTGTCGATCGATATAAAATGTTTACCGGCGAGTCCGGGGATTCCCCAACGACGTGACGTTCTATATCAATTACGTTTCTTGTTGATTATGACATAATAAGTTTGCAAAAATAAGAGAACTTAAATAATGGATAAAAAGAAGAAACCTAGCGGAGCGTTTAAGCGCAGACAACGTCAGGAAAGAGAAGATACTAGACAAAAATTACCGAAAATTGACACATTACTTAGACAGCCGTCTACAAGCAGTTTTAGGCCAAATATTTTGGACAATGTGATTGTGTCTACTGTAGTGCAGGCTGAGAAGCCTACTGAAGGAGATCTGTCAATTATTGCAGTTAAAGATACCGCCATCAGGGAGGATGTCGCTGATTACATCAACGACGACAATGTCTGCGTGGCACAGGTAACAACGGGAAAACCAATGATCTCGTCAGTTTTCGAAAATTTGTACAATCAATCGTCATACGACTTGGGAAATTTTACGAACATTTTATTGTTAAGTGATGATAAAAAACGTCAAATTCTTGATCGTGGACCTTTACAGCTTTCGGGACCATTTCCAAAAGACGCCCACCAGGACAGCAGGTGTTTTTCAAAATCGTACTACTTTTCAACTACTAAATATGGACCAGTTCATCGTTTTTGGTTGTGTTATTCTAAAATACTAGATGCTGCCTATTGCCAACCCTGCTGGCTATTTGCTTCGAAAAAGAGTATGTATGGTGTAAAGGCATTCGGGACTGGAAACTTTTATCAGAACGAATAAAACAACACAGTTTCTCGAGTGGTCATACGGACGCATGTGCTGTGTATGAACTTTGGAAAAAAAGTGATACAACTAACGACAAGGAACTTCAAAATGAAATTCGTAAAGAAGCGTCATTTTGAAAAATGGTTCTTCAAAAATTATTCGATGTTATACTTACCCTAGTAAAAAGTTCTTTGGCTTTAAGAGGACATCGAGAAAACTTAAATGAGGAGGGGTGCCATGGAAATTTTCTGTCCGTTGTAGAGCTTGTCACCCGATATGATCACATACTGCGGCAAGTTTTGGATATGCCTAAAGGTATTATTTTTATTTCTAAGTTTTTACCTGACTGCTTCAGAAGGAGGGTTATGTTTCTTGAGAGATTGTATGTATATATACTAGGACTCAGTATTAGAAGTAAATTTTGTAAACAATAAACTATCACTTTTTACGTCGTCTTCGGCAGCAAGTTATCACGACTAACTACGACAAATCTGGAGTACGTCAAATTCGGAACACGACGAATACGGAACAAACGATTTTAAATAGTTTAGTTGGGGCCCTAATTTATTTTTTGCCCCAGGGCCTTTGGTTACCTAGCTACGCCACTGCTCCTCGGTCTGTAAATGATCTGAATACCTACGGGCCGCGTTTGTTGGGTGTAGTCTGATCGTCTCAAAGAGGGTGTAGTGCTGGGTTCTGTACTTCTGTATATAATCTTTAATCGTCTGAAATCGTTCTTCAAAGTCTCAAAGACTTTAAAAGCTTGCGATCTGCCACGCAAGACTTTCGGCTGCAGAGTTTCCGAGTCATATGTTAATGATTACTGTTTAGAAAATTACTTAAACCGTTAACAGTGTTCATGTACCTACTATGAAAGTGTCGACAAATCAAGACCCCGCCTTTCTCAATTTGTTCACCTCTCGACCGTAATTTTTTACAAATAGTGGGTGTAACGAATCAACACTTAGCTTAAAAATATGAACTCTATAATAGTGTGGAAGAATGGGTGTTATGTCCCTCCAACCGCGGCCCAACGGTTGGTGTGTGGAAGTTGGATATACATATATATACTATTCGGTGCAAGAACTATCATAACACGATGCAGAATTAGTAGTTACTACGTAGTTCAGCTTGTCTTCGCTAGATGATGTTGAAGTATGTTTTTGCTGTATTTATTATTATTTTTTATATTATAGGGGGCGACCGAGCAGACGGGTCACCTGATGGTAAGTGACTACTGTCGCCCATGGACACCAGCAACTCAAGAGTCACAAGTGCGTTGCCGGCCTTTGAGATGGAAGTATGCTATTTCTTGAAAGTTTGAAGGTCGCATCGGTCCGAAAATACCGTAGGCGACAATTTGTTCCAGAGATTGGTTGTGCGAAGCAAAAAGATTCTGGAGAACCGCTCATTGGTAGATTGCCAATTATCCAGGTGATGGGGATGAAAGTTATGTCGTGTTGAACGATGGCGAAACGCTGCGGCTGATATAAATCCGAACAATTCCTCGGAACACTCCCCATGATACAGGCGATAAAGAATGCAGAGTGAAGATACTACTACATCTCTACGCCACGCCAAGGGGTCAAGCCGATCTGGCAATCGATGATTCGAGTCGCTCTCCATTGAATGCGGAAGTCGTCACAAAAGTAATAGAGCAAGGCAAGCAACAAACATGCTTTCCGCGCCATAGCCTCACCTATGATTATTATATTACGTACGTGTAATAGGTTCCATAGATTAAATGGCGTATATCTATATATTAATACGTGAAGCGAAAACTTTGGATCCCTTTTTACGAAAATTGGGCGGACGGAGGAGTATAAAATTTCGCACACTTATAGTTTATACAGAGAAGAAGTGACGAATGCTAAAATTTTTGAACAATATTTGCTACAAAGTTAAAAAAAATGCAAAAACGGGTACATACAGCTATGAGTGTCCAGTATATATTTTGACCTGTCATGGTACAAAAGTCTATACAATGACAGGTCAAGTAATATTGGCCAATGAAATAAACCATGGTCGAAATTCGACCACCACGCGATCTCTAGTACTTAGTATTATGTTATTAGTTTTTAATGGCTCAAGTCGCTCGCATGATATGCATGCAACCCAATATAAATAAATAACAGCAATAATTTAATATTACTTGCATGAGCGTCACCGGCGCGTTGCTGTTGATGGTGACATTGGACATGGACAAGTAATTTTTGTTTAATGTTGCGGAAAGAACCGGATGCTCTGGCAAAGTCATATAAAAGCCTTTTAAGACGGGTTTCTGATTATATAGTATATGTATATATTATATACTAGCAACCCGCCCCGGCTTCGCACGGGTACAAATTATACACCTAAACCTTCCTCATGAATCACTCTGTCTATTAGTGAAAAACGCATGACAATCCGTTCAGTAGTTTTGCAGGACAGACAGACGCGGCGGGGGACTTTGTTTTATAATATGTAGTGATGTGTGAATTTGGTTCTAAACTTTTTTCTTAATATGTTTATTTGTATATTTTTTTTTATAAATGGCAATAAAGATATGTTTTTTTTATGGTATAGGGAGCAAACGAGCAGACGGGTCACCTGATGGTAAATGACTACCGCCGCCCATGGGCACCTGCAACTCACCAGTAACAAGTGCGTTGCCGGCCTTTAAGGTAGTAAGTAAGGGGAGTAGGGGAAGGGTGGAAGAGAGAGGGAGGGGAGGGGGGAAGGAAACTCGGCGAAAAGCAACACAATCATTGCTTCATTGCCGGTTTTCTGTGAGGCCGTGGTATCACTTCGATCGAGCCGGCCCATACGTGCCGAAGCATGGCTTGAGGTCATATCTTTATTATTTGTGATGGTGACGAAGTTTTTCAATATGAATAACTGTAATTATTATATTTCAGGGCCAGTACAATATTTCCAACTTTATTTTCCCATTTATACCAAAGGGTTTTCCATTTTCCCGTGGACGAATTTATTGTAACACATCATTAAAAATAAATAAGGATGTCATATCAATGTTGCGAGGATACTCAGATATTGAAATCAAATCAATGACCTTGAAGAGGAAGGAACATTAATTATAATACATTTTAAAAGTATTGATGCGTTGAACTGTCCTTCAAAAGTATTATTCTGAATGTAATGTTAATAAATACTAAAACAGTTTTACTGTGTATAATTTTTTACATGCTTTATTAGCTTCCCTTGTTACTATAGGTCATCAGTCATCACACACGGTAACAGCACGGCTCCAACCCAGCAATAAAGTTGTCATTCAAATCTGAGTATTAAAACGTGGTCAATATGTTTCATAATGTCAATATGAAAAAACCGACGGCGGGCAGTAAGCGCGTATTGACATTATGAAATGTATTATACGACCACGTTTTAAAGCTCAGATTTGAATGACGACTTAATTGCTGGGGTGGAGCCGTGACGGTATAGTGTGTGATGAGCTTGTGTAAATAAATCTTGGAAGTAAATTGTAACCTAATTGTAGTATCGAAATGAAATTGTATATATACTTACCTATATAAAAGTAGTTTGGATGACAAAATTATAATTTGGCATCTTGGAGCTGATCTGCTGATGGAGCCAAGAGGTGGTTTTTTTTTTTATGGTATAGGGGGCAAACGAGCAGACGGGTCACCTGATGTTAAATGACTACCGCCGCCCATGGGCACCTGTAACTCGAGAGTCACAAGTGCACCTAGGGATAGTCGAAGTCTTCACTGGCTACTAGTAAACCCCTCGAGTTTAGACTCATATGATTGGTTTTGACGAGTCTAATAGATTGGGCATGGTAACCATGGTCTGATGCCGGGCAGGAGGTGGACAGAGGTACTCTTTTTTACTTTTTAATTTGGTTCTCTAAGTGTATTTTTTTAGTTTTTCTAAACTATAATATATTTTTGGTGTCCGATGTCGTTCGATCAAAGTTGTTTATACGCCCCTGTGAAATTAAGTATGACATAAGACTGAAAAATTGTGTTCGTTACTGTTTGTAGTTTCTTATTGTTTCTTAATTGTTAACAATTAAAAAACAACTAATAAAAATAAATGATTTTTCAATAGTTAGGTATAGGGGCAAACGAGTAGACGGGTCACCTGATGGTAAATGACTACCGCCGCCCATGGACACCTGCAACTCAAGAGTCACAAGTGCGTTGCCGGCCTTTAAGGTAGAAGTAGGGGAAAGGTGGAATAGGGGGAGAGGGGGAACAAGGAGGGGGGGGGGGGGAACGGTTAGAGCCTCCGGTAACCTCACTCACTCGGCAAAAAGCAATGCAAGCATTGCTTCACTGCCGGTTTTCTGTGAGGCCGTGGTATCACTCCGGTCGAGCCGGCCCCTACATGCCGAAGCATGGCTCTCCGTATGACGTCATAACTCATTATTTCATACAAATTTCCACAGAACGTAATGTACGTTTGACATTCAATAAAGAGGAAATGATTTGACTTGACAATACCTACCTACATGTTCTCAGTTCTGTGGACCTGGCAGTCTCATACCGTATCGTGATACGCTACGGCTAAGTTTAAACTTCGATTTACAACTTGTAAAAAGTCAAAACATTGAGACCTGATCAATTATTGGTACAAACGAGCTACTAAGCTACCCCAGACCCATTCAGACTTGTTATGTTTTTATACTTTCTACCAGAATTCTTAAGAATTATAAAGCAATGGGTTTCAAATTTATTGCTTGGCTACATTGCAGTTGATGCGACATAAATGTTTTCCCAGAGGCTATTTGTAGCACAAGTATTTATTATATTTAGGTATATAAATAGCACAAAATGTGAATCATCAAAAATGTAACTAAAACCCACGTAGGTAATCATCATTAGCTTATCTGATGATTTGCCGATTAACTTTAACTACAATTCATCTGCATAATACCTATTGGTAGCGCTACTACTTTTAACCTTGTGTGGTCAATTTTATGTTCCTCAGAATAACCCTTTTGTAAAGTACGATGATGCATAACGAACTAAACAATAATTAGCCATACCTAGTCACCGGTTCTGTGAATTATTACGATTGGCCATCCCTATCCTATGGCCATCTACCCCGGACTTACCCTAATAACAGTTTATTCGGGAATAATCGCAAAAAAAGTAGTATTCAGCCAAGCCACATCTAATCTGATGATTCTAGAAGAAAGGCAGTAGAAGAATTATGTGGGAGAGCCATGCTTCGGCACGTATGGGCCGGCTCGACTCCGCTCGTTACTACGGCCTCACAGAAAACCGGCCGTGAAGAAATGCTTGCATTGCATTTCGGCGCGTGAGTGAGGTTACCGGAGGCCCTAACCCTTCCCTCTCCCCTATTCCCACTCTTCCCTCCCTCCCCCTCTTCTCCTACTCCCACCTTAAAGGGCGGCAACGCACTTGTGACTCTCGAGTTGCAGGTGCACATGGGCGGCGGTAGTCATTTACCATCAGGTGACCCGTCTGCTCGTTTGCCACCTATACCATAAAAAAAAAAAATATACCCAATAATATACCTACTGCATATATGTACTAGTAACTACATATATTATCCGAAGAATCCCTGTTAATGGAGTTATATTATTAGTTAATGTTAAACGTACGACAAAATCTTTTCAAAAACTATAAAGAAAAGTACAAGAACGTATTTTGAATATTTTACCAAACAAAACAAGTCACTGAAACAGTAAAACTTGATAGGAAAGGAGGGTAAAAATCCGTAATGGCAAAAATTTTACAGTCCATCCCTATATCCAATGCCTTTCCTTCTTGACTAAGAAAAGATGACGAAAGATGGGAAAGTTGGGGTATATATTGAAAGGGAAAGCCCTTTCAATATATACCCTAACTTTCCCATCTTTCATTCCCAAAACGCTCGGTTGGCAGCAATGGGCTTGCCCCATATGACGTGATTGGTACCAATTTACCTATACCTAGTTGGCGAAATGTGGCTGTTTAAATACGGCTCTGCTTATCCGTTCGGGGTTAAAGGCGTTAGTGTATTTATAGAATTACTGTAGTAGGCACAAACACTTACCCTAATTATCACGCAACGGTCTCTTATAAGATTAACCACTACTTAATCTATAATAAGTACTGTGAGTGAAATTAAAATAAAATATGTACATTTGTTATCTGTCAATTGTGGTCCGAACACAGCGGTTGACGCCGGCGTCTTAACCCAAAACTCCTAAAATATTATAGTGATGAAATTCATTGACCAAACTACGGCAAAACGGGATGACGATTCTGCAGCCAGTTCTGTTAAATCTGTGGACAGCTATGAGTGAGTGATCTTTTTTTTGCTTTGCTTTTAAATGATTCGGCAGCCTTTTCACTTCGATACTCAAATTCGAAGTTCATGTTATTAGAAAACATTATTATTTCCTTTAATGATAAAAAAAACTGTGGCCTAACGCCTCCCTTAGACAGAAGTGGCAAATCTCTGGCAGTAGTATAGTTTATAAACATGTTAGATAACGATTAGTTGTACTAACAATTTCCGACCTCGGGTATTTGATTCCCTTGTGCTATGTGTTAATCAAAAGTTGCATATTATTTTCTCTGTGGGGTTTCATGAATCGCTCTATCTATTGGTGGAAACCACACACACCACGCATGAGACAGACGGACAGACAGACAGATACGGCGGGGGAATTTGTTTTATAATATGTAGTGATAAGTATATCTATAATTTTTAGTAATATAAACGTATGTTTATCAGCAGTCTGTTTACCATCGTACAGGTTCTGTCTAATTTGGGATCAGATGGCAGTTATTATATTAGAGTTATTATTTTTATTATAGAACCAGATAAATGTCTCGTGTGACGCGTGTGGTGTTCATTTTTTTTTTACAGTTGTGTTGTGGTGAGGGCTTTTCTCTTTTTCTACACTTGTTTAAGATTGTAGCTTTTTGTAGGGTTGTGTGACTACAATTTCTTTAAGATCAAGTAATGTTAGGCTATGGAGAAAATGATTTGGTATAAAACCAGTTGTTGACATGACTATAGGTACCTACGACATATAATTTTTCTTTTTTGTAGATTCTCTCACTTCATCTTTGAGTAATTGCTAATTTTTTCAATGATTGTTTTCTGTAGGTTGTGTGTGTTGGGAACTGCGATAGGTATTTATCAGGTATGAAATTTTCCTTACTTTATTCTGTAGAGTTATAGGTAGGTATCTGATCTAAGTGGACGTTTTTTCGGCGAGTATGGTGCGGTCGTAATAGAGCTTAAATGTGCCATTTTCTAGGACCGTCGGTGGTGTTATGTTTTTGTCTTGTGTGAGTGTGTATTTTTGAGTACTAGTTTTTTGGTAAATAACGTGGTTATGTCTGTGAGTGTAGTCTGTATGTGTTTTTTTCATGCTAAATGGGGAAACGAGCAGACGGGTCACCTGATGGTAAGTGAATGGGGTTTCATGAATACCTGCAGCTCAAGTCACAAGTGCGTGGCACGTTTTCTGTGCATGCTCCAGTTATTTGCTGAATGATTTGGCATTTATATTTGTTATTCTCCGCTATAGCTTTATGGATGTTACTGGAGCCAAGTGGCAATATTTTTGTAACCTTTTTAGCCAAAGATGCCGAATATCTATTAGGTCTCCCCGTTCCTTCATATTGCCGCTTAATAGTAAGTCTTTCTATTGCTGATTGTGGGTGTAAGTAGTTGTTTTGAGAGTGTGCTGCGAGTAATTCGATCTAATTGCTCAGTATCTTTTTTTTTAAATTTAATAACACTAAATAAGTATAAGAATGTATAATAAGTAAGTATAAGAATGGCGAAGGAGGAATTCAGGTACAGTTTTTATAAGATGTCGGCTAGACAGTTGGTTTTGCATATGGAGTTAATTTCTTGTATTCTGACCTTAAACTGCGTGTATCCTAATTATTTATAAATCTCAATCGGTTCTATTGCTGTGATTCTTGTACAGTCGCTGTGTTATATTTCGCTTTTAATTATGTGAAGGATTTTATATTGAACTATCCCCAATTGCATACATATGAGACGACTAAATTCTGTTGTAGTATTGACTAACTTGTACTAGCAAAATCTACAAAACTGAATAGATTTCTATTCAGTTTTGTAGATTTTGCTAGCATGTAAGTGATTCTTGTGGTTATAATTAATAGGGGTTTATTTTATTTTCTTAATGCGATATCTGTTAATTTTTCTGCTAAAGGTTTGTGTAACCAAGTAAAGTACCTGGGAGACCGACCGGTACCTTTTTGTAAAATCGTATTTTTTTTTGTGAAATTGCGTTTTCAGCGGAAATACAATTGAACTTAAAATCCAAAACTGTATCTGTATACACAATTTCATCAAAATCGTTAAAGCCGTTTCCGAGATATCCGAAATATTAATACATACATAAATAAATACATACATATAAGAATTGCTCGCTTAAAGTAATAAGATTTCATGTAACAGAAGTTGTGTATATTGTCTAGTCCTGGTGAGTACCAACTATTTAATACTAGCAACCCGCTCCGGCTCAGCACGGGTATAAATTATATACCTAAACCTTCCTCATGAATCACTCAGTCTATTGGTGAAAACCGCATGAAAATCCGTTCAGTTTATCGCGAACAGACAGACAGACGCGCGACATACCTGACGTGTGCCTGAATAATAATTGTATTTTTTCTTCTGCATGAGTCCTTGTACAGACAAGGACTCATTCTGTGCTCCATATAAATCTGCATCATGTCCTTTGTCATAGATTTCTTGGGTACTTCTCTACTTTACGTTCTAATACATGATTGAGACTAGACTTGAAAAAAATTGGTTGCCTGTAAAGTCGGTATACGGGCGAAAGTTTTACGTGACAACGACTTTGAGTGGTAAAATAATTTTAATGTGAATATTCATTCGTATAGTAGGAAGAAGGATGAAATAATAGTAACAATTTAAAACATTTATTTATACAAAGAATTATATTTAAAGGGACGCGTGCCTTTCACTTTTTATGTCTGTCTCTCTCGCTCTTAGGCGGGCTAACCATGCCCGAGTGGAAGGGACGCGTGCCTCTCACTCGCTCTCATTGTGAGCGCATAACGTGAGCGGAGCGTAACGCAGTTTCTTGAAGTGTCACCCGGCAAACCAATTTATAAGACGTTGTCACGTCAAAATCTATTCAGACCTGTCAAGCTCTGAACTACATTAATGTAATGTATGTTTTGAAAGTTTGAATCTGTTTATGTGATGTTTGTGTAAATGCTTGTGAGTAATTTGAAAAATCGTGTAATGTGATAACGTGTGTGTATGGTAGGGGTGGGGTATGAACCACAACAACACAACACGTACTGTTGTTGTAGTGATAACGGAGTAGCATTATCGTCGCTGTTGTTTTCAACTTGTTGGAGTTGCATCTGTGTTTCATTTTTTAATTGTTTTATTATTTCTTGTGATAGAAGTTTATACCTAACTATAGTTCATCTTTGATCTGAAATTCTCTGTTTTGTAACGGTTATTTCAAGGTAATCTCGTCTAAAGAGTTCATGCAGTTGTTTCCTGTAAGTGGTCACGTAGGTCACTAATTTGGTGACGTAGAAGTAAGTTCGAATGGTGAATATATTGACTACTCCATCCATCTGATACGAACTCTTGGTTTCCCTTTTTTAGTGGAAGCGGATAGTGTCCTACCTTGGGGTGGCTGAATTTATATTAATAATGGAAGATGACGATGTTTTAGAGGGTAGCTAGATTAGTGATGACGATCTAGGAGGTGTATAAGATATTGTGCTTGGGCTATATGGCTAAGGAGTGTCTGTCCTGTCTGTCAGTGTCTTACTTTTGTCAGTAACTTCGGCCGTAACATCTTTGTCGGTGGGAGCCCGCCTGTTCAACTCCGCATCGCTGGCAATTCGCATGCTGAAACACCCAGTAGCTTCGGGTGTGCCTGGACTATCGCCCCGGGCAGCGCTCCTACACTTTTCTTTTTGAACGAGTCTCCATATTAAATAGGTTTCCAGGGCCACATTAGCCATGCCAGTAATATCTCATTCGTGTTTCCGCCCCCACGTGATTAGATGGTAAATCAGGACGTGTGGTCGATAGGGGACTTATTATTGTTATTAATTTGTATTTTCAAAAATTTCATACTTTAGGGAAGTTTAAAGAAACATGCGGGTGAGGGCACGAGTAAAAAGTAGCAAATATACATACATATAAGTCTGTGATGTAAATATTTATATCACAATGTGTACCTTTAAAACGCAAACAGTTGTACGCTGTGTAACTACAATTTTCTATTTGCACTAAAGACGCAATAGTTACATAAGAAGAAAAGAGAAAGAATAAGTATTTATTTCTTAAATGATGTTAAAAAAAAAGTGCTTACAGTACTTAAAGTGCTAAAACATTAAAAAAGAAATACGAATAAAAATAAAAATAAAAAAAACAAATAGAGCGACAATTGCCTTGCACGCACTTGCACGTCACTTATTGAAATAGGTCACCGCTCAGCTTTGGTGCTGATGGCGCCAGCAAGGAAGTTGCTGTGCGCCAAACAGCGATGATTTTCACAACTGTACATCTCCGACTGCTACTGTGCAGAGTGTGTTGGGTTCGATTAACAAATCAATTAAAAGGTACATTGTATACTTAGGGTAGATTTTGTATGTAACTACATTGTTAATTAAAATTATCACTTTGTTGGTATAAAATTGACTCAACAAGTAAACAGCAGTACCTAGCGTTATTGCTAAGGCTTTCGACTTGCGGTCAAATGTTTGCGGGTTCCAACCCAGCCCAGTACCGACGTGAGCCCTGCTAACATAAGCATTTAGCTTGACTATGGGTGTTTACAATAATACTAGTAGGTATTGTCCTACGTGAAAAAAATCCGACAAAGTCCAAACAAATAAAACAAATACAAAACGTTACAAGAAATACATAAACCATCAGCTATCAATATCCTGACAAACATTATTATTAACATTATATTATTTACTATGGATGACGAAATACTGATAAAAGTTTCGTCATCCTTGACCCCGGACAATATTTCTGTGTATAAATACCCTATCGTAAATCAAGATCGAAGTATTAATTTATCATTACGACGCAAACAAAAGTACTTAAGTTGTTTTGGAGTAGTTCAATTTAAAAAAAATGATCAAGGTGCTAAGTTTATCGCTTAACTTCATTTTACAATACGGCGTCATTTTTAGTAACACCACGTAACTATTATGATTTCGATATCGGACATATAAGAAAAAAATAAAAACATAACTTACATATATATACCTACATACAGACGTACACACACACACACACGCGCACACGTAAAAGTGCTTATTGAAGTTTTAACTTCAAAAGTAAATAAAAAGTTGGCCGTCACGGGGCGCCCGGCAGATGTGAAACATCTCAGTGAAGGATCATGACGGCATGAAAGAGAGTCATGTCGTTTGCCGTGACTGCAAACTGGTGGATTTTACTGCCAATAGATGTTTCACACCAAAAATGTAGAAAGCGCAAACTCCAACTCTACGCCTCCTTGCTGCCATAGCAAGGAGGCGTAGAAACTTCGAATGACAAATGCGGATGGAGGACGTTTCATGTTTTAGTTGTTGCAATACCTTCTTAAAATAATGTTATTTTGTGTTCCCGCGTTATCATTCGACAATATAAAGTTTTAATATTATACTTTGACCATTTAAAATTTTAATTTATCTATTTTACATATTAGTTTTGTCAAATAAAGTCATATTAGTTTCTTGTCGTCTTTTAAAACTGCGAATTCGTTTTCCGATGAATTCGACATTCAAGAAATATTGATTAAATTAAGATTAGGTACGAGTAGAAGTACCTATACGGTATTGATATAAATATTATTCAGTTTACCCTATTGTATTACGAAATTCAATTACCTACATTATATTATTACGTACGTTGCGAAGTACCTACACCTCATTTAATAACTATTAAATGAGGTGTAGGTACGAGTACTTCGCAAGTAATTAATATTTGAAACCTATTTTTGAGCCCTGAACTGAAACCGACAGTCCATTAATAGATAAATGAATAATAGGTACATTGTTGTGTAATCGTTATTGATGAAACGATTTATTTTTTTTTCTATTTCAAGATGTGTACCAGCTTGCATGTACAACAGTTCCGAAAAAAATGATCTCCTCGTCCTTCATTTGACTTCTTACTACACGTAGTTTGTTTTTGTTTACTACTAAATACATAAAACACACTGTACCCCCAAGGGCCCATTCCCATAGCATCGTATCGGTAAATAGTGGTCGTATCTAAAGCGTCAGAGCCTGTATAATTATTTAAATAGAGTTGTTCACAAACATTGCGGCACGATTAAATGTTGTCCACGGCTTTTTTACTGTAGGGCAACAGACTGTCAAGACATTGGGAACATCTAAACGACAGTGTCCAACCAAGCATAAATACAATAACACGCATCTTAAAAAAAATAGGCAGTCATGGGACTGCCGACAGAAGTGAAAACTTAAACGAAACGACGAACTTAAAACGTCACATTAGCAGGTTAGTGACATTAATTAATAAGGAGCTGACAGAACTCAATGTATAGATTAGCGCCCTCTAGTGGATCTATATACAATATGTATTATTAGCGTGACGGGCACGAGTTCAGTGCTTTTGCCCTTAGTAAAAGTGCACAAACGTGCCTAAAGAAGTTTTCACTTCAATAAAAACTTCGAAAGTGACACATATCATAAAGTAAAAATGACACCCAATTCTATTTTAATAATAATTATCTTTTAAAAAAGTATCACCGACTTCAATGCACCTCAAAATACCCAAATCGCTTTAAGTGTGCCTTAAAATTTGAAGAGTTCCCTCGATTTCTCCAAGATCCCATCATCAGATCCTGACCTGATGACCATGGGACCACCTGGGAAGTATACCCTTTCAAACAGGCGTCCTTTGAGTAATCGGTGATCATACATACAAAAAAAAACATACAGTCGAATTGAGAACCTCGGAAGTCAGTTAAAAACTACCGCCATTTTAGGCAAAGAGTACTTATACAAACACTACGTTAGATCTTAGGTTTGAAAATAGAATGCCATGTTAATAGTAACTGTGATAACAAACGCACTACTCTGTTCCTTAGGGTCGTAGCGTGATGTTTAATTACCTATAATATTACCTTTCAGAATAATGAGACTATCAAATCCAAAAAGAAAGATTCGAAAGCAACTGGGACTGCCAGAGATTAGAGCTTTCAACTTTGTTAGGTACTTCATCTTTACTATACCTATTAGATTATAGACGGGCCTGTTGGTCTGGTTAGTGATCCTGACTGCTGAGCCTAAGGTCGTGGGTACGATTCCCACCAAGGACAAATAATTGTGCGATGAGCATGATCATTTGTTCTGTGTCTGGGTGTAATTTATCTATAACTAGCAACTCGCCCCGGCTTCGTACGGGTACAAATTATACACTGTTTATTAGCACAGATAAGATAATAGTTACTTCGTAACAGATACATCACTCCAATACAAAAGTGAAAATACGTACGTTATAATGGCCTACAAAATTTAATTAATAATACCTGGCGTTAACTGCGACCAGAAATATATCTTATTTACGCTATTCGAAAGTTGAGAATGCCTTGCCCACCGCGCGACCTTTGTCTGTGTGTGTAACCGCTTTGCCAGACACGTTAGGGTTGTACAAAATACACAAATAGTGAAATAGATTATTTATTTGATAATTAAATTTATGGGTGTCGAGTTTTATATAGGTGTATAATGAAAAATAAAATTATTTCCCCTAAGTTTAATTTTTAAAAGCAATTAAAATATTCTTCACTTTTAATATTGGGTTCTATTCCCACCCAGGACAAATAATTATGAGATGAGCATGATCATTTGTTCTGTGTCTGGGCTTAATTTATCTATAATATGTATGTATTTAGAAATAAATAAGTTTGTTTATCAGCAGTCTGGTCACCATAGTACAGGCCTTGCCTAGTTTGGGATCAGACGGCCGTGTGTGAAATGTGTCAAGTTATTATTATTATTCTTAAACCTTTCCATAGTAACATAAAATGTTGATGCTGTCCACATGTACATATATACTAATGGCCGCTGAGTAGACGGGAGAAAGATACTCTGCTTACGATTCAATGCTTGCTTTTCTGTAATGTATGCCAAGTGAAAGTGACGGGATTATAGAAAAAGGGCTTGTATCAATTTGATAAAAAAATTTGCTCCTCATTTATTTTAATTAAGATTTAAAATGTGTGAATTTTTAAAAAATGAGCGTAAGATATTGATTTAAGATGTTTCTCAATTTTAAAAAACTGTTTATTTTTCTAAAATACTGTTTTTTTTACTCTCCGACTTTAATATACTTTATTTCTCATACAAAAAGTTGGTCTTGTTGCAGTTCACATTTTTTCGTCAGTTTATAATAGCGCGAGTATGAATTCAGTTCAGAATCATACGGTGAAATCTATCATAGATATAATTATGAATAATTTTACTATTACAACGAAAGTCTACAATTACAGGAGTATTAGAGACAAAAGGTATCTGCCTGCTACCTGAAACTGTTTATATCTTATGAGAGCCCTTTAATCGGCAACATGTTTTGTGATATGCGCTCCAATTTAATACTTTTGTAAAACATATTATGTTATCCAAAAGTATTAAATAACAAATAACTACCTACCTACTCGAATAAATACCCCAATCCGTGCCGATCTCAATATGTTCATTTCAGTCGCTCTTACTATATCATTTTCTAGCCTTATTATAGATGGTCCTAATTTAATTTCGTGTTTTAAGAAAATCCTATAGGTAGGTACCATGTCAAACATATTGTGTGAAAGAAGCAGCCGACAGTTCGCCTTGCCTACTACAAATGAATACGCGGGCAGTCCACACCTACAAAGTTCGTCACCTTTCCTAAATGTTATGGGTTCATTATTTACAGTTTAATAAACTACATTTATTACAACATCCACCCTGGCCGAACACTCTAAACTTAATTTAGTACAAGTTGTATATAACATTGTATAGAATATATATAAGCAACATTTATTATTTGTGTTAAGAAGATAACTATTATTTATTATTAGCACAGCCACGCGGCGAGTAAAGAATAAACACCTAAAGTATTTTTAAATTATATTGACAAAATAAGTAAAAACTAAAATAATTATTGCGACTTATTTTTAAAGGATTTAACAGATCACTAACATCTAGCAATAACGCAATTTCACATAATAAATACATTTATCAATAACAAAACACGTCCAATATACAATAAGTTCGATTTAGCATTTTGTTTTTATTTACGAAGAATATCGTTCAGTGCGTGCGCGCTCTCAGCCACGCGTTGTTGCCCCTACCGACACTTATTCCGGCCCCGGATGCTAAATTGGTAGGTATATAAAAACCGCATAAAAATCCGTTCAGTAGTTTTTCAGTTTATCGCGAACAGACAGACAGACGCGGCGGGGGACTTTGTTTTATAATATGTAGTGATATGTATGTATTTAGTAATATATAGGTAGGTTTATCAGCAGTCTGGTTACTATAGTACAGGCTCTGCCTAGTTTGGGATCAGACGGCCGTGTGTGAATTACTCGATTTTTAATTTCTGTTGTAATGTAGTTTCCTGCTCACTTTTAAATATTACGATAATAACTTTTGAGACACCATTATCAAGCTTTTGTATTAAGTGTTAAAGGTTAATATACGTATAAATGAGAATAAACGTATCGCAAGAGATCAAGGGAGATCGCCCAGCACCCGCAGACAGCCTTGGCGAATAAGTACTCTGATACCTGACGTTTGAACTTTATCAAATTAATTAATTGGTTAATGACAGTACATTCACTACTGTTTAACTCTCTTTACTCTCGACGTACTTCAAGTGTTGCCAACTCCTGAAGTATTGTTCTCCTAGAATGTCCACATGTTGAATCGTTTATTGCCCGTGGTCCACCTGCGTAGTTCACCTGGGTGGACCACGGGTAATTATTTTTGCCCGTGGATCACTAGAATGTCCACATGTATTACTCTTCTTGTTAGTAAATTGAGTTAGTATTTATAGTCTGACCTAACATCGATACACACATGGAACAGAGATTTAGCTGACTAGTAAAAATATTATAAGTAAATTATTATTAATACGGAAACTATATGTTATTGGGGTCGCTGTTATTGAGGTGACATACATAATTGTGTATTAAGAACTAATAATAATGTGCTAATATCCTCTATTCTTTGGTCATCCTCTACTATTGTATAATGCCGCGTTCCAATAAACAAGAAACGCTTCGTTTTGCTTACGGACGGTAAAATTTTAATTGAAAATTCAACGAAATTTTACCGTCTGTAAGCAAAACGAATCGTTTCTTGTTTATTGGAACGCGGCATATGTCAACTTCTATACATAGAACTCTCTTTAAGTACCACATTTGCTCATCCCTCCGCATAACTTGCCTGTAGAACAATAATGTATTGCTTCCTTATCCATCCTAGTCACACCACACATCCATCTCAACATTCGCATTTCAGGTACAGGCAGGCGTCTTTTATCCGTTCTCTTTGTGGGCCATCTTTCAGATCCATACAGGATGGCAGGTCTGATGATCGTCTTATAGATGTCTCTTTACAGTTTAACAGGAAACCCGAGATGACATATTGATCCCGTTACCTGTAGCCACTTCTACCCTGCTTCGATTCGACTGTACAGTCCGATCTATTTCGCCTTCGCTTTGTAGGAGCGAGCCAAGGTGCCTACTTGAAATTGCAATAGACTGGTATCCTTATTTCTTTTTAGCGAAATGGTTGCAGGACTGGAGAGACCGCCGAAATCACTCGTATTCAGTTTTGGTTGTGCTGATTTTCAAGCCAACAATCTCCAGTCATGAAAAAACTCGTTGTTATAGTCAGATACATTTCCAAGTCATTGTCTGCTGGGTGAAACCCTCAGTAAATGTAAACTAAAATGCATATCTTGTCGTAAAAGTTTTAATTAAAATTCCAGCCAATAGAATTTCCCCTTGCACAAATTGAAACTTATATTAGATAAAGATATTTTATTTTGTAAATATGGGTGCAATGATATCTCCTACCCCAGATTATAATTAGGTTCTGCCACATGTTACTAATTGCCATTAAAAATGAATACCTATATTTATTCATTTATTCCAAGAAAAAAAATAGCTAAATCATACGATCAAAAACCATTTAGAAAATTTAGGTAGGCACAATAACAATAAAATATAATAACAAACTTGAAAATAAAAAAAGTTATCAGTTTTATATACCTAAATGTAAATTTCTGACTATGAAAATACCCGCTTTACAAATGATATCAGAGGCATATAATATTAAAGTATAATTGTCATAACATGTCAATAACTATAATTAATTATTTATATCATTTCATGTCATCTAATAATAATGTTAATAATAAGCTAAACGATAATGAATATAGGATATTTTTGAAGTTATACTTCTTTTGGCGCGTTATGGAAAAATGATGAGAGTAAATTTTTACGATTTTTTACGAACTAGAAACCGTAGCAGAGATATCTTCAAGAATCATCATCATATTTCAATCAATTTACACAAAATCTTAACAAATAAAACACCTAAACATCATGAATCACTCTGTCTATTAGTGAAAACCGCATGAAAATCTGTTCAGTAGTTTTCAGTTTATCGCGAACAGACAGACAGACGCGTCGGGGGACTTTGTTTTATAATATGTAGTGATACATATTTATTCATATAGGTTATAAAAAATACAGGTAAGAAAAACTCTCTTTCTATCTTAATGACTCTGTTTCAATTAATGAGTTAGCAAATAAAAATAATTGTTAAGATATGACGTCCAGGTAAATACTTATTAGTAAATAGGTAGAGGCTCTCATCGGACCATCTACGTGCAACGTGTTTTCAAACCAGCTGGCGTAACTTAAATGATATCAAACCATCTTAAACACTATGAAATCACAAAAGTAACGAATATCTCACAATCATACCAACAAAATACATAATATTATTATCGTGTCCAGATCTTAAAATTAACCACTTGATTATATGTCCGACCATTGCCAGTGTAGTCTCCATGATATAAAAGGTTTAATAAAAATTCTAAATAAAGAAGGAACTTATAAATTGTTCTTTTAAGTTGTCATGACGATATCTTACTGCACTTGTATCTTCTATTTGCTTTTAAAACAAATTAATTGACCACCGCCGCGCCGCGCGCCGTCATGCATGATACATCACGAAAACAAAACGATATAGATCTGCGTCTCTAACTGTGGATAATGTACTTAACTATTTTACGAACTATTGTTTAAGTAGTCGTACGTTTAGGCTAAAAAGAGAATGCGAATACATCAATGACACGTATGTACATGAATTCAGAGGGCTCGAATTAGATGCCTCTGAAAAAGTCGGGCATTTTTTATACGTGTAGAAACTCTAACGGGCTATCACCTCATCGGGGCTAACGGTGAAGTGGTGCCTATATAAAGTACACCAGCATTTTAACTATTTAGCTAACCTTTCAGGAACCATATATTTTTTTACATCATTTAAACATTGCATAAAATCTTATCAATAATTGCATACAACAACGTCCCTACCTCAAGATAGCAAGATATATCTGTAAAAAAGTAACGCGATGGATGTATGTTTATTATAATAATTATTTATTACTTACAAACAAATGGCCGACCCTCACCCTGCCGCAGATGCGTAGAGATAAAAACCGCAAACTTTAAATAATAATACAAATTGATAATAAGTTACACACTTAGTGATGAGTGACGGCTCCGTGCGGATATATCCCACACATTTCGATTAGTCAATATACCTAAATGACACAGTGATTTTGAAAATAAAGTGAGAAAATTATGAGTTATTGAATTGGAATATTTAACTCTAAAATGTTTTTTTAAATATTTATCTTATTTTTATTAAAGATATTGTTATTGTCCTTAGGGTATTCGGGAGTGGGTGTTCCGACTTCACTGATTGTGAATACTGCGAAGAGCGGAGGAGACGCTACAAAAAGCACAAGTGAGTTTTATTTTACATAATTTGCTAATCTATGCTAATACAATAAAGTTCTTTGGAAATACCAGTCGGATTTAGGGCATCAAGAGCGAAAATAATTTGATAAATTATTTTCGCTTTTGTTGCCCTATTATTAAGGAAGATTATTTAACGTCACGTTACGACTCTTAGGAATAGAGCATTGGTCATAAACGCAGTAGAAACTGCAGGGAACGGCTAGTTAAAATTATTACTATTCGTGCCCCATTTTTCTTAATACACAGTAGCCCTCAACTTTCCCACTGACACAAGGTCTTAATTAGATCAATTTATTACATTATGAACTTATGAATGATAAAAATATGCTTCTTTATTTACTGTCAAATGCGCATTAAAATCTAACTCTCGCCGCTAATCTCTTGCAATCGTAACTTATTACAGTCTTCATGTTAATTCATTTATAATGTTACTACGCCATTACTAGTGGTTTCCTCTCCAAACTGCCATAACGTCGTAACTTTTAAATCATTTAAGTATTTTTTATTATTCTTCCTGCCCTATATTTTTATATATCAATATCACTCTTAACTTTAAGTTCTCATCTTATTCGGTTTTAAATTATTTTCGAAATTGGAATACAAACAACTATTTCGAAAAATGGAATACCCTGACGAGCTGTTTAAGTTTTTTTAATAACAATGGAATGCCAAATCTAATACAGACTTTGAAATTTCAGATTTTGTCAGTGGCAAAGTCGAGGGCTACAGTGCGTTAAAAAAAAACGGGGCACGAATAAATTGTAAGGTCACGGGGGCTAATTCCACCATAGTTTTTTTAAAGCTTATGTTTGATGGCCCATATTCGATTAATGTTTCATTTTATTGGTAATGGTAGGGTATAAGACAAATAAATTAATAAATTTTGAACACAGTCATCATATTATTTAATTTAGTTTATTTTAAACACTATAAAATACTTATTTTTTTAAAACTGGGCCACTAGACGGATTATCCCCTCTAAATGGGGCAATTCCGTCAATTAGCAAGATTTTATAGAAATCGCTAGTTTTTTGAAGGATACACATAATCTATACATGCATTAGTAGGAAGACAGACATTTATAAGCTTTGCAATATTAAAAATAAAGTCTTGGTTGTGTTTTATACGTAAAAATCTTATTTGGGGGCTATTCCGGCATACTGAAGAAGGCAGGGGTAATAAACTTTCATGGGTATTTAGTGTTTTATTAGTTTGAACTTTAATAAATTTATGGAATACTTTAAGCACGTCATTAAATGTTGCAATTTAATTCTAAACGTAATTCGCAAAACCTAATTCTAAAAGTAATTTAATTCCGATAATAATGGATATTTTACTTTTAAATAAACGATATCACTAATAGTAACTTTGTATTAGATACGCATTGAAAATTGAAACACGGGTTTTCAATTTTTGTTTGTTATACTACTTTATAAATATATAAAATTAAAAGTGCTAATTTTTATTGTAAACATTTATTTAAAAATTAAACAATCAACTTTATTAAAATAAGGACCTGGTGCCAATTTAAGCCCCTTGGAAAACTTCTATTTGCATTTTACTTTTAACAGCAGCAACTCTTTAAATGACATTTGTAGCAATGGATTTTTATCCCTCGCTACACTACACAGAACATTACGCTCACAGTCGACATGAATAAAAAAGGTTAGCGATATCTGAAATGGGGCAAAATCGGTACCTATATGACGTTCTTGCCCCATTCAAAATAGGCGGAAATAAGCACTTGATGATTTTGTCGTTACTAAGTTAGCACCTGAAAAAACTTAAATATTCGCAGCGTTTCTTAGCAAAAAAACCTAAAGAACGTTAAAACAGACATTGACCCATCTATTTTACAGTCTCTAGAAACTGCAAGTTGCCTTATTTTATATTTACCTTCGATAAAGTACAATACAAATCACTCACACTTCACTTTTGAAATAAAATTTAACTTCAAACACTATTTTATCCTTTTCTATACCAAATTACGCCATCTGAGAAATTTTATTTGTAGTATAAAGTAATGCTTTTTTACCCATATAGCTACCAAAAAAGCAGCTAGATTGTAATGTGCAAATTAATTGCAACAGGCGTTTTTGCCCCGTAGACGGATTTGGCCACCCTAACCTTAATTATGTTGACGGAAATCAATGCGATCACGTATTTAATAGGCATTATATAACTTTGGTTTGCCTAACGTTTCGACCAGGTTGCACTGGCTTAATCACAGGCTGCCTGGCTCTATGGTGCACACCCTCCGTCGTTGAATACGTGAGGTAGAATATAAGGTTCTTCAACCACCCGCAAGTTAAAAACGAAAATGTGTGGGTTAAATACGTGATCGTGTTAATTCCTGTCAAAATAATTATATTATCATGGAACACGAAAGTTTAAGAGTTAGTAATAAATTGCATAGCTCCACGTTATAAACCCATTCCTGGCACAAGTATTTGGTAAATTTTGAGACTCATTGGGTAAAGAGTATGACCGTAATGTTTTACGCTACCTTATCACTTACGGTTATTTCTAGGAAAACAGCTGTATTCTATCGCGAAAACAATAAATATATACAGTACCTAGATGTTGTTAAGTCCCTCGGCGTTTATTTTAATATCGATACGAACAGGAAAACTATTGTTTTAAAAGCCTACATAATTATGTCGATGACAGACAATTATATCAGTCTATAAAGAGTTAAATTAAATGATAGGACTTCTGGATCGACTAATAATTGATTTATTTATTGTTTAAAATGAAAAACAATACATATACCTTTGATAAGTAGGTAGAGTCTGTGCGGAAAGAAAACCGTCGCCACAGACTCTAACTATATTTTTTATAACTTTTCCATGGATATTTATAAAATTTAGATTTAGTCCAAAACATAAATAAAAATAAATAAATATTTAAAAAAAACTTGAGAGGTGTCAAGGGACACCCGGATGGAACGAAGTTCCTTTCGATTAATTAGTGAAGGAATTGTATATTGTGTGTATTTTGGTCTTAATTTTTTCCGTCTAGCCCCCTTTCGCAATGCGCCATAAGGAACTTCGTACCAATAAAAAAATGTTACAATAATAATTAGGTTCGTTCATTACACCCGTCTTAGGATTCCAATACAATACAAACGGTTGCATATTTAGCTTTTAGCTCTGCCTACACTAATCATGATTACAGGCGTGAATTTATGAATGTATGTATGTGAATTATTTATGGATTAAGTTAAAGAATTAGAATTATAATGAAATTTTAGTATAGTGAAAGATTACTGCCCAGAGCGGTCTTACCTGATAGATAAATGCTAATAATGATCGATAATTGTGTTAAGAATATTTCCTATTTTATCCTTAGATACTACTCACCGAGTTTAACCACGAACCACACTTACAGCGCCATGAGTTACGCAGAATCTTGGCCCCTGCTTCAGGGTGCAGTGCCCACCAACACCTACAAAACCCTCAGCAGAGACAGTCTGGACTCTTTAGTAAGTTTTAGTTTAAAGTTTATTTATTTATTATTTCCTTTACAGGCACCTTAATGATAACCACACCACACAGAAAGTGATTTATATTATAAACGTCTAAAATGTAAATAAAGTAACAATCAGTAGGTACTATAACATTAAAAACAAACTTCAAAATTCAAAAACAAATAAATAGTAAAATTCTTGTGTAAATTAACATTAATTAAAATTGCAACAAAGTACAAAAAATTAGATATAAATACAATTTATTAAAATTTTAAAAGTAAATAGCGAATTCTAGTTTATTAAAAACCGTTCAAATTGTAAAATAATAATTCTTTAAAAAAAAACCGACTTCAACAAAAAAAACTATTCCATAAAAGACTTTTATATGGTTTTCTCATGGATGCCATTGTCGGAACTGGACCAAATTGAAATGGGAACACACGGGAAGCACCAGCTTTCAAATAAAAAAGAATCATCGAAATCGGTTCACCCAGTCGAAAGTTCTGAGGTAACAAACATAAAAAAAAAAAAAAACACAGTCGAAATGAGAACCTCCTCCTTTTTCGAAGTGGGTTAAAAAGTAAATAACCTTGTAATTAAAATTCATTAACATTGTAAAAATAGTAGTAAATCGGATATAAATACAATTCATTTAAATCTTAAATATAAATAATAATAATCAGGTACAATACAATCTGTCCCTAATGTAAAATTAAAATAAAAAAGTAGGTATGTATGTAATACATCCATTTTTTCTTGTCTTTTCATAAGTAGGTAGTTAGTCAATAATATTTCTGAAAAAAGAAAATATATATATCGTTCTATAGTACTGGCAACTGTCAACGCCTCAATGTAACGCCCTGCTTCTTTGAGAAACGATCTTTCGCTACATGAGAATAAATCTATTGATGGATCAAATGAGACGATTTCATTAATATACCTTAGTGCTCGTGACAGGGGTGCATACCGAGACAGATTAGTGCGTGCAGTCGGCACTGCCAGCGTGCGTTGTTCTAACAATAATCTAAATATACATGAGTTTTTTGTATTATCATCGGTATCTATACCAATGTTATAAAGCTGAAGAGTTTGTTTGTTTGGTTGAACGCGCTAATCTCAGGAATCCATTTATCGAGGAAGGCTTTCATCACGCTATGACCATTAGGAGCGGAGCAATGACCATAAACGCATGTGAAACTGCGGCTGCGGCTAGTTCCACATATATTTGCAGTTTCAAATCGGTACGAGAATTAGAAATTGGTTAAATTTGACTTAATGATAACTTGAGACACCTCACACACGGCTGTCTGATCCCAAACTAGGCAGAGCCTGTACTATGGTAACCAGACTGCTGATAAACATACTTATATATTTCTAAATACATACCTATTATAGATAAATTACACTGCCCAGCTCTGTTTATATAGTTAATTACAGGTAAAACCAATAAAAGCATGTTAAATAAAAAGAAATCGTCTGACAATCAGAGGAGAAAAACGTACTAAAAGCACCGATTAGCGACAGATGGTAAAAAGTACGTCACAAAGTCATTGTTCTGACGGCGACTCCTATCAGTGACAGTATAATTCCTTATCTAACAAGTAATTTACGTGTAATTAATACTTTACAACTATTAAATAGTTGTTCGGGGGAATAAACTTAGGTATTGTTTTATCGTAGCTTTCGGAGATAATGTTGAGTGCTACAGAATTTCTATTTTAAGCAATAAAATAGGTAGGTAGTTTAATGAACACACAATGTCCAACTTAGTTGCCATCCAACGACGTGATTATCTTTGAATCTTGGGCAAAACCACAAGGCATTTTCAACATCAAACCTTTTGTAAGGAGATGTGTATTTGCCACCCATTATCCATCAACCCGAGCAGGTTCTAGCAGTAGTCCTATATTTCGGGCAACAGGTCCTGCTGACCATCAAAATCAAAATTATTTTTTTCAACTAAACCCATTGTAGGTATTTTTGAATTGTCAGGAGGAGTCAGTCAGTAAAAGTCGGTCGTGAAGCTAGTTGCCTGTTCCAAAACGTAGATCCTATGGAGAAGAATAACAGGCAATAAACTCTAAAGACACTCTTTTTCAATATGTTTTTTTTTACAAAGTCATGTCTTGGTCGTGCAAGCCCCTCCATCCATCGTCAATCTCTCAGACCAGACCTTAGACCACCGTTCCAGTTCATTGCCGGTGACAGTTTCGGTTTGGCCGAGTGGAGGTCTGTGACAGGTCGTGTTCCCCAAAGGAAACTAAAAACAACAATAGTAAAATATTCTGGGTTAATAGAAAATAAATAAAACATAAAATGGGCATGAATATAATCCTAATTGCAGTCATGCCTCTAATTTTCTGATTATAACAACTTGAGACACGGCTGTCTGATTCTGATCCCAAACTAACCGGTGTTATAGTAACACACTTCTGATAAAACATTCTTATATTGGAGGATATAAAATAATTATCAAATTATATAAAATAACTAGCAGCGCCAAGCGGTTTCATCCACGTAAGTCCCAATCCTATTAGAATATCGGGATAAAAAGTTGCCTATGCGTTAATCCAGGTCTCCAGCTATCTACATACCAAGTTTCATCGCAATCGGCTCAGTGGTTTTTGCGTGAAAGAGTAACAAACATCCATCCATCCAAACTTTCGCATTTATAATATTAGTGGGATGGGATAGTGGGATAATCATTCTGTAGATAGATTGATACATTTGTTATCTGCGTTCCAGTCGGGCGAATTCTATACAAATACGTTTATTTTTTCTATGTTGGAGATCTTATCTCATAGTGTTTTTGATGTGCTGAGTTTTTTTGACCGCTTACGCAATAGTTTGATCTCTAATACTATTCGTAAAGGCGGTGACAAACTATGCTAGTATTCAGTGGTGCCACAGAGAAGATGATAGTCACTTCCTAAGTGGTACTTACCATAAATAAATCCACTACTGAAGATAGGGACAGGGGTTTTGAGAAATAATTGAACTAATATTAATGTTATAAGTAAATTATGTATCTCATTTATATTTTAATAGGCATTGTTGTTTATTTTTAATCCCCGACGCAAAAAGAGGGGTGTTATTAGTTTGACGTGTCAATTTGTCTGTACGTCTGTGCATCTGTGTATCTGTGTGTCTGTCTGTGGATCGTAGCTCCCAAACGGATGAACCGATTTAAGTGCGTTTTTTTTTAAAGTGAAAACTTCTTTAGCGGCGTTGGACACTTTTTGAGATGGGTAAAAAATGTTAAACTCGCGTCAAGACACGTTTTCCTGGTCGAAAATGTATGGGACGGGGGGAGGGAGGTAGGGAGGCAGGGAGGCAGGGAGAGAGGGAGAGAGGGAGAGTGGGAGAGTGAGGGAGTGGGAGAATGGGAGAGTGGGAGAGACAGAGAGAGAGAGAGAGAGAGAGAGAGAGAGAGAGAGAGAGAGACGCTAATAATACATATATAGATCCACTAGAGGGCGCTAATCTAAACATTGAGTTCTGTCAGCTCTTTATTAATTAATGTCACCAACCTGTTAATGTGACGTTTTAAGCAGGGATGTTATGGAACTCCGTAACCGTAACCGAAACTATCGGATATCCGAAATAAAAATCTATTCGAAACCGTAACGGTAACCGATATAAAAGTTTCGAATAATTTCGGATAGAGGTGGTCTTAATAATTTATCATAATCATCAAGATGCAAGTACACATTTTATAATAATTGAACATATTCGGACCATTGCTTATTTTTTTATTGTGATTCTACTACCAAATAATAACCTAGAATAAATACTAAGTCATTACCTATCTGTATTTTCCTGTTTCATTCTTTAAAAATCTAATATACGTAACCGAAACTATCCGAAACTATCGGATAACCCGAAATAATGTGATATCCGTAACCGTATCCGAAACCGGTATAACATTATTCATATTTCCGTATCCTGATCCGAAATTTCATATCCGTAACATCCCTGGTTTTAAGTTCGTCGTATCGCTTGTTTGCAATTCTGTCGGCAGTCCCATGACTGCCTCTTTTTTGTTTGAAAGGTGACTTGATCGAGAATGTTCTTAGATATAATTCAAGAAAATCTGTTCAGTCGTCCAAAGATCATTAGCTCTTTTGATTATTTAAATGCGCCTTCTATTTGTGTATTTGAACTAAGTGTAGACTACAGAAATGGTGTCACAGGCCACGCGTACTACGTTGTGTAGGTACCCACTACAAACATATTACGACATCAATGTATCACTTAAAGTAGTCATAGCCGCTGAAAATAGGTACCTATAAATCAAAATATTGATATTTTCATTATAAATAGGTATCCATTACATAAATTTATTACGTATCTGCTAGAATAAATATTTGTCACGATCGATTAACTGACGATGCTTCTACTGAACTGTAAGGTCAAATTAGATAAGGCTTTTTATTAAAACAAATACTATCGGAAGGTACTTTTGAGAATATTAAGTTAAACGCACCTATCCCGAAAAATATCTTCTAGTTCTTTGTTATATAAACTGGTGATGACTCGCCCCGGCTTCGCATGGGTGTAATTAACACGTGATGCAATAAAAAATTACCCATAGCACTTGGTGGTAATTTATCTTTACATCAATGAAAGAATTTTCAGAGACAGATCCTCAGATCAGTAGTTTTAGAGATCACCCAAACTTATTTTTTTTAAGCGAACTTATTTTTTTTCTTTGGGCATGTTGGGCACTTTTGGCACGCACTCGACAAACAAAAACATAACATAAACCTTGAGATGCATTTAGTAAAAAGCTGTTATGTTGACTTTACAAACAGACACTTTATTAAAATAATTTCCTTATTTTTAATTAACAGTTAATTCCACGAGGACAGTTAAAAAAAAAATTTCAACCATAGGAAAGCTATGCTATTGTATCACCATATATTGTGGCATCACTGCGGGCTGTCCCGAGAATACTGCACTCCACACCCTAGTGGAGAGCGTGGGTCCCAACAGCGCGACGACCTCCAGACAGCTATAGGTGCGGGAAGCCTCTCGCTAGAGACTATGGTGCTAGCTATGGCAACTATTATCTTATACGTGGCTATGGTACTGAGCGAAAGCGCATGGGACCCCACCGCCTCATTTTGCGAGGAGGTGATGTAGATACGCCAAAGAGGACTAGTACTCTCCCGTCCCGCAGAAGATGCACCAGGCGCTGTAGGGCACCTAATGACCTACGGCCTCCATGAGCACGGCTCCCACTCACGACTGCGAGACTACCTGCTTTGTGGACAGGTAGTCAAGTCTTTTGAGGGTCCAGGGAGTTCCTTCCTAGGTTAAACTTGAGCCTCCGGCCATAGACACCGGTGACGGAACATCGTGTGGTTTTAGTTGGTTCGATTCCGATATAACCATTTTGCCGAGTGCTCGGTGAAGTGGTACCCGAGGGAACCCCCTAACGTGAAAAAAATCGTATCATTTAAGATTTAAAATGGATTCCTACGTAGATCAAGTAGGTACCTATGTTTATAATATGTCATTATCAACATACGCACGTTGGGCAGATAACAGAATACATTTGTAAAATTAATGAGAAAATACATGTAATAAGTAATTAACATCAATAATAAAATACTTACATGATAAAATTTTCGAGATTGTTCTTAATAAGTTTGACCTCTTAAAGTTAATTAGTTAAAAGTGGTGAGACGGTTCGCTGTTTAGATAGCGAGCTGAGAGCTAGGTAAATGGTTTCTGGGGTGCTTGGCTCATTGTGGATTCTAGGTTACGAAGATAGACACGCTACACTAGTTTTTTTAAGGGTGGTTTCTGGCCACTTTGTTTTTTTGTTGTGTCGTGTAATTTCTTTGGCTTAATACACTTGTCCTTACTGCTAGTAATTATAAATTTTGTAATTGTGTTTCAAAATAAATTATTAAAATCAGAAAATAATAGTTAGATGCCATAAAAAATCCACAATTTATAGATTTCTCGCTCTAAAAAAATAGTTTTTTGTGATTACAAATTTATATTTTGCTGTTGGAAAGTTGACTTTGTCGTACATCGATGTATGGGAGAGTATTTTTTTAACCGCAAAGTTAAGTTTGTCTTTTGGAAAAGGCGGGCAAAAACCTTCGGGAATTGATTCCCGAGATAAGCGTACTATTTACATACAAGTTTGTTTTTTACGGAACCCTCGGTACGCGAGTCAGAGTCGCATTTGTCCGGTTTTTATTTCACCTTAACATGCTTCATGTGCAACATACTGATGCAGCTTCGAAAAGACCTCACTTGTGAAAAATTATTCCCAAATGTACTAAAATAAATAAGTTAAAAATTAAAATGGATTTTCTTTAAATACATTAATATTTATTAGGTATTAATAACGACAAAAAAGAGGGCTCGTGGCTAAGGTAACCGAGTAGGTTAGCACATTACAAAGTTAAGTAATACTTAGCCAGGTCAGTCTAGAATGGGTGGACCATTTTTAACACATTCGTAGCTCGGAAAGCACGTTAAACCGTCGGTCCCGGGTGCCATACAAACATCTGTGGCATTCGTTACGGGTAGTTGGAGCCCTGAAAAGTCCGACAACCTGTCTAACTACAGAACTTCAATATCGCCTAGTACTTGGGTTGTGGAGGTCTGATGGCAGTCGCTTCACGTAAAATATCAAAGTTCGGCCATGTCGTAGTTAGACTAAAAGCCGACCACAACTTAGTTGGAAAAAGGCGCAGGATGAACAAGGACAAATAAAATAAGAAGAATCTACGTTTACCACTAAGCGCAAATAAAAATATCTATACGAAATAACCCAAAATTAGAAAAATATTAAGAGAGACAATATGTTTATTATAATGGTAAATATAATTACAGCTATTATTAAAAGTTAGGGTTTCTTCGATTCGAAAATGTTAGATTCGTTGTGTAAGAGTTTCAGTAACAGTTGATAGGTATAGTTACATCTTTACCACTTATCAATTAAGCAATCAATCTCAAATCAAAAGTACACAAAATGGTAACAAAGTAACGACAGATCGAGACCAGATGATACCTAGTCGTTATACCAACAAAACAATTTATCAGTTGTATCCTTGACTAAAATGATCTAATTGTAACAAATCACAAACATCAGAATAGAGCACTATCTTAGTAATGTTTGGCCATTATTCTAATTTTAGATCCTGAGCCACAATAATTACGATAGACTCAATAAAGTAATAACTAAATTATTGAACAGTAGTACATTCAATTATGCATATTAAATTTACACTTGAATTATATTTTGTGAAGTTAGTCTGCCTGTAATGTTGTCTTTTACCTAACCAATTGAACTAAGCAGATAAGCTAGGAAGCTCCACCACAGACTCCACTACATAATAATAATAATACAGGTACAGAAATCATACTCGGCAAAATTATTTCATTAAATAGCGACTCTTACACTCTCATAATAAAGTCGCAATTCAGGTCGCACAGTGCTAATTACCTACAATTATATTCACCTACAAGTTGCCTCTCTATCTAACGCGTAACTCCTATCTGTTCTGATAACGCGATGTTAGGGTTATCTCTTTTTAAAGAATTTGTTAACCTAAATATTGAATTACCAGTAAGTTATGTGCCTAGTATTATTTTTGTGAATAAATGAACCTAGTCTAGGTACTAATTAACTCGATAGTCTAGAAACAGCGCGTATAAATTGCAACCCGGCCGGCGCGCCGCAGCCCACTGAATTTTTTAGCACGATTAGTCGAGCCCGCCGCGTACTTGTTTGTATCTTTAAATCTAAAGTGCAAAGTGGCTCCATCAGCTAGCTTTGCCTTCGAAGGCGAGCGAATTAGATCAAAGAGTGTGTCATCTCCACTTCCAGATAACAGTTAGCGTATAAGTGTGTATTAAGTTTGTTAAAGTCTAAAATACTACCATACACCAAAGTAAGTTTGAGGTTGTATGCAGTGTGATCACGCCCAAGTATCATAAATCCTAAGTGAGTAATGGATTCCACTCCTTAATCATTTAGAAAGAAAGAATGACTTTAGAAAGAAAGAATGACTCTTCTTCTTTTCTTTCCTTCTTTCTTAATCATTTAGTTTCATGTTTTTATTTAATTGTGATTATACTAAAAATATTAAAAATATTCTGTAACTAACGCGGAAACTACTAGATAATGTATAAATGTTCGTGACGTGACCTTATCATCACGTTGGCACACATGCGGAGATTACATTGGCAGAAATGTGAACTTACGAATTTTGATGATAATTATTGACCAATTTCAGAGGCCTTTGACCGTCGCGCCTTTTGTGTTAAACTTTTGCTTGTAAATGATAGTTTAATTAGTTCTAAAACCAATGACGACGCGATAACGATTCCTACACTTTTAATATAAGATGGTAAAGTAATAAAGTTGTAGGTTTGAATTTAGGGGGTAATCTTTGACATTACTGATCTGATAAGCTACTTATTACCGTCAAGTGCTGTAGGATCTTTTTTATTGCAACCGGGGCTCGCTCGTGTTTCCTAAAACGACAAAATATAGCCGTAAAATAGGGGTATATTAAGCGGTGAGACTTGAGACCCATGATCAAGGAACAAAGACGAAAAAGTCGGCGAATTATATGGTACCATCTTAAAACCAACAGCGGAAGATGAAGGATCAGATACTTTGGCAGATTGCTATCCCTACTACCTGTTACTTGCCAAAGAGATGACGAATCAAACTTCCTACTGATCGTTCCTATCTCTGTTGAGGACATGTGTAAAGAAATTGTCCACTTTGATACTATGAGGAAGTTCTAGCGATCGCAGGTTCGCCAAAACGCCAGAACTAAAATAGGTGCACCTACACTAAGTGGGCTTACGGTTCACCTTCTTCAGTTGCTAGGATTTAATGCTAGCAGTAGGTATACATGGATGTGGTATTACAGAAGGCGAACTACCTTTCACTCTCACCTACGATTGTGTAACAGAGAAATAGACACATATGGCCATGAAAAGCGAAGATATATATTTGTCGAATTAGTTTGATAGAGATTTGTACCTAATATTTTTTTCTTTGTCATCAGGGTCCAGGAGAATTAACAGCAAGCGGTATCCTATCCACGTACACCAAATTAGAGAAATCTTTAAAACAAGAAAAACCTAAACAAAGCTCTCTTATAACTATGTAAGTCCCCTCATTCAAATTCATTTTTAGCCCCCGACGTAAAAAGAGGGGTGTTATAAGTTTGACGTCGATGTCTGTGTGTGTGTCTGTCTGTGGCATCGTAGCTTTCAAACGGATGGATCGATTTCGATGTTTTTTTTTATTTGAAAGCCAGTTTCCCTGTGGTGGTTCTTAGCTATGTTTGGTTAATATCGGTCCAGCAGTGTAAGAGTATCAGCTCTTTTCCAAAATGATGTAATCCAAGATGACTTTCGAGTCGGGGGTGTTTTAAATTTTAAATTTATCAATTATTAAAACATTAGTTGTTTTCCTATTAAGTATAAACCAAATATATTTATTATTTTTCTAGAGATCTGGAGTTCCAGGTGTAAAATAAAGTTCTTAAAGGGTCTTTAGTTCCACGTCGTGTGCACAAAGTAATAAAAAATAAAGTTGATTTTCTAATCACTAAGTTACAACAAGATTAGAAAACAAAATGTACGTACGAGTAATATATGTTTAACCCCAAGATAATATATAATTACTTACATTAATTAAACTTTATACGACACTATCAATGACCCTGAATGCGTATAGATAAGTTCTATCAAACATAGAAAAAAAATTGTTTATTTTACTTAAGTACCTATATAACTTCTGGCTAGAAAATGTTCGAAACGAACTGGCATCGTCTTTTTTGGATGCTTCATTTCTACGCCTGTTTCTCTGATTAGCTGTTTATACATTAAACAAAAAGGAAGTCATGGCATTGAAATTCCCCTTCTCTGATCTCTTTCGTAGGTTTATTTCTATACCAGGTATATCTGCTAGAGATCAGCCAAAACTGTAGCCCTGACTATTATCAACAGACGGGAACGGTGTCTCTTTGGAGGCTGTTGCCCGCGACTTCGTTTGCGTGGAAATTTTGGTGTAATCTATCACACGGGAACCGTAAAATTTCCGGGATAACAAGTAGCCTATGTGCTGTTCCAGAGTATATATCTCTGTGGCAAATTTCATCCAGGTTCGCTCAGCGGTTTTTGCGTGTGAAGGAGTAACAATCACCTATCCATTCATCCTCAGAAAACCTTTATAACATTAGTAAGATTAACGTAGCAAGATAAGATGGATTCTTATGTTATTTTAATGTCCAGTTTCTCAGTATGGAACACAATAATGGGATCGTCTCTCCTCACGATGGCATGGGGCGTGGAGAGAGCGGGATTACCTGCTGCATTGATCCTGGTGGCGTTCATGGCAGCTCTCTGTCTGTACACGGCGTATGTGCTGCTTAATGTCAACAAACACCATGGTAAGTTCAGCCTGAAAGAACCACCTTACTAGTGGGTACTACAAGTTTTGCAGGTTTTTAGGCATGTTTAGAAATTAATGTAGAGCAAGGCACAGTAAAACCAAAACCAAGACTGACGAAGAGAAGAGAAATTTCGTTTTTATACAGTTGTACTCATGTGTGTTCTCCAGCGCAGCCCGACTTGTTCCTGGGCAGGTGGCCTTATATCATACGTGTCAGGCGCATCTTTACTAGCTTGAGATACGACTCACGGAACTAATTATTCTAAAAAGTAGGATAACGTTGTTCCCGCCTGTCCCTTACTTTTAGCCTCAATAGACGGTACACTATAAGCTAGAAAAATCTCTACACCTTCCGCGAATACGGAGAGGCTGTCTTGCGTACTCGCCAACAGTCACTCCAGTATCCCCAAAGGGGTAGACAGAGGCGTATTAAATACCCCCATTTTGTCATCTATAATTTGGTGCCACTCACGTTATAAAGGGGAGGAGGGGAAAGCCTATTACCGCCTACCGGGCACTTGGGGAATTGATCGTCCAAGCCGAGCCCTCTAAGTTAATTTACTTCAAGGTTTAGTCTGCTCATATTCTTAAAAGTAAAATAAACCAACACATGTGGCGTGTATGTGCTGTAAGTATTCTACAAGGAATGCTGTGTCATATGTTCCAGAAAAACACTCTTAACACTCTTCTCCTTGGTTCCAGGTAGTGAAAACTGTGAAGTACCTGCACTTTGCCGAACACTGCTCGGTCCTTGGGCTGAAGGATTAGCTCACATATTCAGTCTCCTGGTGTTGGTGGGTGCCAACGTCGTCTACTGGATTCTTATCACCAACTTCCTCTACTTCACCGTCAATTATTTTGTTGGTAAGATTTCACGAACGTAAAAATTTACATATGCTCACGCCTTTAACCCCGAAGGGCTAGGCAGAAGTGGAACACCCACATTTTGCTAACTATACTTTGGTGCCACTCGTGATAGGGTGCAAGCCTATTGCTGTCAACCGGTACTTTGGGAATAAAAAAATGGGAAAGTTGGGAGTATTTTGAAAGAGAAAGATAGTTGAGAAGGAAAAGAACCAATGGAAGGAAAGAGATATTGCTTATACGGATAGATTGGGGCTCTAGCATTTTCATTCATTTCAATTTACTAAAAGTATTATGACCGATTTACTAAAAGTATTATGACCGATTTACTATAAGTATTTTGACCGATTTACTATTAGTATGTTGACCGATTTACTCTAAGTATGTTGACCGATTTACTATAAGTATGTTGACCGATTTACTATAAGTATGTTGACCGTCATGGTACGGAAGTCTATATAATAAAAGTTCAACTTATACTGGAAATTATTATTCTAAGATTCATTGATTTAGGTTATAAATAGGTCAATGAAATGACACAAAATATTTCAAACCACTTGTGGTCGAAATTCGACCACCAGGCGATTTCTAATATATATAGTCTAATCAGGGAACTATATAATCTTGTTTGTGTTATTATACGGTTTACGATTGTATGAGCACATTTTTTTATAACTACTTGTAAGGTAGGTCACTTATTACCAGTTGGTATGCTTGTTGACCTCCAGCTAATATAAATTAGTCAGGATTTCAGGAACATCAGTATTTCGTGTACTGGATGTTACCAAGTTTTCGGAACAGCTTTTATTTTATAGCTAGGCCTTTTTTAACGCAAAAAATTACATTTCATTAAATAATCTAAATTGATGGGAAAAAATGTAAAAAATAAAGTAAGGTACGTTTAAAACACTCGTATTAAATTTGATTACGTCACTAACTAATTAAGTGACAGTTCTCCATAGTTTATGTATATATATATATTATTTTATTATGGACTCTATCCCGCGCAATAATCAGCGCAGGAATTCGGCCAATATCAAGTGTTTATTATAACAAGTTAAATAACAAAAACGTAAAAAAATGGACGTCTATTCGTCCATCTTGAAAAAATCTATCCATAGTTTATGTAATAATGTAGTTAATGTTATGATACAAACTGACAGCTGTCAGCTTGTTCATCGGTTAATGACGTATTGGATCTGGTTGATGTTTGTAGTTACTCAATACTAGTTACTATTTTACCCTTTTTCAATATTTTTTTTGGATTTCTCGTCTAACTCATAACTCTCTTGAACAGACATGAACTCTTCAAACACGACAGAGTACAGCACGAATTTGCTCTGTCCACGACATGTGAACGAGTCCCTAATGATAGCCGAACCAGAAGCAGATTCACCCTACTGGGGGCTGCACTCCACCGTGCCAATGTACGTGGCACTCATCGTGTTCCCTCTCCTCAATTTCAGAAACGTTTCCTTCTTCACCAAGTTTAACTCTCTCGGTAAGTTTGTCAATATATTCAACGAAATATCGATTAGTTTAGGGACCACCTAAAATGGTTGTTATCCAAATCCTAATTAATATTATAAATGAGACTGTGAGTTTTTGGAACCAAGTTCCTCAAGCACTTTACGCTTCAGACGTTGGCGGAACGGGCCTGGACGAAAAAAAATACTGACAACGAGTTTATTTATTTTATTTACGCCCTCTGTGGATTCTGCGCGATAGTACCTACTGTTGTACCCATAATAATTATCTATAAATTAGTTCGGGCAACTTTCACAGATGGCGCAATTTTAATTTCGAGTTTTTACAATATTTACTAAACAGGGTGTATTTGAAAAAGGAACACTTACTTTAATCACTGAAAGGGCATGACTCTTGCACGCAGTTACAATATGAATTTTTGAAAATAAACTATATGTATACAGCTACCCCTCCCTGGTTTTAGCAAGCTTACGTAGTACCTACTAAGGTAATTTTGAGTTAAATTTCTGATTTACTCAGATTAAGCAAATTAGGTCTTTTTATTAATATTATTATGACACTGGTAAAGAAAATTTCATTTGAATTTTGGTCTCTTTTCCTTCTAGGCACTTTGTCAGTGATGTACTTGCTTGTCTTCGTGATAATAAAAGGCTACGCGTGGGGAATTAATATCGGCACTATCTTCGCTGAGAAGCAGCCCTTGAAGAATGCCGCAGTGCTTAGTGGCATGCTCGCACTGTCCTTCTACATACACAATATTATTATCACAATAATGAGCAACAATGCAAGGCAAGAAAAGAATGTAAGTTTATTATTTTAATTGAGGTTTACAGTAATATCAATTACTTTTACTTTAAGACTATTTTTTCCAGGATCTTTTTAGAGCAAAACTTTGTTAAGTTGATGGATATTCTCCTACGAAAGGGTCCTATTACTACCATTACAGCAGTTATGATTTTATTTTTAACCGACTTCAAAAAACTGGGAGATTCTATGTTCAGTTGTATGTATTTTCTTGTGTATGTTCACCGATATTTCCGATATTTGTGGAACGACTTAAAAAAATATTTTTAAATAAATACTTTGTACTTTGATTTGTTTTGACGACCTACCTATGTGATGTCATAGGTCGCAGGTTCGGCTGTGTGTGTTTGTATGAAAAAATATGTTTGTATTTAGAATAAAATATATTTATCTAAGAATGTTTACATGTGTCCGTATTTACCTACTCATAGTACAAGCTACGCTTGATTTAGTTCTGTGTATCGCTGAATATTATTTTATTTGAAATATTTTTTGTTTCCAGGGTCGAGATCTGACGATAGCATTCGTGCTGGTTACTGTAACTTACACATTAGTGGGAGTTGTGTTTTATATTTGCTTTCCATTGGCAAAGTCCTGCATAGAAGATGTAAGTATTAAACTTGGCACACAGCATGTATAATGTTAAGAAAAATGAGAAAGGGATATTGTGGGCCTATAAAAGACGAAAGAGACATGACAGGCCAAGTGAAAAAGGAAAATATGTGCATATATTGCACTATGTAATATTTTAATATCTAAATTATCCTCGACGTTTAATTTGGTATGCCGTAATGACCGAGGTTTCAGATTTGCGATCAAGAGATTGCGGGTTTGGACCCCGTCCATGTAGATAATTAGGTATTCTACCAATGTGAACCCAAAAACTCCTAACAAGTAGATATCTTAGTTGGATAGGTTAACTATAATGTAATCCTTGGTACTTGTAAAAGTATTTTTAACGTATCATCCTCATAGTTGTGTACCTAATAAAAATATAATTTTTTTCAGAATATACTAAATAATTTCGAAAAGCACGATGCCATGACTGCAGTTGCGAGAATCCTTTTGTTGTTTCAAGTAAGTATCATTCACTAAGGTACCGAATACCTAATAAGAATTGGTACCCTTTTCATGTTTAACTTCACCTACCATGCATTCTCCGTCTCGACACCTTTTTCTGCTACCCCAACCAATTGAAGAAAGGCGAACCCTCATCATTTCCCGAGAATGCACCGTCATCGTTCGTCTCATATCAGATGGCTCATCCGTTCTTAAGGAGATGATTGCCGCTAGCAGTCCCGGAAAGCCCTTATTCCTTTCCGTTGTTAAACAAGGTTACTGCTCTTAAAAATCTCTAGGTTCTTTCATACTACCTCCTGGGCTTCAGGCTGCGGCAGAATAAAAGTAGCAATGTAGAAGACATTGCTTAAGCAAATGATTCTCTTCTTCATACTTTACATAATGTGTTTTATTTCTAGGTAGTCACAGTATATCCTCTGGTCGCGTTCATGTTGCGCACTGAAGCGATTCTGCTGATGTCTATCAAAGATACCAAGCTCCATACAGTCGGTATCAACGTCACCATCATGCTCATGTGTGTTCTCTTCGCCTGTTTCTGTCCTAGCATCGGGACTATTATTAGGTGAGCATTATTTATTTGTTTATTTAAACTTATTGCACAATTAGTACGAAGGCGGACTTAATGCCCAGGGCATTCTCTACCAGTCAACTTTGGGATGATGTAGAAATATTACACGGTAGGTGCAAAGAATGTAATATTATTATTATGTACTATTTTTTGCCTCGCACAACCAATCTCAGGAACAAATTGTCGCCTGCGGTATTTCCGGACCGATACGACCTTCAAACCTTCAAGAAAAGAGCGTACTCCAATCTCAAAGGCCGGTAACGCACTTGTGACTCTTAAGTTGCATGTGTCCATGGGCGCCGGTCAGTCACTTACCATCAGGTGATCCGTCTGCTCGTTTGCCCCCTATAATATTTAAAAAAAAAAGATAAAACATAACATTTGAAGTTATTTATAATAACTTAGATAATCAAAACATACTAAATATACATATGACATGGACTAAACACTATTACTTACATAAAAAGAGATACGTCATTACTACATAATATAATATACATACAGAACCCTAAGTATACACACACAATAAATATACATATGAATACTGAAATACACAGTCGTGTAACTAGCGTAGTGACCGTTCTGCCAACTCATTGTGACGAAGATCACGTACTTTTTTCTTGAATATAAAACTCTCTTTACTAGCCCAGAGTTCGAAAGTCAATCTCAATTCATTAAATTAGTACTTGATAACAATTAAGCTAAGCGTCGAGGAAAAAATAATTCAGTTTTATTTTATTGAAAACATTAAAGGTTGTCAATAGATACTAAAAAAAAATAAACTTGGTTGACCCACAGAGGAAAAAAACGGTGGGTAGTGAACCGTTTTGTTTTTGCTTATAAACAGGTTGTATTTGACAATGGAACACTTTTTTAAAAATGGAATCCGTTTAAAAGTTATGGCCGTTTGAATTTACAGATATTATTAGGTACCTCCGTTTCTCATAAAAACTTTTATGAGAAACGGAGGTAATAATATTTCTGTAAATTCAAACGGCCATAACTTGTACAAATAATGTTATGAAATACCGACAAAAAACTTCTGCATATATACACAAATAAATTTGTCTTGAAATTTGTTAAGGTCGGATCAAAATTTTAATGTTTTAAGCACTGAAATTTTTCACTTCACGGCTCTATAGCGATTATGGTTAGACAGAGAAAAGAAGTGGCTAAAGATATCTTTTTTATTGAAATGAATATGTATATAATAACATGAGCTTATGTCGTGTAGGTACACAGGCGCAGTGAGCGGGCTGGTGCACGTGTTCGCGCTGCCGGCGCTGTTGCAGGCGCGCTCGCTGCAGCTGCGCGGCCGCCTCACGCTCTGGAAGGCGCTCTTCTACGGCGCCATCGCACTCTTCGGAGCACTCAACCTGCTTATGCAGTTCTTCATCAGCGAATAGACGTACACGGACAAAAAAGTACGAAAGCGCAGAGGAAAAATCAAGGACCTCGCATTTGAGAAACTCTACCACAGTGAAAAATATCGAACATTAAGCCTATGTAAGCAGATGTTACTGCTTTGACAAAAAAAAAACACGTGTTATAATAGGTACTCTATTGATTTTACTGTCATAACCTAATAATTGATTTATAACTAGCAACGCCCCGCGGTTTCACCCGCGTAAGTCCCGATCCCGTGAGAATATCGGGATAAAAAGTAGCCTATGCGTTAATCCAGGTCTCCAGCTATCTACATACCAAGTTTCATCGCAATCGGTTCAGTGGTTTTTGCGTGAAAGAGTAACAAACATCCATCCAAACTTTCGCATTTATAATATTAGTGGGCAGAAAAGAAGATGGATTGGTTTCTACGCAAAATAACTATAAGAATACGATAAAGGTCTTAAAAATATGATAAAAAATTACTTATATTGGCTAATAATTACGTTATTGTATACATTTGTGTCGGTTGAACTAGGAATAACTAAGTTTGTATCGCACCACAGTCCACTGCGTCAAACCTGGTAAAAACTCACGAACACCCAATACACAATTAAGTTTTAAAAAAGTATCACCGAATTCAATGCGACCGTGCGACGACATTATAAATTGTAATAAACTGTATTCTACATTCCTTATTTTCACTTCACCTTAGAAGAGGAATAATTATTGTTTAAAATCTCTTGTTTCACCAAAATAGGATTTTAACGACGAAACATTTTTTGATGAAGAAAGGAATTGACGATAGTCGTTCCTATGAAAAATCGATCGAATCGGGGATGGATTAAATTTATCTCCAGTGTATATATATTTGTAAGTTTATTATTAAACATTACAGACAGCAATTTATTTTTAAGTGGTGATTGAACAACTGTGGGTAGGGATACAACGAGTTCCAGAAAGGTAATAAAACATACAGATAAAGGATATCTTATGGAATATGACAGATAGATAAAAGATGATAAGAAAGAAATAAGAAAGATGTTGTTATTTCGAAGCAATAGTTAAAATGAAAAATTATGAGGCGTCCACAGTGAGCAATGCTTTTTAACAGACTTCAAAAAAGGAGGAGGTTCTCAATTCGACTATTTTTTTTTTTTATGTTTGTTACCTCAGAACTTTCGACTGGGTGAACCGATTTTGATGATTCTTTTTATTTGAAAGCTGGTGCTTCCCGTGTGGTCCCATTTCAATTTGGTCCAGTTCTGACAATGGCATTCATGAGAAAACCATAAGTCTTTTATGGAATAGTTTTTTTTTTGAAGTCGGTTTTTTTTTTAAAGAATTATTTTGACAAAAAATAAACCGAGTTTAACGAAATAAATACCTTATGTATTATATAATATATGTTATTGAAACAATCATGACAAATTAGTCCATTACTTTTGAAGAAAATTGCGGACACACACAGATAAGATAGTCGTGTTTGAGGTGTTTCAATACATACTTGCATACGGACCGAATATAGAATCTAAATTTTTGAAGTCGGTTAATAAGCAAATAATTTAACTACTATGTCAGTTTAATTAGTATTGTTTATTAAATGAGCATGGAGGTCTTGTAAAACTGACTGTACAGAAAATAGGTTATGTTTGATAAATCTAGTCATAATATATTATCGATGAAAATAAGTAAGGTAAGGTAAAATTAAGTGAAATAAATTAAAAAAAAAGTTTATTAAATAAAATATTACATTGTATAAGCAATTATTACATAAGTAACAAATTCATGTATCTTTGGCAGTTTTGTGATATACATAGATTTAAAAAAATGTCCACTTGTTGGACATTTTTGTTTCCAAACATTTTTAAGTAATAAAAATAGGAGGAGGAGGCAGAAATATTGTTTTACTTATATTTTCATGTATTCATTAAAAGCGAGGAAATAGTATTACATTGGTTTTCCATCCGTGGCTATGCTGTGGTGGATGTCCGTACCAGCGTGTCTTTCGAGACCTACGTGGACACAACTATCTGTGTAATAAGTAAGCGGGGGTAAAGTAAGCGGGATGAGGGATTGTCCATTAATCACGTGTGGCTCGAAACCGAGGGGGGGAGGTTCGAAATATCACAAGGGGGAGGGGGTATAAAATATACACGTGATTTTGGCTGGGGGGGTTTTACAATTTTCCGAACGACTTGGATTTACGGGAGAGTATTTTTAGAACCACAAAGTTAAGTTTGTCTTTCAGAAAAAACGAGCATAAATCTCAAATTCAATTCTCGAGATGGAAGTACTATCTACATACAAGTTTGTTTGCTTACGGAACCCTCGATGCGCTAGTCAGACTCGCACTTGTCCGGTTTTTTAGGCATTCGAGCGATGCGCTTTTCACTAACTATAATAGTCTTTACGTATTACAATGATTTTCTACGACGCAGCATTCTTAAACATATCTCGGTATCGAATCACCCACGGCATGACATGACACGACCGAAACATAAACGGATTGACAAAGAATATGCGCCATCGCATATGTAGGCACATCCTCTCGCGGTATCCTTCGATATGTCAACGGATCCTTCGACATGCCACGTATCTAGAATAATCTTTAAACTTTAATGAGCATTTGTAGTGTTCCATGTCAAAATGTTTCACTAGTAAACACCTATGTGAAGATAAAAAGAATTAACAATAATATAATTCAAACTTAAACGTGACTACCTACTGCCCGTTACGTGTATCACAATGATTGTATAAGAATAAGATTTGTATGTCTTTTATTAGAAAAGTATATCTTACAGACTAAAACAAACTTTAAAAAAAACCATATAATATTAAATATATTGCAACTTTCCAAAAACATAATGAAATAAAAAAAAAATCAACAACTATTTAAAAAAAATAATATGATAGATCGCAGGTCTCGATCGCGATTAATGACAGGTCTATCTCAACAATCTATAATATTATCTTTAGTACCCATACCATAAGTATATTTACAGAAAGTATATGTTCGCTATATCTTAGCGTAACAGCATAATTGCGTCTTGCAGGGGCGGTATTCCAGTGGATCATTAAAAAAAATCCTTGTAGCAGTAACTATTAAGTTTAAGGATATAGAAAAATTTGAAACTTAATTTTTACGTCGTATAATTTATATTTCAAATACAAACTCCATTTGCTAAGGTGAAAGTTTTTTGCTAGACGTTGCAGCAAATAAAGATTTTTGAAACGAAGCTCCTTATAGCACATTACATTTCAGACGCGCATGGGCCGGCCGGCTAGCCGGAAAAAAGGGTTAGCGCAACGAAAAATGTTGACCGCGAGTTTATCTTATTTTTACGCCATCTTACTACTGTAATATCTTGCATACTAATTATCCGTAATTAAGTTCTGGCAACTTTCACGGATGACGCAATTTTAATTTATAGTTTTTATAATATTTATTATAATGTTGTACAATTTATTAAATCCGTTAAATATATTTATACTAGCTGACCCGACAGACGTTGTCCTGTCTTAACTATGAATATTGGATTCGAATTGGTATAATTTGCAGCGCGCATTCTGTCAATCGCGCCAACTGTCAAACTACTGACAGTTATGTCAAAAGCGCTAAGGTTACATTGGAAAAGATAATATGGTCGTTAAGTTTTCTTAAATTTACATCCAAAAATTAAACCAACGACAATAGTACATTGTTATTTACATTAAAAGTCGATAAATTCTACCCCAAGTTATTACAAATCCCTATATTATGAACGCTTGGACATAATAGACGAAAAAAATATTAGGATAATTGACTTAATACCTATTAATGACGAAGTCAAAAAAAATCAGGTTATTTAATTAAAACTAAACTATAATCAAAGGCGACGTAAACATTATGATACAGAAAACGTATGTAACAGAAAATTAAGAGAAAATAAAGAACACAAGTAGCTTTATTTAGTTCAAGTTTCTTAATTTACTTTAAGTCTCTTAAGTAGTTTATCTTAACAGCAGAAATTGGATCAGTTAGTAGCATATATGCAGTTGATGATGTATTATTTAACCTAACTGACTCAATTTAGATTAAGTAGCTGAATTTAGATTAAGTCGCTTTAATTACTTTAAGTCTCTTGATTTACTATAGACTTTTAAAAGTACATAATTGTATACATAATATTATAAAACGATTAAAACCTGGATCTACCATATAAATATATACATAAAAATAGTATTTTTTTATTTGTGAGAGTTATTTATGTGATAACAGTGGGCGCTTCCCGTCCGGTGTACTTCTGCAGCTGTGAGATATTTAACGCCACGTCGATGAGAGGCTTCAGCATCACCTGCGCATCACCCAACACGTTCTTCGCTTCGTACGAGTCTATATATAGGCTGGAATAAAGATTATTGAATAAAAAACCTTGGTCTATCAGTCACCCAAATGACACATACATACATACATACATAAACGCAAGCCTTTCTGCCTTCAGGGCATGCTTCCATCCTTACATACCTGACAAGCTTCCTCTACTGTGATTAAAGCTTTCATATAAACCGGCGGGTTCAAGTACTCATGACCTATCCTTCAGAACATCTCACACATCTCACACGAGGCCCACAGATCTCAAACTAGACAGAGCCTGTACTATGGTAACCAGACTGTTGATAAACATACTTATATATTTTTAAATAGATACACACATATCATAGATAAATTACACCCAGACAGAACAAAATGATCATCCTCATCACACAATTATTTGTCCTGGTTGGGAATCGAGCCCACGACCTCTGGCTTAGCAGTCAGGATCACTAACCACTAGACCGACAGGCGAGACATAAAAAAACAAGTCGTTACTGATTGTACTTGCTTTAAATTAATAAGAAATAGACCAGGCCGGTTGGATTCCATATATATTTATATTATTTTGTACTTCAAACGCTATATATGCGCACCGCCTCTATTAACAATTCGTCATCCATGATTAGGGGGCGTCCATTAATTACGTGAGGCGTTTAGGGGGGAGGGGGGGTAGGGAGATCTTGGACGCGCCCCTTATTAAAAAAAAAATCCATGTCACGTCACTGACTCGGCACAGTCCATCCACGACTCAGACCCTCTTATGCCCGGTTCCTATAATCAAGAAACGATTCGTTTTGCTTACGGACGGTAAAATTTCGTTGAATTTTCAACGAGAATTTGACCGTCCGTAAGCATAATGAATCGTTTGTTGATTATAGGAATCGGGCATAAAGTGACGTTACTTAAGTCTATAAGTCGCGAAAGTTTAAAAACAATTATTATAGCTAAGTATTTCTTAGTCGAATAAGCCAATGTTACCCTACTCACGCCTTCTATATGACAGTCGCATACGGGTGTTTTGTTTGCTCGTTTGTCACCCTTTTTTTTATATAACTGCATATGTCCTTGTATGTCGTCAACTGGAATCGAATGTTGTACTTACCGAACAGTAGCCCCTGAACTGCCAGTACCGCTCAGTCTCAATACAATTCGAGAACCATCTTCGAAGATTATGCGCAGACCCTATAATAGAAAGAAAAGACTGGATATTATTATAAGTAACTACCTGACCCGATAGACATTGTCCTGACTTAACTATGAATATTGAACAATCGCGCCAACTGTCAAACGACTGACATTTATGTCAAAAGTGCTTAGGTTACATTAGAAAAGTTAATTTGGTCGTTAAGTTTTCTTAAATTTTCTAATTTTCCGCGCAATATTCTTGATTTTTTCTTTCATAAGAACCTTCTCCTGACAATAAAAAACACAAAAAAAAGAATTAGCGAAATCGGTTCAGCCGTTCACGCGTGATGCCGTGACCAAGGGAAATAGGTATTCATTTTTATATATATATTTTCTAATTGAAAATCACCGAGATGTGTAGGAGCCATAATCATTTTTGAGCAGCAAGCTCAATCCATACTCTGGCGGTACCGTAGCTTAATTTGTTGGTAATACGATTTCTACGATGAAGGTACTTTATACATCATCATCGACTCATCACATCATCATTCACATCGAAATCATCGACATTCTGCCCTTTTGGCTGGTTTCTTTAATTTTTTTTTTCTTTTTTTTTTAATGGTCAACCGCCTGTCTGACGGGCAACCCTCGTTCAGAATGTGGTCTTTTTTAGACGGAACAAAGTAAGAAGGTAAATTGGGATAAGGAAAACGCATAGGGCGAGGGGGCTAGGGTAAGGGTACCCCAATGGGGAAACTGGACTGAGACTGCAGTAGCTCAAAGAAGTCGGGGTCGCATACCCGAATGTCCGTCCTGTGATTGAAGAGACCACAGGACAGGAACATCTACTGGTGGAGGTACTTCACCCTAAAGTGTACCAACTGTGTAAGTGAATTTATATTGAAATTGACCTGTTTCATCGCGACGCTCTGGTCGATGGGGTCCATGTAAGAGAAGTTGTCGGCCAACTTCACCATGAAGGTCTTGCCGCCGCTGCTGTGCGACGAGCCCACGAACCCTGGTGACGTGATGGTCTTCTCCAGGAATTGCATCATATCATTGCATGGGTCACTGGCGCATTCCTCATAGTCGTATCTAATGACAATAATTATGATTAAATTGCAATAAGTTTATATTTTTTTATGCAAACTTTAGAGGGTAATCCATAATAATAATAAAACTGCATGCTAGAGTCATGCCCATTCAGTGATTTAAGTAAGTGTTTCTTTTTCAAATACATTCCGTATAAAACCGTACCTTGTAAAGTAGTTCCGTCCGAACTGAGCCCAATGTGACTTAAGAATATCTTCAACGGACTGTGACGTGGCGGCGATCACCGACAGCCAGGCCAGGGCGGCCCACACTCCGTCCTTCTCCCGCACGTGGTCCGAGCCCGTGCCGAAACTCTCTTCACCACACAGAGACAGACGACCAGCGTCCATTAGATTACCGAAGTATTTCCAGCCTGAAAAAATATTTTTGAAGTGAAAACTTCTTTAGGCACGTTTGTACACTTTTGCTATGGGGAAAAAGCACTGAACTCGTGACCGTCACGCTAATAGTACATATATAGATCCACTAGAGGGCGCTAATCTAAACATTGAGTTCTGTCAGCTCCTTATTAATTAATGTCACCAAGCTGCTAATGTGACGTTTTAAGTTCGTCGTTTCGTTTAAGTTTTCACTTCTGTCGGCAGTACCATTCCTATGACTGCCTGTTTTTTTTCACTAAACCTTTTAACAAAGACATAAGTAGGCTTTACTACCGACCAAGTGCATTATACAGAGTCATATGACGTTCTCAATTTAAAAAACGTAGCATAAGTACAGTTTTTAAGATGTTTAAAAATAGTGTTATCGAATCCTTAAATTAGTTGACAGCGCCCCTGGCGGAGACGGTGGCGAACTGAAGTGATGTACCTGAGAGACACGTAGTCCTACACGACTGAACATTATCTACAGAATTCTCCAAGATCCCGTCTCTATCTCTGTACCAAAATTCAGTGAGAGCATAACAGACAGACGCATTTCGCATCCAAACTAATATTATAAATGCGAATGTGAGTTTGCTTGCTACGTTCTGCTCTGACCCCTTAACCACTCAACCAACTCAGCAGGCAATTTTTCGTACACGGTGTACAGAAGGGGACATAGGGTTATACATTCCACCTGCTTTATTAGAAGCGGAGGTAAAAATACCCGGAAATTGAAACGATCAACCTGTAATCCGAATTTCTCAAAAATTATTTTTCTAACTACATCCCAGCATCCTGCATGCCATTTCAGGAATCAAGTGTTAATTAAGTGTTACATTGTCAGATGCACCCTGTAGAAACGCAAGCGAAGTCGAGGGAAAAACACAGTTTCTTTTTTAATCTTTTTATTTTATTTTTAAATGACAACTCCCGCATTAGGAATGACTCCTGTATCGCGGGGAACTTTACAAACATACAAACAACGGACACAAAGAACACCTAGACTCGGGTGGGAATCGAACCCACGACCTATGGCGTAGCAGTCAGGGTCACTAACCACTAGGCCAACAGGCCAGTCCATATTTTATAATATATTTATAGATAATACAAACCAAATATATTGTTGCCACTAACCTGTGGGTACTTCGAACATCTCCTTGCCGTTGGCTGCGGCGACCCTGTCTACGGCCGCAGCAGTGGGCATGCTGCGCGCGTACCCTCGCACTCCAGACCTCTGGAAGTACGGGATGTGATGCAAGTTGTTCGCCAGAACCGCTAACGAGTCTGACGGCGTTACAAAGAACGCGTCACGACCTATTATCATGTTCCGGTCACCTGCGATAGGAAAGGCATTTTAGTTATGTACTTTAAGAAATATTATTATTACTTAAAGATTAATTTATTGAAAAGGGGGCTGATTTACACTTAACTATTCGGCTCGTGAAATATCCTTCATCTTACAAATACCTCAGTTAAACCACACGTACCTAAGGAATGTTGTAAGGTAGCGGTATCCATGGGCGTACCGAGGGGGCAGGGAGGGCAGCTCCCTGCCCCCTCGGTACTCGGTACTCAGGCTCAGTGCCCAGCTTACGTAGTCCTAAGATAATTTTCAATAAAAAAAATTATTAACCCCCCCCCCCCCCCCCGCCCCCCGGACCGACAAAAGTCATTTTGCTACCCCCTGGGCTAGAAGCTGGGTACGCCCATAGAAGCATCTTATTATTTGTGTGCCGCCCGTGAACTGATTAACATGCCATATATTATATATAAGTTTATTTGTTCACACAAAATAGAGTAACAGGCAGATAGCTTACTGGGAATTAAATACTCGGATTATTTATTGGTTAAAAAAAGACAACCCTAACGTCGCGGCGTACGTGTCAGAACAGATAAGAGTTACGCGATAGAAAGAGAAGCAGCTTCTAGGTGAATAGGTGAATATAACTGTAGACTGTAGAAATTGCGACTTTATTGTATCGGAACAAGAGTTGCTATTTATTTAAATGATTATAAGGAGTGAGACTTCTGTACATGTACTATTATGTATTCTGTGCCTATACGTCATAGTCCATAAAATATGGTAGCAAGGTTTTGTTTTTCTTAAAAAGACAACTCCCTCACTAGGAATGATTCCTGTATCGCAGGAGACTTTATAAACATTCAAATAACGGAAAAACACCCAGTCTCTGAACAACTACTTGTGGATTATACATATTTTTGTCCCGTGTGGGAATAGAACCCACACTTATGGAGTGCTGGCGACCTTATTCACCAACAAGAAATACAAGACAAGACTACACAGGTTGTGTTAACCGCAGTTTTGGATAGAAGGGCTTCTCAAGACGGATGCCTCTAATTCGAAATTACTTTTTCAAGTTTGTCCTTAAATAACTATAAATTTAAAATTTAAAAAACCCCCACACAAAACAATAAAAATAGTATGAACGGACATCTTGGATTTGAAATTGATCATAGTATTCTACTAGTCAAGCCCTTTCATTTGATACCCACATTGAGGGAGTTATGAAAAAATATGTAATCCGCCAATTTGTGGCGGCGGCCATCTTGGACCGATTTTCATCAAACATAGCTATGAACACTCCCGACTAATTCACCTTTCAAACAAAAAAACAAAATCGGTTCATCCGTTCGGGAGCTACGATGCCACAGACAGACACACACACACAGACACGTCAAACTTATAACACCCCGTCGTTTTTGCGTCGGGGGTTAAAAACGAATACTATCACTATTTCTTTTAAAGAAATTAGCGCACAATTTGTATTAGGTATGGCGTACAGATCATGATAAATACATTTAACTTATTTTACGATGGATGAAAAAATGTTGCAAATTAAATAAAACTTAAGAGCTAACTCACCGTCTCCATCAAAAGCGGCTCCTAGATCATAATCCCCACCTTTCACAGCGTTCACAAGGTCAGCAGCATACGTAAGGTTTGGATCCGGATGGGCGCCCCCGAAATCTTCCAGTGGTACGATACGGCGCACGTTGCTCTCCTTCGCGCCCAACTCGTCAATGAACATGCGTTTGACGTACGGACCGGTTACTGAAATAATTTAAATATTAGGCTTTTGGCAAACTGCGAGGCGCTCAAGAAGCCACCTACTCATGAAATTGATACATAAGACTGTGAAAAACTATATTCGTTACTGTTTTCAAGTTTTTTATTAAGTTTTAATTGTTAAACCAAATATTAAAAGTAAATGATTTGACAATAGTTAAGGCCTTTAAGGTGGGAGTAGGGGAAGACGGGGGATAGAGGGGAAGAGCGGGAAGAGGGGGAGAGGGAAGGGTTAAGGCCTCCGGTACCCTCACTCATGCGGCGAAAAGCAATGCAATCATTGCTTCACTGCTGGTTTTGTGTGAGGCCGTGGTATCACTCCGGTCGAGCCAACCCATACGTGATGAAACATGGCTCTCCCACGAACTTGACGACATAACTCATTATTCTGTACAAATTTACGATACGATCGAAGATCGAAGCGACTGCCATCAGACCTCCACAACCCAAGTACTAGGCGATATCGAAGTTCTGTAGTTAGGACCAGGTTGTCGGACTTTTTAGAGCTCCAACTAACCGTAATGAATGTCACAGATGTTCGTATAGCACCCGGGACCGACGGTTTAACGTGCTCTCCGAGGCACGGAGGGGTCTCAATGTGTTAAGAATGGTAACCCATCCTAGACTGACCTGGCTAGTATTACTTAACTTTGTAATGTGCTAACCTACTCTGTTACCAATTAGCCACGAGCAGCAAGTATAAGTAAAATTATTGGATTGAATTCGAAGATATGTTGTAGATGTATTCAAATACTGGATGTAAAGCAGGGATGTTATGGATATGAAATTTCGGATCTGGATACGGATATATGCATAATGTTATACCGGTTTCGGATACGGTTACGGATATCAGATTATTTCGGGTTATCCGATAGTTTCGGATAGTTTCGGTTACGGATATTAGATCTTTAAAGAATGAAACAGGAAAGTACAGATATGTAATGACTTATCATTATTTCTAGGTTTGTATTTGGCTGTAGAATCACAATAAAAAATAAGCAATGTACAATTATTATAAAATATGTAATTGCATCTTGATAAAATAAATTATTAAGACTCCACCTCTATCCGAAATTATTCGAAACTTTTATATCGGTTACGGTTTCGGATAGATTTTTATTTCGGATATCCGATAGTGTTGGTTACGGTTACGGAGTTCCATAATATCCCTGAATTATAAAGCCTATAAATCGCTTTGTCATCCGCTTTAAATTTGCGCGGTAATTCTAACTAATCAGCCCCATGAGTCACATCCATTACAGTACAGCCTTCTCAATAAACAGACTACAGAATGAATATAAAAAATATTGTACAAATTGATCTGAGATTCACGTGAACAAACACGTACATAAACTCACCAGTTATAACACTTATAACTTATAATATTGCATCATTTTGTTCCTATGTTGATAATGAGAGTTTGAACGAATGTTTTGTAATAAATTGATTACGTATGAACACCTGCTGACCATCAGCTGATCACAGTGCGATTAATTGGAATGTTTAGTGACTTAGTGACCTTTCCTTGTAATATATAAATTCTGTTACATATTAATCTGATTGCATTTCTTAACGGAGGTCTGAGTTTCAATAAAAAAATAAGACTGTCAACCGGCAGCTATAAGACTGAAGAAAATCCTCCATAATATCTACTACCTACTAAATTTTCGATATAATTATATTCTCTCGACATAAATATATTCGATTTTCGATGTAGAGCCATGCTTCGGCACGTATGGGCCGGCTCGACCGGAGTGATACCACGGCCTCACAGAAAACCGGCAGTGAAGAAATGTTTGCATTGTTTATCGCCGAGTGAGTGAGGTTACCGGAGGCCCTAACCCTTCCCTCTCCCTTCTTTTTCCCCTTTCCCTACTTCCACCTTAAAGGCCGGCAACGCACTTGTGACTCTTGAGTTGCAGGTGCCCATGGGCTGCGGTAGTCACTTACCATCAGGTGACCCATCTGCTCGTTTGCCCCCCTCTACCATAAAAAAAAATATATTCTACTCATCAGCCACTATAGGTAGCACACCTTTAAAAGTGAACAATTAAAGTGCCTCTTCAAATACACACTCACCTCCATTCATGCTGTCGATGAGTACGTTGAAAGGCTTCCCTGTAGAAGTGCCCTGGATCAGAGCCTTGATCTGATTGAAGTCGAAGATCTCTTTCATATACGCCACATAGTCGTTCACAGAGTCGATCACTTCTACGGTGAATTTGTTGCCGTTTACCTAAGAAAAAAAAAATATAGACCACTTGACTATGCTTCCCACTAATATTATAAATGTGAAAGTTTGGCTGGATGGATGGATAGATGGATGGATGGATGGATGGATGGATGGATGGATGGTTGGATGGATGGATGGATGGATGTTTGTTACTCTTTCACGCAAAAACCACTGAACCGATTGCGATGAAACTTGGTATGTAGATAGCTGGAGACCTGGATTAACGCATAGGCTATATACTTATTATCCTGATATTCCCACAGGATCGCAACTTACGCGGGTAAAACCGCGGGGCGCTGCTAGTAAAATATAATTTTTTGTCACGGAATATCTATGTTAAACACAATATTTCGTTATGTGGCGATGTCCATATACAAACAAAACATTCAAACCGAAGTATTTGGTAACTACTAATTCTGTAACGCGCAATAAAAGTTCTCGCGCCAATAAGTATAATTGTACAACTTCCAAACGTGAACCTAGGCATGCATGAGCCGGGCATGATTAACTAGCTATGCCGGAGGTACCTACCTCCACATTTTTTTAACCGAGTGTAATTTGTAATAATTTATTTTATAAGAAAAATCACCCTTTCGGACTTGATGCGTTCCTCTTTTAAATATTCTAACTAATTAAAAATAGGCAGTCATGGGACTGCCGGCAAAAGTGAAAACTTAAACGAAACGACGAACTTAAAACGTCACATTAGCAGGTTGGTGACATTAATTAATAAGGAGCTGACAGAACTCAATGTTTAGATTAGCGCCCTCTAGTGGATCTATATATGTATTATTAGTGTGACGGTCACGAGTTCAGTGCTTTTCCCCAAAGCAAAAGTGCACAAACGAGCCTAAAGAAGTTTTCACTTAAAAAAAAATTCTAGTATCAGTTTGTAATAATCTCGGGGTTATAATAATAAAACTTGTTTTTTTTTTATTACTTATTTGACACAAGTTACTTGTATATAACTTAATAAATGTACTTACATCATAGTTGGATACTCCAATCTTGCTTGTATCACAATTAATATCAGGTACAATTTTGTACTGTTTGATCGTGGTGGTGATGGCGTATATTTGGTTGGTGGTGGCGTCGGGAGCCGGTCCTCCATTCGCACAGTTGAACTTGATACCGAAGTCATTGTCTATGCCACCAGGGTTGTGGGATGCCGTGAGGACTATACCTCCTGTAAGTTAATGTAGGGTTAAAAAATAATAAGTAGAAGTACCTATATGAAGAATGTATGAAAGGTTTAATGGCAGTAGTAGAAGTATGTGAGGAATGTTAGGATAGAAGTAAGTGGGAGATGTTGTCTCTGCCTACCTCGAAAGGACAGAGGCGTGAATATGTATGTAGTAATCTAAAACTAGATGTACTTATATAGAGATAGAGTTGAGAGTGCCATTTAGTGGAGTGTTATTAGAATATTGAGAACTGAGAATATTAACAAAATAAAAATAAAATTAAAAATTAATATAATAAAAGAAATAAAGCTATTTATCACTTTATAAAACTTTATATCATTTTATATAATAATAATTTACATATTTGATTATTCAAATACATTCATTATTCATTGTAGTCTTTCCTTTTTTTATGCTATAAGGGGCAAACGAGCAGATGGGGCACCTGATGGTAAATGATTACCGCCGCCCATGGGCAGCTGCAACTCAAGAGTCACAAGTCCGTTGCCGCCCTTTAAGGTGGGAGAGGGGAAGGGGGAATAAGGTGCAAGGAAAGGAGAGAGGAAGAGGGAAGGGTTAGGGCCTCCGGTAACCTCACTCACTCGGCGGAAAGCAATGCAAGCATTGCTTCACTGCCGGTTTTCTGTGAGGCCGTGGTATCACTCCCGTCGAGCCGGCCCATACGTGCCGAAGCATGGCTCTCCCACGAGAATGCGAACAAAGCCGCGGCCAAAAGGTAGTACAATTATAGAATTATCGCTGAACTACACTGTGCCTGTATGTCAACATCCCAGCATACTAAGACGAGTTCTAGCTGATAACTATTAAATTCGATATGAAATATTCATAATATATTTACACACAAACTTTTCCGTCCCAAATTCGAGGTTTTCGTTAATTGATTCCCATAATATGGTAATTTTTGGTTGGGAAATTTATGAATAAAATAATAGGATAGATCATTGTACCTATATGTAAATTCTCTTTTTGATAAAAATACAACCAGAACTTCAATGCAGATAAAATTTTGGGAGATAACTGAAGTTATACTTCTTTTGGCGCGTTATGGATAAATGATGAGAGTAATTTTTTACGATGCGCGCGCACACCGTCACGAAAAACCGACACCCTAAAGTTATCTAATCAAAATTTTAGTTTTTCAAAAAAAGCTACCAACTTCATGATAGTTATAAAAATGGTTTTTACATATTACTTTGAGTACGTTTGTAGAATTTGAGGTTGGTTGACGGTATGTATTATTTATTATGATATTTAAATAAACTTTATTTAACTAGATAAAAGTATAACTTCTTACGTGAGTACATAAGTACACACACACTTTTTTTCCTAATTTCTATTGGACCACCCCTCATACTTTCTTTCTAAATTAACGAAGTTAAGGTGGCCAATGATTATAAATTATCATCTAATAAGTAGAAGGAACATGTTCCATCGTAGGTTTGAAATAATAAAAGAGTGGGCATTATATGATCTTTTTTTTTATGGTTCTGTTCCTCAAAAGGAATTAAGGAACCTTTATAGGGTCTGTCTGTCTGTCAAAACCCTTTTACTCAGGAACCCGTGGAGGCATCAAGTTGAAATTAACATCAAATACCTATGTCAGCGGTCCCTGAAGCCTGTAAAAAAACATGCTTCAGGGACCTTCAAGTTCACGCAATCAAAAGATACGGCCATTTAAACTTTAGATTTGACCAAATTTGAACATTTCGCAGGTAAATCAAAACCGATAGTTTACGTCCCATTGACCTAGAATCATGAGATTTGGTAAGAAGCCAGGTCTCACAACACAAGTAAATGAAAAAATGCGAAAGTAGTTAATTTGTTGTTATATCACATAAAAAATATGGTTTTTTGTGATTACAAACTTATATTTTGCGATTGGGAAGTTAACTATATCGTAAATCGATGTACGGGAAAGTATTTTTAGAAAGTTCGTCTTTCGGAAAAGACGAGCAAACAAGTTTATTTACTTACGGAACCCTCGGTGCGCGAGTCAGATTCGCACTTGTAAGGTTTTTTTTTAGACATATAAATTGTTTACAATAAACGTTTGCTAATGGGATCTTTGCAACTTCTTTTGCTACCAACTTAGTACACGCACGCAAAGACAGCAAAGTTACCTTAACTAAAATGGCAATTTGTTTGAAATGCACCTAGTCTTATGGCGTTAATATTCTTACGGAACCCTCTGTGCGCGGGACAGACTCGCACTTGTCAGATTCTGTTACGTAAGGTGAAGCATGTCAAATAATTAAGATCTATTTGGGATGAGAATTTCTGTAAACCAACATAAAGTAGATAATAGACTCGCTTTGAAAACACTTGTTTATTTCTGCAATTTATTAACTTTAGCAATAATCAACACACCAAACATTATCTTTTAATTTTAGATCTTGTTTCAGTACCAGCACAGTCTATATGAGAATCATGAGAAATGCAGCTATTCAATTTGTACTTCATTGTACTTCAATGTACATAATTAAAAATGAAATGAAAATGTTTAACGAAAGCAGAAACATAATGAAGAAAGAAATAACCATCAAAATAGAGAAAAAAATTCGCTATTAATCATTTTACTAATAATAATTTCACACATTTCACACACGGCCGTCGGCTCCCAAACTAAGCAGAGCTTTAACTATGGTAACCAGACTGCTGATAAACATACTTATATGTTTCTAAATACATACACATTATAAAAAATTACACCCAGACACAGACCAAATGATCGTGCTCATCACACAATTATTTGTCCTGGATGGGAGTCGAACCCACAACCTCTGGCTCAGCAATCAGGGTCACTAACCACTACACCAACAGGCTAGTCAAATAAACACAGAGATAGAGAAAAGGGAAAGGATTGATGATTTTTTGCTTCTTGAAGTAGTATTTTACTAGTATTTTACTTACCAAGGGTTTTGTACTTCCTAATGATACATGACACAGCAGGAGTAGAAAGGATGCCATTTTGACCAACAAGAAGTCTTGCCACCTGTACAACATTATAAGAATAGAATAGAATAGAATATTTATTTATTTGCACAGAAAGTAGGTACATTAATGATGGTTTTGACATCGTTTTGATCCTTGTACAATCTGCCATAGGTTAGGAATGCAAACATAAAATGTCAAATTACAAATTGAAGTCAAGTTATCACTTACAACAATCGAACAAATATAACTTATTAAAAATTAGATCAACACTTTGCAATAGAAATGGTTGAAAAGAACCTTTGCCTCATCTATATATTAATAATAAGCATGTCTATTTACAAGAGTAAACTTAAGAAATATGTTGATAAAATTTTGATGTTAGATATAAATGTACACACAAACATTTTAGAAATATTGTTGTTTAACTGTTAAAAGACTTTCTAATACGCTAGAGATATATTTCACTATTAGAACTAAGTATTATGTATCTTATTGTAAGTGGAGTGTAGTGACACTACTGTGGTGGCGTATTCAGTATCTATTTAATACTCACTTAATACTTGTCTTGTTAGTAAATTGTGTTAGTATTTATACCATAATATTAAACATGTATGAGCTAACATTTATACACACATGTATACGAGTAAATAATGTTTACGGAAACTATATTGGGGTCGCTGCTATTCAGGTGATCTAGTATGCTATTGAGACTAGTAATACTGCTTACATGGAATTAAGTTCTTATGAGAAAATAAATTCTCTAAACCTAATTTGTGAAGAGAATTCTTTAGACTCTTTTTTAAGCAACTTTCGCCGATGGAGGAATGTGAAATTTAGAATAGGCACTTAATTTTATACAGATTAAGTTCAAAAAGCTAAAATGTTAAAAAAATATGTGTTGTAAATTAAAAAATTATGCGAAAATGGCTACAAAAAGGTTAGTGCAACGTGGTTAATATTGAAAATATTAATTTCTATATACAATTATTTATAGTAGAGATCGCGTGGTGGTCGAATTTCGACCGTGGTTTATTTCATTGGTCAATATTACTTGACCTGCCATTGTATAGACTTTTGTACCATGACAGGTCAATGTATATACTGGACACTCATAGCTGTATGTACCCGTTTTTGCATTTTTTTATCTTTGTAGCAAATATTGTTAAAAAATTTTAGCATTCGTCACTTCTTCTTTGTATAAACTATAAGTGTGCGAAATTTCATACTCCTCCGTCCGCCCAATTTTCGTAAACAGAGATTCAAAGTTTTCGCTTCAGGTACCACTATATATATAGATATAACTAAAGCTTGTCAATAGCTTCTAAACAAAAAAATTAGAAAATTGATTAACAAACAAGGGAAATATGGTACTTAAGTGTTTTATCTTTGACTATTTATATTTGAATAGATAATTTAGTAGCAAAGCGCTAACTGAATATAAGCCATACAATCCTACACATTTTTATAGGCACTACTACTTTGTATTTTGTGTTTAAGATTTAACTGCATGAATAGTGCATTTAAGCGGTCGCCTTGGCACAACGCCATGCTGAATGTTGTATGTTCAAATTCCACACAGGATGAACATTTTTATGACCTACAAATAGTCGTCTCGAGTCTGGGTGTTCTTTGTGTCCATTGTTTTAATGTTAGTGAAGTCGTCTTTTTCATGACTCTTTTTTGAAGTGGTAATTTCTTATGGGAGGGTAAACTGCTTCGTTACGTAATGCGTTTCGGCGCCAGCCTGTCTAGCTTCACTTTCTCTCATGCACACGGCAGAGGTAGGCAGGCTCCTCCTCTCTCACTCTAACCCATAGCGCTAGCCATATTTCCAATTTCAATATTAAATAGTTCAACTAAGATTAGTTTAAGTTATCACGTCTGTCGGGCGTCCTGAGACGCACGCATATTTTTTTATAAATAAAATAAATATTCTGCAATTCACATTATGTGGAGGCCTTCTTATCTCTTAGTTTAAATTTTCATTTGAAGATTAAGTTTTGTTCTAATAATACAATTAGTTTTAAGTATATAAATAGGGGTTACAAAGTTGAGATAAAGATGTTAAGATGAGCACGAATATGAGAGTAGAATTAGATCATATTTCTTAAAAAACCACCAAAGCTAGTTAGTTTTTTATTTGTTTATTTTTTTATAGTAAGTAACTACTTACCATAAAAAAATAAACATTGTGTTGCAAAATATTGTTTTCTGGTAATATATACCTTTACACATAAATACTTCAACATTAGTTCCTTTTACAATGAAATTCTTTTGTCTGATTATCAAATTCGTAAGCCATTTAATTATAAAACACATATTCTTAACTATTTAGTTAAGAATATGTTTTATAATTTAATGGTTTAAGTTTGATTTTAATTATAATTAAAACCGAGGGCAAAAGGCTCTTAACTGTTGATAATTTATTTTCTTAAAAGTTAAGCAGGTTTGAATAACTTTAAAATGTTTAGATTTAAATTTGGAACTATTCAGATTACACTTACCCCATTAGCGGCTGAAATTTTTATAATCTTGTCAACAACCTCCTTCACCAAATATCTACCGTCGCCACCAACCACTAAGGTACAACCAACCAAAGTCTCCTTATTCGCATCTAATATACTCTGTATAAAATTTTCTGTATAATGTTCTTGAACAAAAACTTTAACTTTTTTACGTAAACCGCTCGTACCCGGTTTTTGTCCTTCAAAGGGTTTAGTATCCACCGTAACTACACTTGGCATTTTTTATAAATTAATGAATATTGTCCTTACAAAACGGGTGATTACGAGCCTACTTTTAACTGAATCTACAAAAAAAATATATATTATCGAAGTTAGGGTCAAAAAGTTCGCGAGACGTGTGGTTTACTTGTGAAAACTGTCAGAAGTGTCAAATCAAAGTCATAACAAGGTCAGTTTGATGATACGTTCCAATTTTTCTTAATTTAGAAAACTTCTTTTTATGTTATTAATTTAATTATATAATATATGCCTCCATTTCAAGTATTCATTTAAATTGTAAATAGTATATAGATATACTAAAGTAAATACTTGTAGTCATATTTAACAAACAAAAGTGAACGCTACTGTAGTTCTTTATGAATATAAACTAAACTTAATAACCTATGTATTAGCAATATGTACGATAGATAGCACTTATCTATACACATATATTCTAAATCAGATGTGTAATTTTTTTTAGTAAATATATAAATATATATATATATATATATATATATATATATATATATATATATGAACAACTGTTAATAGGTATTCATTAAAGAACCTAAATACCTTGATGTAATCACCGCTGTACATCTTTATTATACCTTCTACCTAGGGCTGCCATCCGTCCAGGTTTCCCCGGATTTGTCCTAGTTTAGAGGGCGTCCGCGGAGCGTCCGTGCAGGGTTTTCAAAAAGCGTTCGGGTAAAACACAGACTCTCTGTGCCAGGGGCAACTTATAATTATCAGGTGTACAAGCTGTTTAATTTAATTAAAAAAATGGAATCGACGTTTTTTTTAAGGTGTCCGGGAAAGAATCTCGATTTCACACTTGTGTCCGGGATTTTTTAAGAGCTTGAGATTTATGTGGGAGAGTCATGCTTCGGCACGTATGGGCCGGCTCGACTCCGCTCGTTACCATGGCCTCACAGAAAACGGGCCGTGAAGCAATGCTTGCATTGCATTTGTGGGTTACCGGAGGCCCTAACCCTTCCCTCTCCCTTATTCCCGTCCTTCCCCTCTCCCACTCTTCCCTCCCCTCCCCCTCTTCTCCTACTCCCACCTTAAAGGGCGGCAACGCACTTGTGATTCTCGAGTTGCAGGTGCCCATGGGCAGCGGTAGTCATTAACCATCAGGTGACCCGTCTGCTCGTTTGCCCTAAAATACCATAAAAAAAAAAAAAAAAATTGATCGGCGTCATCAATTTTAGTGATGGCAGGCCTACTTCTCCCTACCTCACGCTACAGTCTAACATAATACTACCTATATTAAGTTTCATTATTGGAATTTCTCCATATCAAAGTTCTGGAATGAAAACCTAATAAATAATATAATATGAACAGATACACTGTCCGAAGAATTTAAATTGAAATGTGGGGTGAGGTAGGTAATTTCTCCTTGCCCATTTCATTTATATATGAACTAGCAACCCGCCCCGGCTTCGCACGGGTACAAATTATACACTTAAACCTTCCTCATGAATCACTCTGTCTATTAGTGAAAACCGCATGAAAATCGGTTCAGTAGTTTTTCAGTTTATCGCGAACAGACAGACAGATCATTGTTATTTTCCTCGCTAGATTAAATCTGTAATATCTTCGAAAATATTCATTTAAATTGCATGCTGTAAAGGGCCATATTGATCTATATTAAATGTACAATGTATTTAAGGTACTTAATTGGATAAGGATTAATGCAGTATTTAAAATCGCTTCGTGAATAAGCCATTATTTCTCGTAAAAAGTAAAGGATATAAAATGGTTATTGTGGGTTATCCCTAAGAGATAGACATATACCATTGCGTACTTTTTTTGAGACCTTTTTCAGGTGTACAATACTGTAGTACAATATTTTGATCTATCTCGTAGGGTTCAGCCAGCGTTTGTAATGTAAGCGCAAAAAAATGTCTTTATTTACGATATCACATTAGAAACCTCTAAAATTATCAGTGTTTCTTTACTATATTATGCATGTATTATACATATAAACCTTCCCCTTGAATCACTCTATCTATAAAAAAACCGCATCAAAATCCGTTGCGTAGTTTTAAAAATCTAAGCATACATAGGGACATACGGACAGCGGGAAGCGACTTTGTTTTATACTATGTAGTGATGAGCTTGTGGAGGTTACTTGCTGGGTTCTTGTTGGGTTGAATTTTACGCAGACTTCTTGATAAGGAATAATACAATAATTGTATTTCAATTTCTGTCAAATTTCAATCAAAATGTTCTGGTAGCACTTCTAAACATTTTTGGATAGATAATAACACGACCTCATGTATAGCTTGCGACGACGGCTTGCGAAAACGTAATGGCGACCGTTATATCAAAAAAACTCTTAACAAAGGCGTTACTGACATCACATTAATTAAGTGCCACTACAGTGCCGCCACAAGCTAATTATTGAGCTCAGCAACACCGGCTGTTGATGGTGTTGCTATGAATAAGCTATGTTGACTACATTGGTCGTGCTGGAGAACATCGATCAGTGCATTATGACGATTGCTGTAGTTGTGTGAAGATTTCTCGGTGGCTTATGAGCTTGTACAATGTTAGTACGAATGAATTATGGTGAATCGCTCTTTCAAAAGTACGGCGCCAAAGGCTACATAAATATGCCAATTTCCCCCCCGTCGTGAAACTTTCAGTAGGTACAATGGTCACTGGGTCACCAAGAATCTATGTGTCACGTTAGACACCTAAATTCTAATATTTGGCAATTCAGAATCTCCCGATGTTTGGATGGATTTCTGATGGTCCGTCTTTACTCGTCCAAAAAATATTTTCCTGCAATGAATCGGGCGATCTATTAATTAACCTTTTGTCTGTAACTCACCAGCAAAAGCAAAGTTAAACTCGTTTAGGTGTAGAGGTTACAGAATTTTATTCTGAATGAACATAACTGATAAATTTAGTCTGTACTATGGTACCTCCACTGACACATATGCACCCTATAGAAAGATAATAGAAATTTATACCCGATATCCCGTTTTGTATATGGTAGTTTTGACGCTACAGTTCGCTGCTTGAAATGTTCAGATATCAGATTTTTTTCAGTGATAAAAAATGCAAAAAATAACAATTGTACCAGTTGGACGTGTTAGTAGACTGTGTCACGAGTATGCAACAACTTTTGAAGTGAAAACTTTTTTAGCGGCGGAAGAGGGGAGGGAGGGAGGGAGGGAGGGGGAGAGAGAGAGAGAGCGAGGGGAGAATTTTGTCCATTATGCACCACCGTGCAACCTTGACCAACGAAACTATGAGGTGTTCTTGTGGGGGTGCCTAAAATCATTGGAACTTTTGTGAGTATTTCATCCCGCACGGCCCCTTAGGTTTTTTTTTTACTTTTTAAAGACTACTGTATAGTAACGGGCCGAGGGTGTACAGCATTCTTTACTAGCCATGCCCCGTAGTTTTATCCGCGTTTACCGTCACTTCCTCACTATAAACTTCCTCAATGAATACTCTATTCTTCATCCGATCATCATGAAATTTTGCATACACGTAGCCAGGGCAGGGATACAGAGAAGGATTGTTTGTACGCGCTCAAATCTGGAACTATAAATCTATTTCGAATAATTATTTTTGTATATAGTATTAGGCTACACCTCTCAGCTAGCCTTAAATATTGCTTTTTGTTAAGGAAGTCGGAAGAAAAAGCCCTCCCGAACTGCTTTATCCGCGTGCGCTGGCTTAATGGTTAGTGGTACGTAAATCCAATGTTCTACAAAAATATTGGTACTTACGTAGTACATCTAAAAAAAAGCCCAGGATACCATATGCCTATCTCTTACACATAAGTCACAAAAAGATAAAGTGTGACAAAAATTTGTGAAAATTAAAATGATTTAAAAGCATTATTATAAGGCATGGCATATTAATACATATTAAATGTGTAACTCTTGACTTAATCGCGATCGAATTGCACCGATCGCGGTCCCGGGTGGACTCCACCTCTCCGAAACCTCTCGAACTATATCTAATTACACAAAATTAAAACGACCATAGGAATAGTAAAAAAACATTTAATAAAATCCCTCATACAAAAGCAAACATACAATAATACATTATATTAGATGTTGGTGGAGTTTCAGTATTTATTTCTTTTTAATCACGTGACCCTTTAAAAATATTCAAACAGGTTTTATCAAAGCTTTTTCATATGATTTTAAATGCAGAATAAATTATTTGATGACTTATAAACAAGCATATTGTACACTCAGTATTATATCGAGGGGTCTGAGGCGAATTGATTCAAGCGCCACATTTGACGATATTGATCGTTGCAATCTCTCAATATCGTCAAATGTGGCGCTTAAATCAATTCGCCTCAGACCCCTCGATAGGGATATTTCGGTTTATGCGATTTTCCCGAAATTTTTCATTTCGCATAATTTCCCAAACATTTTTTTGCTTTATTTCGGACACAAATAAACATAAATTAGTAGTTTTCTTTACTGGCTTAACTATATTAGTACAAAGATTATCTTTTCAAACAGGAGTTACTAAAATATAATTAGTTCTTTTTAAGTTTGATATAAAGAGACTTTAAAGATCACGTGATTACAAGAGATTTAAAACTTAAACTCACCCTTTTTAATTTAAACTTAATTTTTATTATAATTTTACAGTCTAGGTACTGGGGCAACTTTGATAAAAAATACCAGTCATGGAGGTAACAAACAAAAGCAGGTAGTTTCTTATTCTGACCGAGAGTATCCAAAAAAAATACGAATAATTAGTGCGAGTTTTGTTCTTATTCACTTGCCATAAAGTTAACTATGAGACACTAGATGGCGCTAGTTGAATGTCGTTTAAGTAAATGTGATTTAAGTGGTAACCTTAACGCGACAACTGGGCAAATCACACTAAGCTGTCAGAATAAATTTAGCCCTCCCTCATATTAGATATGATTACATTAGATAATAAATGATATTGAATGATGATATGAATACTAATTGTTTCCACTCTTCTTCAGGCACCATAAGTGTTACCAATTAATAAAACAGTTCTTATTAGTGTTAACTAATGCCAGTACATTTATTTAACTTACTATTAACGTTTATATCATAATTTTAAATTGTTGAACCAACACAAATTAATAGTTTCACAATAGCGACGTAAGAAGATGTTACTTTTTAACAAGTTTTTACGAAACCTACCATTTTAACAAAAGACCAACTGATTTGTATTTCCCGACAAATATCGTAGTTGTCTTTATTTAATAACTAATCAGAACTTAAATTAAGTAAGTTAAGTTCATCAAACCCTTTAAAAAAAGTACGTTCTTGTAAGTTGCCCCAGATTTAAGCTTATCTTTAAATATTTTTAATCTTTAAGTTCACAAGCTCTGGTAACGCCATGGAATTCATTCTCAAGATATTTAGCGACAGTCAGGCAAAGGGCATCGTTATGTGGAGCTGCTACGACCTGGATGCCAAGAGGTAAGCCCTGAGCGTTCACTCCGAGAGGAACCTGGAAGAAATCATACAATTTTAGTTAACACCTCTTTGACATTAAATCGTACAAAAGTACTGAATGACATAAGAGGGGCGAGGGGGGGTCCAATTTGCTTTCAGGGGTTTTGTATGATACAAAAACACGGCGGGGGAAAGCTGACCTCTCCTCCTGTACTCCCTGGATACGCCCAAGATCCTGACAGAAGACAATTCTGCTCTGATAATGTCAGGTAGCATTATAAGGTCTAAATAAAGAGCAATTTCCAGGTGTTCAGTTCAGACGATCTCACTGCGGACGCCGTATCACCCTTAGTTTCTTTTTATCTGGCTTTATCAGGCCCAGCCAATGGTTTACCATCCTAATTTTCTCGACTTTTCCTTCCTCTTCTGCCATAGATTATACAGTTCTTGGGGACAGAAGTATATTCATTTCTTACCTGAGTAGCGGGACACTTGAGGACGTTGACAATGCCCCAGTAGGCGAAGTTGTACGGCCTCAGGAGGCAGGAGAAGTGGTATGGAGCTGGATGTGGCGCACTTGGCATTAGGAGGACGCCATTGTCGCCAAGTTTATTCTGAAACAATAAGATAAGATAAAGGTATAAAGATAAGAGGTGGGTGTTTCTTTTTCTATATCTTGTTCACTGCAAATAATAGACTTGTCACAAATATTTCAATATAGAATGGTCGCAGTACTACTTTGACCAGGTCTGACGTTTGATTCCTAGCCGGGACAAATAATTTGTTGTGTCCGAGTGTAATTTATCTATAATTTAATAATATATAAGTATATTTATGAGCAGTCTGGTTACCGTAGTACAGGCTCTGCCTAATTTGACATCAAGCAGGCCCGCAGCTGGCCACAGTTAATATTATTTAACTTATTTAGAAACATTTTTTTATATGCAACTAGGTAGATAGAAACGGTCCTGTCAATGATAAGAGGTTACCGATACCCGTGAACACTAGCAACACAGTGTTCACGGTTTAACCCGCGTAAGTCCCGATGCCGTGGGAATATCGGGATAAAAAGTAAGCCTATATGTTAATCCAGGTATCCAGCTATCTACATACCAAGTTTCATCGCAATCGGTTCAGTGGTTTTTGCGCGAAAGACTGACAAACATCCATCCATCCAAACTTACACATTTATAATATTAGTGGGATTAGTAAAATTAATAAACTAGCAGTCGGTTTTGATACAGTCAATTTTGAACCTTAATACTCCGCGCATTGAGTCTAAAACTAACATTATAAATGCAAAAGTGAGTTTATTTATTTATTTCGCTGTGCCCTTTGACCGCTTTGACCTTAATAACTTAACCGACAATCAAAAATTAAATAAGAAAAAAAAAATTGCATTCACCTTTTCAGGGGTACAGAAATCGACTTAGGGTACCTCTCATCCCGGAAAAAGCACAGATCACGAGCCAATCCGGAGGCAAAACTATTTAGGACTAATTTGTAAGTGAAGAAGTGAAGTCATCAAGTGAAGAAGTGAAGTCATCAAGTGAAGAAGTGAAGTCATCAAGTGAAGAAGTGAAGTCATCAAGTGAAGTGAACTTACAAACAAGTCATTTTTCATTTCCTTAGTCAAGCTTTCGGCCCAGTCCGAGTCGACCTTCGGCAAGTACTGCTCCTCAATTAGCCGGACGATCGTGAAGAAGCAGTGATTGCTGATGCAGACAACCTGTTGATTTAAGAAACAAAATTAAAAAAAAAATATTGAAGAAGTCGGTTAAAGGATACGGCTGATAGACATAACCAAAATATATAATTGTACTAGCAACCCGCCCCCGCCTTCGCACGGGTAGCAGAGACATCTTCAACAATCATAACATATTGCAACTAATTTACACAAAACCTTAATCTTCCTCATGAATACTGTATCTATTAGTGAAAACTGTATGAAAATCCGTCCAGCAGTTTTTGAGTTTATCACGAACAGACAGACAGACGCGGCAGGGAACTTTGTTTTATAACATGTAGTGATAGAACAAAGTGGTGTAAATATGGATGTGGAGAGACTATTATTATCTTTTCTATACGTAATTAAACTCTTACTTACAATGCAATTTTGTAGTAAATCAATCCTTTACAGAACATGTTGAATTACACAAATAACTAAATCTGGACTCAAAATTGGGTATCACTTTCGAAACCAAACTATCCAACGAGTCCGTAAGTCACAACTTACCTACCTACCTAAGTCCATAAGTCGCAACTTACCTATCTACCTAAGTCCATAAGTCGCAACTTACCTATCTACCTAAGTCCGTAAGTTGCAACTTACCTACCTACCTAAGTCCGTAAGTCACTACTTACCTACCTACCCAAGTCCATAAATCGCAACTTACCTACATACCTACGTCCGTAAGTTGCAACTGACCTACTTACGTCTGTAAGTCGCAACAAAAGAAAAAAGTATCCTTGGGTGCAAGAGGATTCGTATATATCTACTCCCATAACAAGCTTCTTCTACAAGACTTTTTTGGTAGACCGTAAGAATAATTGTATAACTTAAAATAGTAGAACCTTCTTCGCCAATTCAACAAGTCCATTAGCCTTGCCGACTCCATTAGTGCAGAGGCTGGGTAAGTCTTCAGGTTCCTTTGACATCCAATACTTCCAGAGACTGTACATGTGGTTGAAGCCTTTATGGTAGTACCGCTGCGGAGCGCTGGCAGTCGAAGAGGCCTCTTGGCTGAGACGGGTAATTACTCTGTGCAAAAAAAAAAGGAACTTAAAATGGCGTCAAATAAATAACTCTTCCGTTTTTGTTGGTCTACGGATTACTGATCCTGACGGCTAACCCAGAGCTAAGGGTTTGATTCTCATCCAGGACAAAGGAGGGTAGAATATATCACAAAATGTAAAATAATATGTATGCACCTTTTCATAGCTCCCCTGAGGTCAGCACTTACACTGCTAATCATCATATCTTTGCTGGTTTCCATGTAGTAGAACTTGATGTCCTGGAAAAAAATGCCTGTTAAAAATAGACCTTGATAATTTAATAGTAGAGTTGCCGAGCTTCTGCATATAATGGCCTTTAGTTACCTTAATGTTGACATCCCTGTCTAAATTGAGAAGAGAAGCCTTGTCGCCGGCCACAATCTTGGTAAGGGGTGCAAAATCCTCAACGTGTTTAGATATAAATCCAAGACTTAACATCGTGTCTTCTTCATCACCCTTGCGAAAGTACACTCCTGCATTAAAGAAAATCACATGAGACCAACAGCCCTTTACGGTGACAGTTCATTTGTTGATAGATGTATTTCGTACTCGGATCTTTTCGTCGTCACAAAACACGCAGTCCATGTGACGTTTTGCACACAGTACATGAAAGGCAATTAAAGCAATGATTTGGGTATATGTAGATTACATACCTACCTTTGAACTATAATAATAAACTACTGCGAACTTAATAGCTAAGAAGTCAACACAAATACCCACATGTGCACACACACATACATACACGTGCACACACACACACACACACACACACACACACACACACACACACATACGCGTGTGCACACAGAAACGCGCGCGAGCGCACACACACAGGCTGAGACACACAGAATTTCTAAATACTAATGTACTTGGCTATAATGTAATCTATTATAGTTAATAATGTTAATGACGTAGTATGTCTACTACTGCGTATTCAGTATTCAGTGTCATAAAGTTTGACTGAGCACTGCCTCCGAAAATACAGGCTCCAGCCTAGTTTGGGTTTGGTTTGCCTGGCCAAGAGTTCCTAGAGAGGAGAGTTTTACTTTACAGAAGGCCGCAGTTAACGACCACTACTTGGAAGTATATTATCGTATCCCGGCTATTGGGTACAGTCAACATGGACGATGGAGATTACGTCTCCAAATCTCACTAGTGACTTCGCTGGTATCACGAGTGTTCATAGCCATTGGTAACCGCTTACCATGAAGCGGACTGTTGCTATGGTTTGTTTGTAAACATGTTCAAATAAACCATAATCCGTCTGCTTTGCATACACGAAAACACATACAAGACTTCTATGAATAGCTAACGTGTAAATAAGTGGTAACAGGCCAAACTCTTGATCGTTAATAAGGTCTTCAGGTCTGATGTCCACATATCCTTAACGTCTAAGAGCAACGATGATGATGGAAGAACTAAACTTCTAGAACAAAGTTACCTCTGAGATTAGTAGCTCCTGGCGTAGGGTGATGTCCATAAGTGCCGCAATAGAACGCTGGCATACGGGTTGAACCACCGATGTCAGAGCCTAGAAGATTTAGGTACTTTAAAAAAAGAAGATACACATTTTATCCCCAAAATAGAGACCATCGATTCTTGTTACTAAATAGCAGGACTTAGGCGTATATTCAAGGAAATAATAAATAATTTTCGCATATTAGAAAAAAGCCTGTCGAAAGATGTATTTAAGCTTGCTCTGGCAACAGCATTTTCAACTATTATTTAAAGACTATTGTCGTCCTGAACACTTATCGCTGTTTTTTTTATACTACGTCAGTGGCAAACAAGCATACGGCCCGCCTGATGGTAACCGTATCCTATGGAAGCTTGCTTGCCGTCCCTTTAAAATCCTACACACTTTCTTGAAGAACGTTCGCGGGAGGAAATTCCTCTGGAACCGTAACGTGCACGACTATTGAGGGATGCTGATGCGGGAATATTAGAAACATCCAGGTACCTTAGACAAAGAGCATCCAGATGAGTTCTCTTGAAGTCTATCCTTACGGCATAATCTTAGGATTCAACAGGAAAACTGAGAGGAATATGGTTCCGTAAAAGGCATTGGGTAACGGCCCTATATAAGTGAGGTACTGGTCTATCTATTGTAACTTACACAAGCTGACAACGGTTGCACAAGAGGCCGTCAGGGCAGCCTCCCCTCCGCTCGAGCCACCTGTTGTCCTGCCCGTGTGGTGAGGGTTGCGCGTCATTCCATACACTGGGTTACGGGTCTCTTGCCTGTTAATATACAGAATTAAAATAGTACCGAACTGAGAGCATAAAATAACAATCGTAATGTTTCAGAACAATCGAGAACATGTTGGTTGTAGACGAAAACACGAGCACAAAATATAACCAACCTAGACGGTGTGGCACGATAATGCACCTTAGCCTGTATGTTCTAAGATCAGGATTTACTTGCCACATTAGGTAAATATTTAGATGTTATAGATACCTGCATCTTCGACTGTCTCTTAAATCGCTAGTGTAAAGGTAAATTGCGATTGTAAAGCAAACATAGGTGAAGGCACAACCACGGAATTAGGTGCCCATAGAACTTTTTCCGACATATATACGCCGGAATAGCGTTTTATAATACTTAATCATGTTTCCTAATTTCGAATATTAAAAAGTAAATGAATTTTATTTCAAATAATTAATGCCTTTTTGCAGTATCTTCTAAAAAATATGTAATCTATGTAATGCTTACTCAAAATTATGTCGAAATATGTTAAGAACTTAATTTTCTGTACCTACTTAGCTTTCCCAAACAACGATCGAACTAATAAAATAGCTAAACAGATAATCTTTGGTTGCAGTTCTGGTTATGTAACCATTGTATTTGCATGCCAATTTTGGTGAATTGTGAGGAACAACATTTTTTTTTGTACCATCATATCTGTACCACTTTTCCCGCAAATAAAATGATTTGAATTGATTTGATTTGACTATTTAAGTAGTCAAATCCAAAACAAGAAGCGCGGAACCATAATGCAGCCTTAAAAAAGGAAATTCGATTCAAAATATAGTTAATCCTTTCAATATATCAACCGTACAAAAATAACAACTAAAACAATGTTTAGCAAATCGTAGTTTTCACATGCACAAGGTCCAAAATGTATGAAGTTTGCGTTTGAGTCAGCTGCTAGCGTAAAAGTAATCGAATATTTAAAAAGAAAAGTGTGTGTACTTATGTACGCAAGTAAGAAGTTATAATTTTATCTAGTTAAATAAAGTTTATTTAAATATCATAATAAATAATACATACCGTCAACTAACCTCAAATTCTACAAATGTACTCAAAGTAATATGTAAAAACTATTTTTATCACTATCGTGACGTTGGTAACTTTTTTGAAAAAATGTTGACAGGCTAACTTCATCGAAAAAATTTACTCTCATCATTTTTCCATAACGCGCCAAAAGTATAACTTCAAAAATACACAAAATAAAGCACTATTTTGCTCATTTAAACACGAACAGATCAATTATTAATAGAATAAGGTATCTTGCAGTTAAAAAGAGATTGTAATTTGTTTGAAAACATCGTTTTTCTAGATACCCCGAAATAATGTGCCAATTTTAGAACTCTGCGAAAGTGGGTGCCTTTCCTTAGATGCTATACTTGAGTAAAATAGAGTTGAAAAATTGTGATATTCAAGAAAATTGGAATGTATCGTTCAAATGACTTTCCAAAGAAAAAGAAAAAAAATTCAAAACCCTGGATGGGTACCCTATACTAGTTTTGATCAAAAGAAGAATGAATGTTTCTCAGGAATGCTTACCAGACAAGAAGCTCAGGTAAGTTAGTAGCAGCTACGGGAATAGCACCAGCTTCCTTGAGCCTGACAATTGCTTCACTGTCTTCAGTGGCTACTTCCCTGCGACGGCTCTTAAGACCCATGGTGAGTGGTAGGCCTTTTACTGCTTGACACTCCTTGGTCGTAAATGGGACGCCTGTAAATAAGATTTTTGGATTAGAAAATTCAAGAGGTTGCGTCATAATTAAAGAACTGTTGACCTTCGTTTACCCCTACTCCTTCCTCTCGTTTACTCTCCTCTCTCCTTCTGTCAGTCTATTTGTCAACTCTTTTTTCAAAAACGCACGGAAAGTACGAATATATAAAATGTGTTGCAAAACCACTGACGGCCTTCATAGTGCATGCTTTAATAGATAAATACTTTGACAGATGTTTGATCGGCGCTTAAAAAAACGCACTGGTGACACGATTTGTTAGGAAACGTGTATCTTTAGCACCTATATTTGATCGATGGATAATATAAAAAGGGGATAAAGAAAAACCAATTAATATTAAAAACAGAACGGTTACAAAATTTTGACGCTAATTTTATAATAGAAATAATATTTTCTTACCCAAGAATGGTTTCTTGGCAGCCTCTTCATCGGATAGTCCATTAGAAATAAGTTCATCCACCGCCTTCGCCTCCGTCAGAGCAGCCTCATATCTATCTTTTGCGATAGCGTTGATCACGGGGTTCACCTGCAATAGTTTAGTGTAAGAACTATGTATGTTTTTGTAAATTTACAGTTTTATTCACGTATGTATTTCCAGGATGCCCGACATACGTGTATTATTAATTTTTTTTCCGGGTGGTTTTAGTCGGTTCGTGTCCGACATACCACCCTGCGCTTACCCTCGGTGGAGTGACGACCCGTGAGGGTTTCCATCGGTTAAAAAAAGAAGGATACCCGATTAGTTTCGGGCCTAACGATGGCGAGTTAGGCATCAAGCGACTTGCCACGTTGGTGTAAAGCGCCACACTATACAGAGTGTTACAGAAATGTATGGTCATATTTTAGGGTCGTATAGTAGACGTTGTGAATAACGTAAAGCGTTAACAATTTTACGAAAATTTGTGATTTTTAATACAAAAATCTTATTTTCAAAGTAACAACTTTCGTAAGAGAGAGGTCTGACATGAATGAAACTATCCTTGTATAATACCAAGAATGTTAGAAAAATCTAAATTTTAAATCAAAATTATTGAAATTAACAAACATTCATAACATGTTGTTTAGAAATATGCACCTACACCAGAAAATCATTTCCCAATAAAAAAAAAACATTTCTTAAAAATATTCTTTTTTTTTTTCAAGCTAGCAACTATTTGTCGGATAGACGTTACGCAACTAAAATTTGACACACCTTTCTGTAACATTCATAATTCATATATTTATAAAAATACAGTTAATTTCTACCTCAGCCTACCTTTTTTTATCTTGTGGAAACCCCCACAGGTCATCACCTCACCGGACCTAACGGTAAAGTGGTATGTCGGGATCAATCAGTCTACCTAATCTGATAATGAAATTAAGTCCGCCATTGTTTAGAGGAGATGCTCAACCGGCTTAACTTTTTCTACGTGTACGAGTAGGTATGTTATATTTGCCGTCGTTTGCGACTATTTCAGTTTTTAATACAGAAGAATACTGAAACCCCCTTAACATGGTATAACTTTGAACCTAGCTACATGCTACAGAAGAATACTGAAACACCCTTAATATGGTATAACTTTGAACCTAGCTACATACTACTTACTTCTTTAATCCTCTCAATAACGGCTTTGACTAAATCTTCAGACTTGAGCTCCTTCTGCTTGATCTTCTGAGCCAGAGAAACCGCACTGCAGGTCAAGATTTGATGCTTCTTATCAAGTGCTGGAATTGGCTTCTTGCTCTTGTCCCAGTAGAGCGAGAAAAAGAAATCTATTGCCAAGTCTATGATCAAGCGTCCATACAGAAGTATCGCTTTCAGCACTTTCCCCATTCTGCTTGGTTTCTGCTTTACCTCTGTAAAAATGAAAAAAGAAAAATTGTCAGTCGTAGGACTGCACGTCAGAAGTGAAAACATACAACTTACACACACGCACACCTGTATATATGTATTCGAGCGTACAAACAAACAGACAGTCAGACAAAAACGATTTTTAGGCATAGTATTATTTTCACATTACAGACACTTTAATTTTATTTATTTGTGAACTTGACTTTCATAGGGTCCCACAAATGAAACACTCCACATCCACACTGCAGTTACTATGATTATAATATTACTAATACGACAGAACTGTAAAAAGTGTTAAATTAATAACACGTTTTCTGAGACTAATATACTACGGCATGTAACCAAACCATAGTGCGAGTCAGCCGGCCGGTATAGCGACATCTATTGACACTAGGACAAAACTTTAAATTGTACAATTTGTATTGATAATATATTCAGACTTTCTTAGCAGTGGCTGCTAGAACCGTTTGTAATAGTCATACCGACACTCATATTCATATAATTAGTAACATATATTTCAGGTCCTCTATCCACTGAAGATGTGCTAGGAGGTAGTTACATTTTGCCTTACAATAAAATTCTCATTCACATTCTCGCCACTCTTTGGATAAGGAAAATCGTTAACCAATCAGAATTAAAGATTCTATTATTCTTTATTTTACACAAAAACAATCACAAATTAAACATAACGAAAATGGTATATACAAAGGCGAGCTTAACCCACACTTGAGTTCTCTTCCAGCAAACCTTTGGAGTGAAAAGAGAATAGTGAGAAAAATAAATAGCAAAGTCGTGTATGTAAAGATAATTGAGATAAAAATATAGAACATACATGTCTACCACAAAAAAGACAAAATGTTGGTTTTGACAAGGTATTTTTTGCTGTATTTTTTTTATTTCATTATTTTTCGACACTAAACTGCTATTTAATAAAAGTTTATATTTTTTTACTAATTTTTGGTTTCACTTAAAAAAAATATGGGCGGCCTTAACGGTAAAAGTAATTTCTTACAGGTAACCTTAGGATGGACAAGGACGTCTTTAACGAAGACGAATTAATCGGATAATCCACTCGATTCACGATTCATTTTATTAGATAAACAACGTGTAAACATATCTACTAAATAAAGATAACTGCTATTGATAGCTACTTGTACCAGCGCAGCGCAAGTTTCGGCTTTAAAAAAATAAACACGTCTCTTAAAGGTCAGAGAATATGTTATACCCGTTATGCCTTCATAACTATACGTAAAGTTTTTTTCGTAATAACTTTAAATGTTTTAAATGGAGAAAACTATGTTTTGCATGTCGTATGCATTCATTTTTAACCGCTGACGCAATAGGCAATCATGTTATAAATAAGTTTAACATGTGTATCTATCTGTGTTGTGTGTGGCACTATAGCTAGCCTAGAACCGATTTTAATTTAGTTTTTCACATTTGAAAGGAAACTTGATCGAGAGTGTTCTTGACTATAATTCAAGAAAATCTGTGCAGCTGTTTGAAGATTATCAGCGCTTTTCTAATCGTTAGAGGGGTTTTTGAGTCGGGGGTATTTTAAATTTATGCGTGTTATTTATAAATTTAAACTTTCGCGTTCCATGATCACTACATATTATAAAACAAAGTCCCCCGCTGCGTCTGTCTGTCTGCCTGTTCGCGATAAACTGAAAAACTACTGACTGATTTTCATGCCGTTTTCACCAATAGACAGAGTGATTCATGAGCACGTTTTATGTGCATAATTTGTTAAGGTTTTGTGTAAAATGTCTGAAATATGACTATGATTATTGAAGATATCGGAAAAAATCAATATAAAGTGCTCTGCTACCCGTGCAAAGCCGGGGTGGGTTGCTAGTATATTACAAACTAGTAACCCGTCCCGGCTTCCCACGGGTAGGAGAGACATTTTCAACAATCATCAACATATTTCAATCTATTTACACAAATCTTAACAAATTATACTCCTAAACCTTTCTCATGAATCACTCTGTCTATTAGTGAAAACCGAGTGAAAATCCGTTCAGTAGTTTTTCAGTTTATCGCGAACAGATAGACAGACAGACGCTGCGGGGGACTTTGTTTTATAATATGCGGACCCCGGACGCGGGATATCTATTTGTCGATCACACAAATTTTTGTCCCGTGTGGGAATCGAACCCATAACATAACACACAGCGCGACTTAGTGGTAAGGCGACCACTTTAACCATTGCGCCATGCGTGCAGACATTAAATTTTGTTTACGATATTAGATTTTTATTTTACTTCCAACGATGTACCTAAATAAAATATATAAAATACATAAACATACACCTGAAACTCAAATTGACTCCAAATTGTAGTTAATAGGGACATTTTGTTTTTCATGCGTCGATATGTTAATAATATAATTATGTAATTAACTATTTTTTGCCTAGCTAGCTAAGTTTTAGCTTTTTATAACACTATTCTGCTCAAGGTTGCTAATCCTTAGTTTTGGTAACCATTTGTTGATTACATTAACGTCATTAATAGACTTTGAACGTTTCAAATCAATTCACCTGCCAAAAATACCTAAGTTTTTATAAGAAATTTATACATAAATGATGCAATGCAATGTAACCGTGCACGTTCTAACTAATACCTATTATAAATGCAAGTGTGAGTTTATTTTGTTCACTACTATCACGGTAATATTTATCAATCCAGTATTCTATCTTTATACAAACGGTCGGAAAGCGAGTCATACCTACGCGTCTCAAGTTCGGTATACACTCGGTACACAACCAGTCGCGAATGCGCCGCTGTGACGACCGAACGGTGTGATGCTTTTAAGCAGTAAGCTTGCGATTTGTGTATTTGATTGAAATAAATACAAGTACTCGCTTAATATGGCAATGAATTTTTTATACTATATTTAACGTACCGCGCGCCTGTGGGTTATTATTTCAAGGACAGCGCCGAGTCACAATACTGAATAGATAATATTACCGTGCTACTACCGATCATTATGAAATTTTCCTTACATGTCGGGGGTTCATAAAAGGACATACACACTTTTGTCTAAGAAAAGTATGTACTGTATTGGAAATATACAAATATAACTTAACGAGGACGATGCCGCAAAAAGTAGTTGTATAATTGTATGTTTGCAGATTAGAATATATTATGTTCTTTCTTGCGTCAAGAGAGCCTTGGACCACGGACAACCGCGCGCTAATAATATAATGTTATCAAGTCAAGGTTTTAGGTTAGTGACCGATTGTACAATTGTGTAACAAAAACTTGTCGAGCAACAAAATATTTTCAAATGCATGACGATAAAGTACCTAGGACTAACTTTTTTTTTCTATGCATGTTGAGTTGAGGCACAGGACGAAGTAAATGTTGGATATTCTTATCTGTGGCGTGGCACAGGTAACAATGACTGCGGCCATCCCGGACACGGTTATCAATTTTATTAATGGTCGATAAGATATATAATTCTTATCTCTGTCTATTGAAAACACTGCAGCTCTAGGATTTTGTTACCATTTCTGATTGAAAGTAATCAAACTAATCAGTAAGACATCAAGCTCTTAGGTACTATTTAGTTTTCACTCCTCTCTCTCCAGCACAGAATATATAATATCTCTAGTCACAATTGTGTTTCACCCCTATCTAATAGTAAGTATAGTATAGTAAGTAATAATTAAATCATCTCAAGATTTTAATTCTGACGTCATGCATTACTTTTTTGTTTCAACATAAAATCGCCCAATGTTATTTTTCATCCATGCCAAACGGTGCTTGAAAACTCGGTAGATACTTCAAATTAAAAATGAAAAAAAAAAAAACTAACTCAGCCATATCTTACTCGATTTTTTTATAGGTATTTTTTTAATCTGGGGTAGCGCGTGCATATAACATCGACTGGCATGGTCAAATCCGTCAAATCAACAAATTGTTTAAAGTAATCGTAATTGGTCATTATTTTAACAAATAATGGACCAAATTTAATTGAACCGGTCTTAAATTTTAGGATTTCTACCTACTACTACTATTATAATACGGTAGGAGAAAATTACAAAAAACTCCTTTTTGGCTATTTTTTCGCATTAAAACGTTAATTTGACGATGTTGCGAACGTCAAAAATGGGATGAAAGTCAGGACCATGTTCCTGATATACTAACGAACAAGTTTTACTATATGTTAAAACCTGTGCATAATTACATACGCATTTTTTCTAATCGGCTAGCCTGGCTGGCTGTTGGTCTAGTGGTTAGTGACCCTGACTGCTAAGCCAGAGGTCGTGGGTTCGATTCCCACCCAGGACAAATAATTGTGTGATGAGCACGATGATTTGTTCTGTGTCTGGGTGTAATTTATCTATAATATGTATGTATTTAGAAATATATAAGTATGTTTATCAGCAGTCTGGTTACCATAGTACAGGCTCTGCCTAGTTTGGAATCAGACGGCCGTGTGTGAGATGTGTGAAGTTATTATTATTATTATTAATTCCACTCTAGAATTTTTATTTTAAACATTTTTTAAGTTAGCTATTTAAGTTACTTGAAACAGATTGATTAAACGAGATATTTTGTGACCGTTTTTATTTATAGAAGGAACTTAATTTTCACGAAGCACAGATAAGATAATAGTTATTGGTAACGAAACCTAAGCTTCACAGTTACCAGTGCTGTCGGAAATTTCAACACCTTTCAGTACATACATGATATAATGTGTTACACTTCATCCGCATACCGCATCGTTTGTGGAAAAAGTATGATTATGTGAGCTCCTCATACCGTTGAAAATGTGACATAACGTACATCTTAGATTATATATAGGTCCAGATGCCTAATCCGTGCCTCAAAACTGAAGCCAAAAAATACAAGCGTCTAATATAAATATAAGCGTCTCACTCGTCACACGCGAGCGAACGTTCGCCGCTGAAGTACGTCTCGAGTCGCTACTTATAATATTTAAAAATGCCTGCTTGTGCTGTCACATTCTGTAAAAATTATACAAAAATAAATCTTAAGTGTCCGAACATCACATTTCATATGTAAGTATTCCATTTCCTAATGTATTTATAAACAATAGAACAAAATTTCAAATTAATAAAATTACGACGCCATTACTAGAGATGTTGCCAGGACGTGAATTTCATTTACCCATAACGCATTCTAGCAGTATATATATTTTTCTTTGCCAAACTTGTTATTTATAGAAAGACGAGAAATATGCTTAATGTTAATGTTCGCGAAACTGGAATCCTTCAAATATTCTTAATTTCTAAACTCTAGCACCCGGAGTTCAATGTGTCCGTCAAACGATACTTTAGCTGTGGGATTGTACTCGTATTATAAGTTATTATTACTACTCCTAATGAACACAGCTACAGAGCACTTAGGAGTTGTAAAATTTTGCTAGTTTCTTGATACTTTATAAAGAATATGTATCCAAGTCCTACAAACCAAGGCAAAACATTTACTTTATTTTATCAAAATACCTTTTGTTACTCTGTTCCTGTGAATAAAGTTGCATTTAATTTTATTACTCAAAAGTGCTTTTATGTTATATTTACCATAAAAAATAATTACTCTTGTATATTACATATTTTTTTCATACGGCCTTATATGAAAATCGATTCCTCAGGAGGAAACTCTAAAAAACGTCTTGAAAACAAACCAAAAAATATTGTTATAAATAAATAGTTCCTACTAAGTAGTTTTATTTTACATTTGTCTTTTTAACTAAACGAATTAAATGAAAAAACGAAAAAATGAAATAAACGAATATTTGTAACTGATTTAAATACATTCAAAATGTATTTATTTAATATTACTTACATCAAAAAAAAATTATGTATAAATATAATTATGCAAAAAGTCCCTGAATTTTGGGGTAACCTCTATGAACTGGTAGTAAAACCGTCAATGCACACAATCATAAACATTGTACGTAGACACTCGCGTTGGGCGGGGTTCACTCACACAGCACCAAAAAGTGGCTTCAAAGTAAACGGTGACTTTTGTACTAGTCACGGTATCTGGACCTATATATAATCTAAGACGTACATGAATATCACCGAATATGTTTGAAGACAATACCTACTATTACTAAATAATAACCACCTAACAAAATTATAGTCTAGAAACAGTAAAAAAGACGTTTAAATAGCGAACCAAATTAAAAAGTTAAAAGCACCTCTTGGCTCCATCATCAAACCGTTGTTACCAATGTCAATCTGTTGTCTCGTCAAAACAAATCGTATGAGCCCGAACTGGACAGGTTTACTCACAGAATTGAGAATTAGTATATAACAAATACTTCATATTCTCATTTCTCAGTAGCGGATTTACCCTAAGGCCCAGTAGGCCCGGGCCTAGGGCGGCCAGATATTAGGGGCGGCCAATTGTGAGAAAAAAATCACTGATGAATGATGATAAATACCCTAGTACCTAAATATCATATCATTATGGCGGGCCGCACTGCACCGCATCGTATAAATCTTCCTAAATCATTTTCGTACATTTTATGTATAAAATATAGATATGTTACATTATGTATAATGTAATGTACTTATAATAAAATATAATGTAAGGTAATTATCTCGTACATTTTAGATGTACGTATAAGTTATTTCGTAAATATTTGTATTAGGAAGAATATTGTTATACGCCTTAAAAAACACTCGCTTGTGCGTTGGTTGGCTATACGGACGTACACGACGGGTCTCGCGCTCGTGCTAGGACGTTTCGTGAACGGTACCACGCCGCCGCCGACCCTGCGACCCGCTCTTTGTATATGTGTGTGTACTCCCGCCAGTAACATCGTTTTCTTGTTTGTGACGAGTTAAAAATTATTTACGCTCAACAATGACGGAGCAAAGATACATAGAGGCTGATTTTTTAAGGAAATTGGATTACGAAGATTTAATTAATGATTTTACTGCGCTTAAGTACAGACGAGTTTTGTAAAACATTGTAAAACACTTATTATATCTATCTTGAATGAGAATAAACCTGTAGTTAAATAAATAAAACTGTTTTAAATGTTTTATTTAAATGTGCCAAATCCCTGAAACCTCGAAAATTATTGAAAACTAGAAGCTATGGTTAACTAAATTTCTGAATTGATTTCTATAAAAGTAAATTCATTATGTAGTCTGTATGATGAGTTCTGATAAAGGGGCGGCTGTACTTGGAGGCGGCTGGTACTTGGAGGCGGCTGGTACACGGAGGCGGCTGGTAATTTAGTACATTGCCTGGGGCCTAGGGCGGCCAAGACTGCAAATCCGCAACTGCATATGTATATTCTCAGTTCTGTGGATTCACTAGTACTGAAGATGTTCACTATCTGGCCCCATCATCAGATCAGCTCCAAGATACCAAATTATGACAATATTTGTCAGCCGAAATACATATACATACTGAACGTAAGTTTCATTTTGATACGACAATTTAGAAGTTGGTTTAAATTGGCTTCCAAGATTTTTTTACGATGTGTTGTTGTTAGTCAGTTAATTATTTACAAGTAAAGCTATTATTATATCTTATTTTTGGAATTAAGTACTTTATCGCACGTTACACGTCAGACGCTCTGTAGCGGCGGCACGGCGGCGGCGGCGAAACGGAAAAAAGTGTTCGCGCAAAGAAAAATGCTGACCGCGAGTTGATTTATTTTATTTACGCTATCTGTGGATTCGGCTCGATATTACTGTAATTTGATGTTGGTTGTTTACTAACTGCCGATATTTCTATACAAATTTTACAGATGGCGAATTTTTTATTCAAGTTTTTACAATATCATCACTACATACTATAAAACAAAGTTCCCGCCGCGTGTATCTGTCTGTTCGCGATAAACTGAAAAACTACTGAACGGATTTTCATGCGGTTTTCACTAATAGACTGAGTGATTCATGAGGAAGGTTTAGGTGTATGATTTGTTAAGATTTTGTGTATATTGATTGAAATATGTTGATGATTGTTGAAGATGTCTCTAGAAGCCTGGGCGGGTTGCTAGTTTACTATATTTTTAACCAACGACGCCGACGCGAAAAGAGGGGTGTTATAAGTTTGACGTCGACGTCTGTGTGTGTGTGTGTGTGTCTGTCTGTGGCATCGTAGCTCTCAAACGGATAGACCGATTTCAATGCGGTTTTTTTTCATTTGAAAGCCAGTTTCTTTGCGGTGGTTCTTAGCTATGTTTCGTTAATATCGGTCCAGCAGTGTAAGAGTATCAGCTCTTTTCCAAAATGCTGTAAGGCATTTTGTAATCGTTAAAGGGATTTTCGAGTAGGGGGTGTTTTTTTATCATGATAGAATTTATTTAATCCATTAAATATATACCTACATATATGCTCTCATTAATTATTTGCGTTCTTGTTTAGTAAAAATAACCCAGCAAGAGCTATCTCCTTATTAGTGGTTATATCCAAAAGTTCCGCGATGCATGACTTTACGCAAGAGCTCCGTAATAACGGGTGTGTAGGAGGTTCATTGACCGACTTAGGTAATTGATGTTCACGTGGAAAGTTCCCGCATTGCATAATATATTCATACTGTTGAAGATATATCACTCCACCCTTAAAAGAAAGAACCGTAAAGTTAAAACCATTTTATTAAAATTTCGCAAAATCTAAGCATTTTTAAAACGATTAAACTCGTACGAATTTTTTGATTGATTAAAATGGTGGTTTAATTAAAATTTAAATAAATCTACCTATCCTATACTATACCACAGATCAGATAATAGATATACATACAATCACAATACAAATAATTACATAGTTACCGGAGCCCAAAAATTAAAAAAAAAAAACCGCGCTGTCACTTCTGCGGTGCCAACATTATCAATTGAGTGATAGAAAGACCCTACTCACAAGTTTCATGGTTTCAAGGTTAGATAACAATCTTACTTAATTATTTAAGCCCTAAATAACACCCTTTGTTTAGTATAAGTATATTGAAAAAAAACTAGCATTCATTTGGTATCATTATCACAAACAACGCGTTGAAAATCGAAATAAATATTGGGGAACTTAATTGCCCCGCGGTTTCACCAACGTGGGAATATCGGGATAGCCTATGTGTTAATCCAGGTCTCCAGCTATCTACATACCAAGTTTCATAGCAAACGGTTAAGTAGATTTTGCGAAAGAGCAACAAACATCCGTACATCTTTCATGTTTATAATATTCGTAGGACTAGTCTTTCCCCGTAATATAACCAGCGCTATGGTCACTGCTCGACTACCAAGGGTCATAGCGTAATGTTACTTAGCATCATGAATCTGGTCATCAAACACAAAAAAAATTCAAATCCTATTAGTAGTTGCAGAGATTATCGCGTTAAAGTAGGGCTGCCATCCGTCCGAGTTTCCCCGTATTTGTCCTAGCTTAGAGGGCGTCCGGGGAGCGTCCGGGCGGGTTTTTAAAAAGTGTCCGGGTAAAACCCGGACACTCTGTGCCAAGGAGCAATTATAATTGTTAGATGAATCGTTAACAAGCTAAAAATTGAAATGGAATCGGCGTTCTTTTTTAAGGAGGACACTCTGTGGCAGGGGCAACTTATAATTTTATTAGATGAACAAGTTGTTTGAAAAAAATGGAATTGGCGTTTTTTTCAAGGTGTCCGGGAAGGAATCTTGATTTCACACATGTGTCCGGTATTTTTGAAAATTAAGCAATCGGCAATTAAAGTCGGCAATTTAAGTGATGGCAGGCCTACGTTAAACAAACAATCAAACAAAACTTCTCAGCTTTATTATATTAGTATAGATGCAAACTATGCAAAGCGTTAATTTTATATAAAACTAGCAGTTCCATGAACATATTTATATATCTTGTGCGGAACCCTAATTTTTTTTTAAAATAAAAATAGCCTAAGTTACTCCTTATAATACCAGCTATCCGCCAGTGAAAGTCCTGTGGAAATCGGTCTTCCAGTTCCGGAGATGAGCCGGAACAAACAGACAGACAGACAGGCGACAGACAAAAAAAACAGATTTTTACGCGTAGGTACCGTGCAAATAACTGTATGTGCTTAAAAAAACTAATATTTTGATTTTACAAACAGACACTTCAATTTTATTAACCGACTTCAAAAAAGGAGGAGATTCTCAATTCGACTGTTTTTTTTTTTTTTGTTACCTCAGAACTTTCGACGATCGATGAACCGATTTTGATGATTCTTTTTTTATTTGAAAGCTGGTGCTTCCCGTGTGGTCCCATTTCAATTTGATCCAGTTCTGACAATGGCATCCATGAGAAAACCATATATAAGTCTTTTATGGAATAGTTGTTTTGTAGAAGTCGGTTTTTTTTAAAGAATAATTTATTTGTATTGATGATGATGATGTTGTTATACTAACTTTTAATCTTTCGCGCTCCATGATATAAACGGAATATTAATATATATATAATACCTATTTCCTGATCGCGTTAATTCCAGTATAAATACATAAGTAGTTATAAAATATTGTTACTTGGACATAGTAAGTTGTATTTTATTACAAAGTTTATACCGACCAAGAAATTGTAGAAAATTTAAGTTCAACCAAATTCCAAAGTAACACTTGTGAATCTTATGGCGTAAAAAATAAAACTGCTATATATTCGCAAAGCCATATTATGTAAAGTAACTCAAAAATAACCTGGTAATAAAACTCAGGGTTCATCTTTAACAAAATATCAGTACCTACCTACCTGAAAATACCAGTTTTTTAAATGAGATCATTAGAACCTCCCCGTGAACCCCCCCCTTTCACTGATTTACTGTCGTCATTGTACATCTAAAAGTTACCTGTATGAAATTGCTTAAATTTAGCGATAAGGCCGCCCTTTGTACATAGGTACCAATTCTCCACATGTATTTCTTGTAAAAAATTGTAAATAGTTGATTAAATAGATTTAATAGATTATTCACGCACCTGCAACTCAAGAGTCACAAGTGCGTTGCCAGCCTTTAAGGTGGGAGTAGGGTGGAAGAAGGAAAGGTTAGGGCCTCCGGTAACCTCACTCACTCGGATGGAAAATGAAATGAAATCTGTGAGGCCGTGGTGTCACTCCGGTCGAGCCCACCCATGCGTACGAAGCATGGCTCTCCTACGATAAACATTCAAAATGTAATGAAATATGGTCCCATTTCGACCATCAAGAGACCTCTAGTCTATAAATCAATCAATCATCAATCCGTGAGGAGAATTCTTTGTACGCATTTTATAAGCAAACGCGCTCAGACAGGTGTAAGTATGTGTAATTTATAATACTTAAAATTCATGAGTAGAAGAAGTGCAGAAAGCTAAAGTTTTTAAACAATATGTTCTATAAAGTTAAATATTCTGTAAAAACAACTACATAAAGCTATAGGGGTCCAGTATACATTTTGACCTGTCATTGTACAAAAGTTTATACAATGACAGCTCAAGTTATACTGGTCAATTAAAACGGTCGAAATTGGAATGCCAGGCAATCTCTCTATAAAAAAAATAGTACGTATAAATAGGCAAAGACAAAACCGCCTTTTACTCTTCTGTTTGTCTATTGGTTTTTTTTTTTTTTTTAGCAGCTACCATGGTAGCTACTGGCGACCTTTGGTGTTATCAATAAAAAAATATCGGATATACGAGCATCGAATACGGAGCTAAATAATTTATCAAACATTTAATGAATTTCGAGCTCTGGGGCGTACACTTTATCAAATACCTAAGTAATGAGTAGGTCTGACATATTTATTCAATGAATGCATTTTGCCTTATTTTAGTACGCGTATGCTGTCTTGCAGGTTCGTATTCAAATCGAGCGTATTGCACAAGGCTGTAATAATGTATGTTGAGACAATAATATGAAATAATGTCAAGGCTAATAGGTTTATTAACCTTCGTAAATACTAAGGGAGCTATATCTTGAATCACCTAAAGGCTGACTGGTGAGCGGTATTGACCTTAGGGATAAAAGTAGGTAGTCTATACTCGTACATAATTTTGTTAACTAACCTTTTTCGTTATTACCAATTTTTTTTTCACATATACCTACCTAAGTGTTTTTTATCGATCGTGTCGATGTATGTCGTGGGTCGTATGTCGTCGTGTTATGGTGCTTCGTATTTTTCACATCATTATGTATGTTACATACATATAAGCAACAATGGCATCCAAGAAGTTGTAAAAATGCGTATTTAGATGGGTCGGTATCGTCACAGTCAACATCGGTTTATACATAGCTACGAATGTGCTATGTAAATGTGATTTACATCCGTTCGTAATATACATCCATGTATAAACCTTATCGTAGAATGAGGTCCGATTTTCTCACTCCAGTTCAGTCTAACAGTTTCCCTCCAAAACTATCAAATTAACTACCTAAAGCATCGCGAGTACCTACAGATAAAAGAGGCTGTCAAATAAGGAATTATTCCTAATGGAACCCTTCCTCTATTCCTTCCATTCCGTCACTTTAGTGGTGGTCCATACTCAGTAGTTTTATAAGTACAACTACAAGATATGTCAATAGATTTACCGGCAGGAAAACCAGACTTTTTCTTACCCAAAGAACTGCTATTCTTTATATGTACCAAACAATCAGCCCACCGCAGTCCACTGCTGAACATAGACCTCACTCAATGTGCCATATAGCACCCGGTCCTTCGCATCCAATCCATCCCAGCTGCCTTCCTCAGATCGTCAGGTTATATGTCAGGCTACTTAATAATATCAATAAACGCCCTAAAGATCTATAACGACAATTAGTCAATTACTTTTATCTAATTTGAGAAGTAGTTAAATGCGCTTATATTCAATGTAAGTACTGTTAATTAGGTAATAGTTACTAGAACTTCTTATAATTCTTTACAATGCCCATCTTTTCAATTAAGTTTTCAAGTATCAGATCGGTGATTATTTAATGAGAAAAAGAAATAAAGTAAAGAGTTACAAAGAATGCCTCAACTTGGTAATTTTTATTAATTACCTATCATTCATTTAGAATTGAATTTTAATTTAAATGAAAGCAACACTTAATTTAAAAAACGCATTACACTCCGAATTCTTTTTTTAAACTTAGACTGTTAAACTCAATATGAAGAGGAAACAAGTAGTTAGGGTAAAGATAATAATATAATCATAACGGAACTTGGTGCATTTTAATGTCTTATTATTGTCACGCGAAAGTGCTGTTTGGAGGTAATAAGTTTTCTATTTTGTTTGTGAAATTTTGCTCTACACAACGCTTATGACTTCGCTGAATTCGTCACGACTAGAAAGATAGTAATTTAGTTTTCTAAAAATTATAATCGGCGAGCAAAACCATCAAGCGTGACTCGTAATTGGACATTCCAGTTACTTTTTAACTGTAAACATGTTACCAAATTACAGAGTTTCAGACCCATGAACAACGTTTGGTATTATTGAGATTTATTTAAAAAAAGAATATGTAATTTAAATATTATAATTTGTTAGTTTGCTACATTCACTGGTACTGATTGAAAACCATCCGGAATGAAAAGATTATTGTACATGCATTGTTTCTTTTTCAGATTTTATCGACGACAGTCAGCCATAACTTGCAATAAAACCTATTTATTGTTTCTTTTGAATAACCTAAGTGAGCAAATAACGGTAAATTTACAGTTGGCAACTTGATGACTTTGATTGACTTGAAAAAGTGGGGGTTATGCATTCGGAAGGAAATGACGTGTGTCATTTCCTTCCGAATGCATAACCCCCACTTTTTGTGGCGAATATGCACTTTAATTTTGATTTTAAGCATTCGAATTCAGAGCTCAATAACAACCACATTTTCAAGGTAAGAATAATTTACTTGCTAATGTGCGTAAGTACCTACGTACCTACAAGGAAAGTTTTTGCGATTTTTTAATGTTAAATTAACATTAAAATCATCATCCTTTCCAGTTAAATAGGACACGATTACTTAAATCAGGGTCGGACTGACCATATAATAAAGGTGGCATGTGCCAGCCGGGCCCTAGGCTGCGCGGGCCCCCGACCCTACTTATGTTCTAGCTGACGACCTACATTTTATTTATTTACTTAAGTATTTATTTATTTCTCCTCACAAAAAGAACATAAAATATATATCTATTACAATCACATTTACTTTAGCTTACTTACATAGCTTTATATCTTCTAATTTGTGAGGAGCTGGTGGTGTACATGTAATATGGTTCACAAATTTCAGAGATGTGATCATCTCTCAAATCCTAGTGGTTATCTCCGAAATTTCTCGTTGTGAAAAAGGAGCTTTTGGAGCTCCAGGACTTAGGAAAATCAAGAAATTTCGCGGTAGTATGCCATCTACCTTGATTCCAAGCTTGAGAAGAGCCAGCAAACCGGACCCTTTCGGTTCAGTCCGACTCTGACTTACATTAAGTATGCAAGCAATGGAAATGTCATATAATTTTCTTTTTTCAAATAATACAACTTAAGACTTTCAGTTTCCGATTACCAGGCACTAAAATCTTTTTAGGTCCTTTCAGAGAATATAGTTACACAAATAAATTGAATTGAATATTTGAGTGAATGTATTTTCAATTGCAAGTAAATGGTAATGACTGTTTGTTTAAGTATATGTAGATATAGTAAAAAAGCGGAGTAAAATACTGGCATACTAACTTTTAAACTTTCTCATTCCATGATAAAATTATGTATTTACGGTTTAGTTTATTAGTCAGTCAGCCTGTGACCACGGCCAGTGCAACCTGGTCGAAACGTCAGGCAATTCAGAGGTATGCATCTAATAATACCTTTTAGTGATCGCGTTAATTCCTGTAAATACATAATTATAAAATACTGGCAATGCTGAAGTGATGATTCGAATAATAAAATTGTAAAGCCGACCAAAATATGCATGAAAGTCATGAACGTATTATCTATCTACCTGCCTACCCACATCTACCTATCAAAATTATAAGTGGATGTGGGTACAAGATATTTATTTTTTAACACACCTTTATTAGCTTCAATAAAGGATTAACACTTTTATGTATCATATGCGGACCTTTACAAAAATCGAAAGTATCGAATCGACCACGTATCCAGCCTTTAAAGGGCGACTGGGGCCAAGGTAATCCACGCTCATTATAATTAAAAACGCAAAACTTCGTAAAAATGCTTAAACGTTTTATACATATTGTTTAAATAATTAATTCGCTCTTTTTTGTGATGCTTTTAGTTTAAAATGTTATATGATCACCGTTGCGTGACATCTCTTCATATGAATAATCAGTGACTAAAAACTACAAAACGGATTTTCATGTGGTTTTGACCAATAGATAGAACGATTCATGAGGAAGGTTTAGATATATCATTTGTTAAGGTGTTGTGTAAATTGGTTGAAATATGATGATGATTGTTGAAGATGTCTCTGCTACCCGTGCGAAGCCGGGGCGGGTTGCTAATAAGTAAATAATATAATTTTCAGCCTAAATTCAAGCTAGCAAGAATGTGTATAAACCAAACAGGTATATAATATTATACACTGGTAGAAATTTGTATAAAAGATAATATTTATAGGTAGGTATACATTTATATTTATCATACGTATGCTTATATGTATGCTAGCAACTCGCCCCGCCATATATTGATTTTTCCGACGTATTCAACAATCATCGTCATATTTCAGCCATTTTACACAAAACCTTGATAAATTATACACGTAAACCTTCCTCATGAATCACATCGTCTATTGATGAAAACCGTATGAAAATTCGTTTGATAGTTATTGAGTTTATCGCGAACAGACAGACGCGGCGGGGGACTTTGTTTTATAATATGTAGTGATTATTTCGGCTGCACTACAGAACTGAGAATAACTATCTTGACTGATTTTACCGTTGGCCGGGCCTGTTGGTGTAGTGGTTAGTGATCCTGACTGTTGAGCCAGAGGCACAGATTACTAAGTAGTTTCTACGCCAGAGGTTCCCACCCAGGACAAATGATTGTGCGATGAGCACATTCATTTGTCCTACGTCTGGGTATAATTTATCTATAATATGTAAGTATGTATTTAGTAATATATAAATGCCATCAAAGTGGCGTAACAATAGGGTGGCAGAGCGGGCAAAATGCCACAGGCCCATGGCCCTAGAGGGCCCCGGGCCCGGCCGGCCCTGACCCTAAAGCCCTAAACACACGAGGCACCAAGAGTGAACTTGTGCCCCATCCGTTGAATTAGCCACGGCCACGGCCCTCCGATGGTATAGTTACGTCACTGGTTTATCAACAGTCTGGTTACCATAGAGGTACATAGGGTAGGTTAGGATCAGACGGCCGTGTGTGAGGTGTCTCAAGTTATTATTATTAATATACTATTCTCAGTTCTGTCGACTGCACGTATGACGCAGCAGTTTAAGTAGGTACTTGGTGACCTCGCTTTGGCACAACATGTTATTGGTTCGATATATTGGTGATTTTCGGAAATAATTGTCGTATAAGAATGAATCCTATTGCGTGAAGCCTATAACAAAGTGTAAGCCATCATCCTGCTTATCCTGTCTTTAAGCTAGCAGATAGAAAAGATCTCTGATCAAATGACCAACAATAATAACGATAAAAAAATACACACACCCACACAATACAAACAACAATGGCTATTCTATCTTCTATTCTGATGTTTTTGGAATAGAAATTCGAATGGCTTTTTTAATGATCTTCTTTTTTTTAAAGCGTAATATCTAGTCTAACATAAATATTTAGAAAACCATACTTAATAAATCGTAAAAAAATCAGTGCATATATAGATAGATAACACTTTCTTTGTATTTGTATACCATTTTACAGCACCGCAATATACATATAGTAAGATACCCACTATATCCATATATATAAAAATCAATGCCACTTTTCGTTGTAATTTTATAACTCAAGAACGGGCTCACCTATCTAAACCAAATATTTAGGCTTTGTTCGGACTGTTTAGTAGATGGCTTATGTGAAGTTTGCACAAAAAATAAAACGTAACGAGGGACTTACGCGGGTGAAACCGCGGGGCGCAGCTAGTTATTTATAGAGATGATAACCCTAGGTACGTGCATGAGCTAAACTGATAAACGTACCTACTGTACTAATTGTCAAGATCAATAAGTCAAACGTCAAGTACATTCACAATTCAATTGTTACTTAATAAATCAAACTTTGAGCTAAAACACGCAATTCCAATAATTCAAGTTATAATATAGTAAAAATATAAGAAATCCAGACGTACTTGTAGTATTTATACCGGTTCCGTCCCGTTCCGATAAAAAAAAAACACAAACTTTTTAAATTATCACAGTTTGTTAACACACGTGCATACGGCTGCGGTCTTGAGCAGGCACTGGCAAACTGGCTGTATGCGAGTCGATGCCTCGATCCGAATTACAATATAATTTAGTTGGGCTGTAATAAGTTAATAACTGGCTGCTGGTGCCATACATTCACTAGCATTGCACTGTCATTCACAAAATGCCGGCCGGTATATAAGTTTTCAGTAGGTATAGTGTATATCGGATTCAAACTGACTTAAAACACGGTGTGCCATACTTTACGAAGGACCACCGCTGCCGCGCTGTTGCCAGGACCTTGGTTTACAAAACAAACTCAACGCAACGACAAGCTAGGTAGAGTGTGGACTCTGTCTGCTAAGGCTGCGACGTATAAACGCCGAAAGTAAAACCTATATCAGTCACCTGCGACCGGTGACCACATTCAGGGTAACACGAGGTGCCCATTATCCGTCAGGGAATCTTCCTCTTGAGTCCGCTTAGCCCCCTATACGAGACAAAGAGTCTAATCTTCGGATAAGGATATGGCCAGTAATTTTACTCGCTCACTCATAGAGATTTCCGTGCTGTTGAGAGTAGCGGTGTAGATGATGATTGTCGCCGGTTTAAGAAGCCATTAGATGAGAGTTTGTCGTAAAACAATGATGGATAACATTTTATAACTTGCCAATAGTTAAATTCCTTATTATATATATCATCATTACATAATAGTAGCTTTCGATAAAAAATTGAATTTACAACTCATTTAAATTACCAAATTATAATGTTAAATTACCAAAAGAACACGTGTTATTAATTGAATAATTTACATTTCGCATTTATATAAATAAATTGCAGAAAAATTAATCACTTTAAAAATTAAATATAAGTACAAATGAAAGTTCCTCAATTATAAAATGGAACAATAAATACTCTATATGTAAGTATAGAGTATATCAAAGCTATGTTTTTATTTCATCTAGACATTTATTTTTAAATGCATGCACAATAAAATAAGCGGCTTGTAGATTAGAATTTGCTCACTATTTAATCAATTTATTGACCGACGAGTCGATCCGTAATTTTTTACAGGGTAGTCCGATTTCGATAATTCTTTTTGTATTTGTATAGGGCATACTTCGAAGTTGCTTCCATTTAAATTTCAAATAAATAGTTCAGGTAAAATAGGGAACGAATGATTGTTCACCCATTGACTTTCACCTGTGAACCGATTTTGTTGAAACTTAGCACATATATGTAGTTTTAATGATACTACAATATGACGGAGACCTGTAGTTGATTATTTCAGCTACAAAAAATAAAAAATAGATTAACAAAAAATTCAACCGACGAAAGAAGAAAGGAACTGAAAAGTGAAAAATAAACTTGTTAGCCTATCTAAACTCTTACAATAAAAAAAATAATTTTGAGTCGGCGCCAAACCTACAAACAAAAATTTAATTCGAGAACACTTGGGCAATAGACGCGTCGCCGCCCGTCGCGTTGTCGCCGCTTTTCGCCGTTTGTATGTTTGGCGATACATCGATTTATGACAAAGTCAACTTTTCAGTCAAGTCAAGTTTGTAATCACAAAAACTATGTTTTTATGTGATATCAAATTAATGAATTTCGGATTCTTCCCAAATTTCATGATTCTAGGTCAATGGAAAGTACCATAAGTTTTGATTTAACTGCAAAATGTTCAAATTTGTTAAAACCATAAACCATAGAAACCTTCGTTCCTTAAATAATTTTCGTCTTCTTTATCCCTCTCACACTTCAGAGTTTGTAGGCTCTTCCTTTTTCGTTCAGTCTGGAATGCGCTTTCTCTTGAAATCAGGATGACCACCAATCATTACTTATTTAAAAGTAAAAGAGTACTTTTTCAACCAACTAGCAGAATCAACTTGGCCATAGTTTATCATCTAACTCGTTATGTTTTTTTTATAATATGTATGTAAGTGTTTATATTATGTATATATATCATGTTTCTGTACATATTTGCATGTATGATTATGATGTGTATTTCATTCTATATACTTATACCTATATTCTAAATACCTACTTTATTGAAGTATTTTTTGTTTGATATTTAGTTTGCATGTTTAATAAACTATAATATTTTAATGCACCTATTTGCTGTTTTCTCCGCATCACCCGAAGGTTAACTGGCAGAGAATGCCTAAGGCATTAAGTTCGCCTCTGTACTTTATGTGCATAAAGTTTTAAATAAAATAAATAATATAACGACTATAATAAATTAACGACTTCCGGTTTTTTTCCTTTACTTGTGGTGGTACTTTAATTTCATGATTCTAGGTCAATGGGGAGTGCCCTATAGGTTTTGATTTACCTGCGAAATGTTCAAATTTGGTCAAATCCATCGCTTAAATGGCCATATCTTTTGGTTGCGTTGACTTAGAAGCTTAATTTTTTTACAACTTCAACCGCAGACATATTTGGTATTAATATCAACTTGATGCGTCCACGGGTTCCTGAGAAAAAGGGTCTGGACAGACAGACAGACAGACGAACAGCAAACTGATCCTATAAGGGGTCCTTTTTTCCTTTTGAGGAACGGAACCCTAAAAACAAATTTATTGTATATTGCATTTGTGTCAATGTGTAATATACAATATACAAAAATAAAACGAGCCCAAGTTCCATTCTGGAGGTTAGCCGACCAACCAGACAGACAGACAAAAAAAATCAAATTGATTTTTTGTTATAAATATCGGGTAAACATTCAGATGAATTCAGTAAAAAGCTATATATATTATATATGATATAACAAACAAACAGTGCAATTGTATTTATTTATATAGGTTTGTTTCGTTCAGAAATTTATTCAGTTCATTCACGATATTCAGATACACAACGTTTAGAAAGTAGAATGTATCGTAGGTAAATGACCGCTGGGAAAGCCAGTAGCGAGGAACATAATTCTAACAAGATTACGGATAAGTACCTGTAGCAATTTTTTTACATTTTAGGTACTTAATTATTAGATACTTTTATTGTTGTTAACAAAAACATAACATGTTTTAAGTAGAGATGCGTTAATTATTTATTTTATAAGGAGTTTCGTGTCTGAGACAATTAATTATCTACATAAACATATATATTATAGGGCGGGAGCCAAACATCGCGTGGGTGTTTATTCGATACATTTTTTTATTCCGTGTCATTGTTCGCAACACAAAATTCTTCAGAAATGTAATTTATCTCTCAAAATTACTGTAAATATTTAAATCCTTGTCATTATGACACGTACTTGCTTTAAATTAGTATTTTAAGACAATTACTAACCATGCCTTATATTTCTGCAGGAGAATGAGGGGGCATCCATTAATTACGTTTTAATTACAAACCCCGACGTAATATTAATGGACGCCCCTAATGACGAATGAAAATAAAAAAAAGAAATATTCACCCGCGTGATATACCTACAAAGAAATGAGAAACACCTTGAGATGACCAGCTCCCACTCATAGCAATTCTGTTGAGCAGAAGAGAAGCAACAGGTGCCAGGAAGTACTGAATGACAAGACTCGTTGTTCGACTAATACAGTATTATCAATAATGAGTAGTATCCTAAAAAAATCAAATGTCTCCGCCTAAAATTTTCGAAGTGAAACCTTCTTTATGCACGTTTGTGCACTTTTGTAATGGGGAAAAAGCACTGAACTCGTGATCGTCACGCTAATAATAATAATAACACATGACTTTTATGACCACAGGCATAACTCATCTGCTCTATAAGTCTGGCAGTGCCACAGATCCCAAAAACTACAGGCCAATGACGTGTCTACCAACAGTTTATAAATTACTCACGTCCATTCTGAGCGTAAAGATAACATCTCATTTATCCAAAAACACCATTATGGCTTACTCTCAGAATGGATGTCGAAGTGGGGCCCGTGGCACTAAAGAGCTCCTTATACTTGACACGATCATTAACCAGCAAGTTCGCCGTAACCGAAAGGATTTGGCGACATGTTGGATAGATTATAAAAAGGCCTATGACTCTGTGCCGCATACGTGGCTCTTGAGGGTGATGGAGTTGTACAAGATTAATACAACTCTATGCACTTTCTTGAAGGCATGTATGCGGCAATGGAGAACCGTCCTTTGCTATCCAGGATGTCGGCGGTCTCAGTTTGACGGCGAGTTTATAAAGATCAGGCGGGGTATATTCCAGGGTGACAGTTTGAGTCCCTTGTGGTTCTGCTTAGCTTTGAATCCTCTTAGCACTTTGCTGGAGGGTTCAGGACTAGGCTATTGTTTGCGGAGAGGAGGTCAGGTAATATCCCATCTCCTTTACATATCGTTGGTTACATATCGTCCAATTAAAGACATATTAATTGATTATTTTGAGAAAGATCTAGACGCGATACCTTGGGGATCTATTTGTGAACTGCAAAGTGTGAACGATATGATATATTTTTTCAATTTACATATTACACAGCTGTTTGATGCTCATGCCCCTATTAAACAAAAAGTGTTCAAAGCGAAACCAACACCCTGGATCACTGACACAATAAAAACTATGTTTAGGCTGAGAGATGAAGCTAGACAACGCTCTCGTAAAACCGGACTAGAAGCACACAAAAAATACTACCTAGACCTTATAAACCAAGCAACAAATGCTCTAAAAAACGAAAAGTCTGCTTTTTTTAAAAAATATATAAATGAAAACATAAACAATTCAAAACTGTTCTGGAATAATTTAAAACTTCACGTGCTTCCGGCTCACAGGGATAGTGAACTGCCGAGTCAGTTTAGCGACCCAGATGCGATAAACTCGGCATTTCTCGACGTCCCGGGCAACCCTAATGTGAGTATATCCACACTGACTTTTTATGAATTTAGTCGCCATGGACCAGATAAATTCTGTCTGAAACCAACGAACCAGGAAACAATAGCTAAGATTATTCAGCAGATTAAAACCAATGCTCAAGGAATTGACGGTATTTCCAAGGATATGGTGAAACTCACACTTCCACAGACTTTGCAGGTTATCACGGCAATAGTTAATAGATCGATAGAAACTAGTACGTTTCCTGAGTTGTGGCGGAAGGCAGTCGTCAAACCCCTTCAAAAAAATAACAACCCACTATGCTTCAAAGATCTTCGTCCTATAAGTGTACTGCCTTGGCTATCAAAGGTGTTGGAGAGGGTAGTATACATGCAGATGGTTGAGTTCCTGGAAACAAACGACATACTACCGGACCTGCAGTCTGGTTTCAGAAGGGGACGAGGAACTGCCACAGCTTTGGCGGATGTAATTGGCAATATCCTTGAGGCTCGCGATCGGGGTAAGGGTACTATACTTGCGTTGCTGGACTATTCGAGAGCTCTTGATTCGATCAGTGTCACCCTGCTGCTGTCAAAACTTGCTTACTATGGATTTGAGCCCGAAACAATCAAGTGGTTTGACAGCTATCTCTCACATAGGTCACAACAAGTTGAGGTTCGGAAAGGGGATGGATCAGCACTATTCTCTCGTCCATTGGATGTCAAAAGGGGTGTTCCACAAGGATCTCTGATCGCTCCGCTACTTTTCATACTGTACAGCGCAGATATAACCAAATGCTTCCACAAATGTGGGTATCACATGTACGCCGACGACACTCAACTTTTTTGCTCGTTTAGCCCCCGAGACGCACCATCTGCTGTACAAGAGATTAATTTGGATCTCCAGAGGGTGGCGGAGTGGTCTGAGTCCAACTCTCTAGTTCTAAATGCCCAAAAATCAAAATTCATGGTCATGGGTAGTAAAAAGCAAATAGAAACTATCTTGGCAGCCAACCCACAAATCAAAATAGGAGGGAATAACATAGAAAGAGTGGAATTTGCATGTAATTTGGGCCTTGTCACCGATCCGGAGTTGCGTTTCGAAAGCCACATAAACAGGGTTGTAAAGAGCTGTTTCTATAGACTGAAAGTACTGTATAGAATACGCGACTACCTTAGTGTCGACATGAGGAAAAGACTAGTCGATAGCTTGGTGCTTTCAAAAATGAACTACGTCGATATAGTCTATGGTCCATGTCTCCTATCCAGAACAGAGCGCTTAATCCAGCGTGTGCAAAATGCCTGTGCCAGATACTGTTTCAGCATACCCCGGCGAAGCCATGTCACTCCGTTCTTAAATGACAACAATGTTTTAAAAATGGCCGCGAGAAGGAGGCTCCACTTAGGTAACCTTCTTTTTGGTACCATTATGACAAAGAAACCAGCATATCTCTTCGACAAGCTTAGTTGGAGGCTTGATCACTATCCCGGTCGATCTACGTCGCATCCACTATCAGTGCCAGGGTATAGGACAACCGCGTTCAGGGGGTGTTTCAGATACGCAGCCACGCATTGCTGGAACAACATACCGCCGCCACTAAGGTCCCTGAAAACAAATAACAGTTTTAAAATTCACTATAAAAGGTACCTTCTTGCAGAACAAAAGCAAATTCTACAATATACAAATTAAATACACTTACCTACTTTTCACGACCTAAAAATATTTGCTCCACCACCTTTGTTTGACTCACTTCTCTCCAATCCGTACAAATATTTGTCTCTAATAACCTATTGTTATTACTTCTTCTTTATCACAAATACTTTCATACATATAGTATTGTTTTCATGTTTTGATGACAAAGAGATATGGCATGGTTGCAACCGCCACCAAACAAACCAGACATTATCATGGGGCGCGTATTGTGTGTCGTGTTTTACGTAATGGCGGGCGCGCGCGTCTTCTGGGATTGTGTTCTCTTACTACATCCACGATCCCGCATAAGCACGTCTCGCTCGATGGCAGATGAAGGCTTCCAGCATAATGAACGGTAGTAATATACCTACCTATTATGGAATATTTGCCTACCTACAAGTAGTGGGTAAATACTTTATACTAGCAGTTCCCGCGGGGCTTCGCTTGCATGTATTTTTTTTTTTTTTAATTTAGATACTTTAATTTTATTGATGCATTACACTAGCATGTACATAATACTTATCTATTTAGCTGTACTCTGTAGATTCAAACATAATGTCACCACACTCACAACATCCTCACACACACACACCCTCACACACGCAAATACACATAAAAAAAATAATTAAAAGGGCCCAGTTGAAAACCAGCGTCAGGCACCCACCAGTGCCCGGCACAAAGCTGAACTGGGCTCCCATTTTGGTGCGACCGCGAGATGACTACTTCTCGTCTTGTAAACATTAAGCTAGGTACATCTCCTAAAACTCAGCTATATGATTAGAATTTGATAACTGTTTCACTCTGTTAGCGTCTCGTTTAGTTGTACCAGAATAAACGTATTTTCTTTCTTTCTTTCTTCTTTCTTCTTTCTTTACATGGACGATTTGAAACTTTTTGCCTGCAGCAAATCCCAATTGATAAAATTACTAGTGGTAACTGAAAACTTTAGTAAATGTATCAGTATGGAATTTGGTGTGGATAAATGTGCAGTCATGAATGTAAAAAGAGGCAGGATTATGGAATCTGAAGGGATGGAACTCTCAGATTCCACACACCTTAGATGTCTTTCCGCCAACGAAACTTACAAGTATCTAGGTATGTCACAGTCGTTAGGGGTAAATGAATTGTCTATGAAGCAATCGTTACAGGAGCGCTTCTTTGGCCGCCTGAAAAAAGTATTCAAAAGTCTTTTGTCAGGTGGTAACAAGGTGCGAGCCTATAACGATTGGGTCATACCTGTTCTAACCTACTCCTTTGGCATACTTAGATGGACTCAAACTGAACTAGATGCCCTGGATAGAAGAGTTCGTACACTGCTTACCGCGTACCGAATGCACCATCCACGTTCATCGGTCATGAGATTGTATATCCCGCGGAAATGTGGGGGTCGTGGTTTTTTAAATGCCAAGACCCTCCATAACCGCGAGGTATGCAACCTTAGAGATTACTTTCTCTCCGTTGAACTGGATGTGTATCGGGATGTGGCGGCAGTTGACAACGGACTCACTCCGCTTGCTCTAGCAAAAAAGAACTGGCGCAAACCAGCAGTACTTAGTATTACAGATCGCATGGAGATATGGAAGAGCAAGGAGTTGCATGGACGTTTTTATCGGGCCTTAAATGGGTCCCGATGTAGATTTATTAGCATCAGTATCCTGGCTACGGTTCAGTGACCTCTTCGGAGAAACTGAAGGTTTTGTCTGTGCAATTACGGACGAAGTTGTTATGACGAATAACTATCGGAGATATATCCTGAAGGACGGCACAGTTGACATTTGTCGGGCGTGTCATCGTCCCGGAGAAACCCTCAGGCATATAATTTCTGGTTGTTCTCGTATTGCCAACGGCGAGTACTTGCATAGACATAACCAAGTGGCCAGGATAGTCCATCAGCAACTTGCTCTTAAATATAACCTTGTGACTGTCGAGTTACCATACTACAGGTATGCGCCCGGCCCAGTTCTCGAAAATGGTCGTGCAACATTGTACTGGGATCGATCTATCATCACTGACAAGACTATTGTTGCCAATAACCCTGATATAGTGGTGATAGACCGATTAGAGCGCCGAGCAATGATTATTGACATCACCATTCCCCATGACGACAATCTCTTAAAAGCCGAAAAAGATAAACAAATAAAATATTTGGACTTATCCCACGAGATTGTCGACATGTGGGATGTGGATTCAGCAATCATTGTGCCGATAGTCATTTCGGCCCGTGGGTTAATTGCTAAGAGCCTCGACCAACACCTTCAGAGAGGCTCACGTTAGGCAGCTGGATCAAGAGCCTAATGCAGAAGGCAGTCCTTCTCGACACGGCAGCATAGTGAGGAGGTTTCTGTCTCTGGAACCCTAACCACCGGTAGCTTGGTCCCTGTACCCGATACCGGTGGGACACTATTTTTTATATTTTTAAATATATTTTTTTTTATATACCTAATAATGTATTTAAAAATGTAATTTATATGTTTTGTAAAAGTTAATAAAGAGAATGATAATAATAATAATAAATCTTTATTTCCAAGAACACGGTCAAAAAAAGTCAGATGTTGGTATAAATAGGTTGGTACAGCATGTTCTACCACTTGTGGCGTGCGAATATAGTACATTATACAATATTAATGTTATTTTTATCATATAAAAAAACGGATGAAGAAAGGAAAAAAAATGTAAATATTTCAGGATATAATATCAAATAATACATATATATATCCACTAGAGGGCGCTAATCTAAACATTGAGTTCTGTCAGCTCCTTATTAATTAATGTCACCAACCTGCTAATGTGACGTTTTAAGTTCGTCGTTTCGTTTAAGTTTTCACTTCTGTCGGCAGTCCCATGACTGCCTATTTTTTTAATTGAGTTGTGTTTAATCGTACGAGCAATATTTTGCCCGCTGTCACTGGCCAGGCGCTTAACACAATTTAACTGGGAAAACTACACTTACATAATATCGTTAAAGTACGACAACAATTAGTTATATTTTTCCTCGGATAAGTATGATATGAAAATATCTTCCGAAGGAACCCAAGCAGTTCGGGCTTGCATAGTTCACCATGATCTTCACTAGGCTGGGAGCATACCTACGTAAGTTTTTAGGGTTTCATACCTGAAAAGAAAAAAAAAGAACTCTTATAGGATCACTTCGTTGTCCATTTATCTGTGTGTCAAGACATACTTACTAGAAAGTCTTCGCATTATAACATTATAAACATTACATGGTTATGTCTACGGTTCGGTAAGCAATATAAACTAGCAAATAATTGTAATCCTATCCCCTTAGAATTTAGATAATTGCGTCACATCTACTACGAACGGACATACTAAAGATTATTGTAGTCAGTCATGGTAGACATACCTATCAACTTGTTAGTATATTACTTTTTATTGACTTTTTCATACATGGACATGTAATGTATTACCTTTGTGGCTGCTAACACACAGTATCCGAGCTCGCTCAATGCGCACCACTTTTACCATTGCGTCACGCGCAACCGAGGAAGTTCTTATGTCAATCCGTATTTTTTTTTGACGTGAGTCTTATAAATCGATGAACGCCGGCTGCACGCACGAAAAAATGTCACGTTCCGCCTGAGCCGAGCATGCAAGCGAGAACACAGAACAAGCAATAGAGAGGCACGATCGGCCTAAGCGTTCGGCTTGTGATTGTGACGCATCTATCTCTCTTCCACTCCTTCGGCCGATGCGTCCGAGCAGAAGAGAGACAGCGGCAGCACACAACCTACACGTGAACTGTTTTGTCAACTGTTTATAAAGTGAAGTGAAAAGTTAATGTGATTTCCATTGTTTATTAGAACAACAACTGCGGCAAAAAAGGTAATTAATTCTTGCATTTTAAGAATTTGATAAAATGAAATGAAAAATTAATGTTTTTAACCAGAGTTTGAAAATATTGTGTTTTCTTATGACGATATCGCGTAATAGGTGTTAATTCGGGACTTAATCGCGATAATATTTAAAAGGTACAATACCATCGGTCCACTCGTGACCACGATCGGTGCAATTCGATCGAAACGTTGTTTAACCAAGTGGTATTGTAAGTAGGTCGGTACCTTTTAAATATTATCGCGATTATGTCCTTAAGTACCGAATTACACACCTAATATGTATCAAAATCGCGAAAGTTTAAAAACAGTTATCACGTAAAAAAACTTATCGTCCGTAAACCGACTTTACAGACAACCAATTTTTTTGGCCAAGAATCATCATACCTTTTCGTTTTTCTCTTTCGTCGTTTAAGGTTTTTGGCTTAGTAGGTACTCACTTCTTTGTTTTAATCTAAATACCGTCATCATCATTTCAGCCATAGCGCCCATAGCACATCCACTTCTGAACATAAGCCTCCCACAATGACGCCCATATATCTCACTCAATGTAATCTGCAAAATCTTTGGTCGATACGAACTGACGCTACTTGCATACTTTTATACACGAATTTGTTATGTTTCCCTATATGATGCAAGTAGGGCTGCCATCCCTCCGGATTTCCCCAGATTGGCCCTAGTTTAGAGGGCGTCCGGGGAGCGTCCGGGTGGAGATTTTAAAACCCGGACACTCTGTGCCAGGGGCAACTTATAATTATTAGATGAACAAGCTGCTTTAATTTAATAAAAAAAATGGAATCGGCGTTTTTTTTAAGGTGTCCGGGAAAGAATCTTGATTTCACACATGTGTCCGGAATTTTTGAAGAGCTTGTCCGGGGTCGGCAATTTAAGTGATGGCAGGCTTGGATACAAGTAAATACAGAACTTTTGATAATAGTAGATGAGTACCAAGTAGATATGTAGCGGCAATGTAGTACGTGACTTAATTAACGTACCCAATGTAAGTAGCGCCTTTGTTACGATATTATATACCTAACGGTCGCCATCGCCATTACATTTCATGATTGCACCAAGCCCAGTCATCCTCCTTCTGTTTAGGGTTACCAGACGTCCGCTTTTTCTGTCCCGTGTCCGCTTTTTGTGCTCAAATGTCCGCTTTTTTTCTCGATTAAACCGACACAGAATAAGTTCAATATAAAGCAAGCAGATAATCCAGAATAACCAAGGGTGCAAAGGCTTTTAATTTAATACAAATAAGTTAGCTTACAAAAAAGCAAGCAACCAAACCAATGTGACACTGGGAGAAGAGCAGAGAGATTCACGTTTTATTTTTTTTACATTCTGCTCAAATATAAATTATTGTCGATTTCCTATTTGTTTTAAAATTTCGAATATTTTGCAATCTTGCTAAAATACTGAAACTAACATTACTTAGTTGTTCTTCATCAATAAAAATAATTGTAGGCAGGAGGAATAGTTGAATTAAGAACACTAATAATTAAAAGTATTTTAGTTACAGGTATCTAAAATGGGAGAGACTGTAAGCAGTAATGAGAGAGAGAGAAATAAGACAATTAAATTGGTAAAAAAATTACTACTATTGAACGGAATTGCTTTTAAATTTCAATGTGAACAAGGGCTGCTTATTATCGTTTATTGTGCTTTCACATGACAAATGTGTTCTTTTGTTTTGATATTTCCATAAATACATTACTTTTTATCAGATGAAACCGATAAGTGCAGTACTGATTACATATAGAGAAATCTGCAGGTAACAAAAGGTTTACAACCACGGTCGTCAGTGGCTGTCTTAAGTTAGCGGGGAGAAGACGTTATTTACTTTTTTTTTTCTATTTCAACTGTTCGTTAGCTGTTCTCAATTGTTCGATCAAATTTTTTTTTTGTTCGATATTGGTTTTCTTTTTAAATAAAATAAAAATTTGCCCTCAAGTTGGCGGGGAGAAGTCGTTTTTTTCATTTTTTTTATATTTCAATTGTTCGTTAACTGTTCTTCATCGTTCTATCAATTTTTTTTTGTTCGTTCTTAGTTTTTTTTTTAAATAAAGTAAAAAATTTGCTCTCTTAAGTCGGCGGGAGAAGTCATTTTTTTAATTTTTTTTTACAATTCCAACTCTCCGTCATTGTTTCATCAAAATTCTTTTTGTTCGATCTTAGTTCTTTTTTAAAATATAAAACAAAAAATTACCCTCAAGTTAGCGGGGAGAAGTCGGTTTTTTACATTTTTTTTTTTGCTATTTCAATATATTGTTCGTAAACTGTTCGTTATTGTTCGACCAATTTTTTTTTATTCGATCTTAGTTTCTTTTTTTTAAATAAAATAAAAAAATACTATTATTATTTAGAAGTCGTTTCTTTAAATTTTTAGGTAGTGGTAGTGGTAGTACACCAGTAGTAGTAGTAGTAGGTAGGTCTGATTCTATTAGAAATCTGCCATATGAGACACGTATCTTCACAAAATGAGTTAGAATTACGTAACAATTGACATTAATAGATAAAGACAAACCTGTAGTCTCAAAACAAACCCATACCTTCACAGTTCGCAAATTACAGAAAAAAACATCTCAAAGTATGCAAAGTAAAAGGCTAGTAAAAGGTGTGCAATGACATGTCATTACTGTCATTTCATTGTCAAATGTGTCAACTGTAAAATAAACATTGATTATTTATAAAATGTAAAGTTCATTCCTTTCGACGTAGACTTCAGTGGCTTAAGGTAAAACTTCTGTTTTAATTAATTTTCGATAGTCCAAAATGTCCAAACTAGAGTAAAAATATGTACCTACTGTATTATATGTTATTCATAATTTATACCTTTGTACTCATGGTTTTCGACTTACACGTTCTTCACAAATATATAAGTTAAGAATTAGAAAGTTACTGTTATTACACTTTTATACTATGTTTCTTACACGCTGTTCCATTGTGTAATTCGATGATCGCAAACTATAAAGTTTTTGCTGTATCATCGATTTACATAGAATACTTTTTACAAAACAATACAAAATAACTGTTAAATTTGCATAATATTATGCAGTCGTTGTGTTAATCGAACAATGAGCAATTCAAATAGCAGCAAGAAGGAAAGTATTGAGGTATGTACTAAGTTTAAATTTATTAAAATTGGTTTTAAAAAATAAAAAAAAAAGCTTTAAAAACTTTCGTTCTTAAAAAGTTTCGTACTAGACAAGTTTGATTTGAAGTTTTTGATTTCAAATTTTCAAAGCATTGGTCACATTGAGGAGAGCATAATTTATTTTATTGCATCTGCATAGATTTTATTATTGTGTCCAACAAGACACTTGTGTGTTATTATTGGATAATTTTATTGTTAGTTCACACTTTGGTATGTAATTCTTCTTAATTTAGATATTAACAAACAAACATAATACAATATTATCTAAGATAGGATAGATCTCATTTTGTTAGTGTTTTTTTAAGATTAGTTAGTTATAATAATAAATTGGTTATTGGGATAGAGGTATCTACAAAGTGACCAAGACTGATGTTATTTTATTTTAATTTTAAAATAGTCCATTGTTGACTCCTTAGTTATGATATTTTTTATGTATAATTGGCAATGACTTAACATTTTGTTTCTTTACAATAACATATTCAACAGAATTGACTGTTTCAGATTTACTTATGATTGTAACCTCCGCAATAGTCAAGTTTATCTTATGTTATTTGTATTTTATAATTATTAATATTCTTGGGTTATTTTGCAACAATATTTTGTTTTTAAGTTACATCCTTATATGGCCACAGGGTCCACAGGTAACTTTACACTTTACAGACTTGTGGATACAAAGTACATTCAGTCAAATTTTGAGATTAAATGGTCACTTGATATAATATAAAATAGTATAAAAACTCAGAGAGTGGTGTTTATACTTACTGGGGATAAACTCATTTGTATGTTTCAGGTAAGCCCACAACAAGTTGCTTCACCAGTTGATAAAGGGTATGTGTGGGATCTGAGACTAGTTGGGCAATTCTTTATTAAACTTAAAATATTCAATTTTCTATATCAATTTAAGGTTCACTTCGTATGGTGGTGGGTATGTTCACTTTTTATTTTATGTTTGTTTTTAACATGTATATGTGTAAGTTATAATATGAGCTTTCATTTCCACTTCAGCACCTCAGCAATAAACCCAGCAAGATACTGTACGGTATCATAATCAATATGTTGAAACACATCTTTCTCGTAATACGGACATATTTTCATATGTTCCTGGATATAATCTTTGGATTCTTTCTTGAGGGTCAGAGAAAGAAAATACCTGATTTAAAGAAGACACAAAGTATGCTGTTGGAAAGCGCTGTGAGTTTGGCAGAGAAAATTCAGAAGAAGCAGCTGAAATCAGAAGATTTGGTGAAGACATCCATTGATAGGATTAAAGATGTAAGTTTTTTTTTACAAGTAAACGAAATATAGGTACGCATTAAAGGTAGGTAGTTAAGCACAAATTCTGAGGATTTCTCTCTGTATTTTTATTCCTGTTTTTATTATTTTGTACTAGCAGCCTGCCCCGGCTTCGCACGGGTACAAATTATACACCTTCCTCGTGAATCACTCTGTCTATTAGTGAAAACCGCAGGAAAATCCGTTCCTACTGAACGGATTTTCCTGCGGTTTTCACTATCTATTTTTCAGTTTATCATGAACAGACGGACGCGGCGGGGGACTTTGTTTTATAAGATGTAGTGATTTTAAGAAAAAAATACCATTAAAAGGTGTGACAGATTTATTATTTTATTCTTGTTAACCTCTCCAGCTCAGCCAATTGCTTGTGTTAGGAGCAGATTCATGTCAGTAGTATACTCATTGGAGTTTTAACCTGCAACCATTTATTTGCAAGTCTGATTCTTTTCCCATTACGCTACAGCTATGCTATGGTTAAACTAAAAAGTATGTCTTCAGTAACAAGTGGCTTACCTTGGGAAAGTTTCTTTTATTTCTAAGACACATTGTCGTTACAGGTTAAAGTAGCCAATACAAGGTGGTCAGCATAAAAAAGTGAAAACAATACCACCTTTATGGAATGAATAAAAGAGATAAAAATATGAAAAAAAAAAATATTTTGGTGAATTAAAAAAGCTAATGTTACACCCTCGAATCGACCAGTTGTTATGATACAAAATTCAAAGTGTTTAATGCTGGGTGGTGCCATCGGAGCATATTTTTGTACGTCGTTATGAGGTGCATCTTAAATACATATATGTATACGGATCATCTGCTCATACTGTCCGTCATCTTTGAAAAATATAAATAATACAACTACTATTACTTCTTGCCCTCACCATAGGTGAACCCTTTTCTAAATGCCGTTACTGATGAGAGGTTTGAGGATGCATTAAAAGAAGCGCGAGAGGTAGACCGCCTAATCGAGGATGGCGTACCTGATGAATACTTCAAGAAAAAACCATTCTTAGGTAAGTTGTTTATCACTTTTATTTTTCATACTCATAGTACAATTGGCCTTTATCCAAAGGACTTTTTTTGCAGGTCAATACTGTAATTCAAAACTGACCTAAGTCTAATATAAGCAAATAAGGTTGCCTGTAAAGCGCTCCCTAGACGATCATACGGCATGACATGCGTTACGTGCTGTCATGCGTGCATTATCGTTTAATTGCATTGATTAATGCGTATGACATGCAAACTACGTGCAAGACATGCAAACTACGTGCATGATATGCAAACTACGTGCTGGCAGTTGATTGACAATTTCTTTTATTTTGATATTCATAAATTTATTTATTTAAAAATCTGCCTTTAAGAGATCGCAGACTCAAGACTAAGATACAATCTTATCATCATAACAGTCATACACATATGCAAAATCTTAATCATCACCTTAAAGAGTTATTATAGAACTTTTGGGTGGCGTGGGTGTGAATGTGTGTGTGTGTGTGTGTGTGTGTGAGTGGGTTTTGAATTAAAATTACAATTTTCAAAAAAAAATTGATCAAATCAAAACCAGTCTAAACAATATCAGGAATTTGGAAAATAGAATTAGTAAAAAAAGCAGTGTACTGTACTGTACGTGTGTAGAAGCAGTGTATGCAAAAATATATCGCTCTTATCTTTGAGATATATATTGAAACGTGCACTTGAGATGCTGTGCAAATTAATAGAACTAATTTAATTACATTTTTGACTGCACTCACTTGAGTATGCACTCTCAAGAGCGGTTTTCGCATAATCTTGAGTGCGTGTTTTCTGAGTGCAGTCAGACCGTGACTCAAGACCGACATATGATATAATGTCATACGTCGCTCTTGAGTATATATTATTATGTAAACAGAGATTTAATAAAAACTTGTCAAGTAGTTTTATTGATATTATAAAATAAAAATGTATGCTTGTTGCATATTAAACCACAGTTTCGTGTATTATAGTACAAGTATCTAAGTAGAAAAACGAAATCTACATCTTTTCTGAAATGAATATTCACGGATCTCGAAAGGTTTGCTGGCACCTCTTACATACCTTTTAGGTAAACTGTAGAAATCTGGCCACAAAATATCGTCATAATAATCCAAAACATCATAATAATTTACTTCGCTTATAATATTTTCGAAATCCATGTACACACACATTATAATATGTACTCGAAAGCGACGTATGACATAATATGTCACGGTCTCACTGCACTCAAGATCATGCGAAAACCGCTCCTAAGAGCGCATACTCAAGTGAATGCAGGAACTCAAAAATGGAATTAAATTTGTTCTATTAATTTGCACAGCATCTCAAGTGCATGCTTAGGATATATCTCAGAGATAAGAGCAATCTATTAATACGAGTGTGTAAGAGTGAATATTAATTTATGTTCATGAATCGTAGCGAGGAACATCTCTTCGATTCATGAAGGCCTATTACGTTTGTACATGTAAGACCAAAAAAAAACTTGAGCAGACATTTAATGAGTTAGCGTTTCAGAGAGAATGTTTATATTATAATATGGTAACATTTTCTTTGGAAAGTAATTGTGCCCTCAATAATAAGCGGAGTGTTTTGTAGAAAGTTGATTGTAGTTATATAATGTTATATCTCTAATTAGGTAGTTTTTTAATAAACCTAATACACAGCTTCCGTTGTATTTAAATTATTTAATTGTTTTAGTGTATTTGTAAGCAGTGACTGGTGAAAGTTGAATAAAGTTTAGATATTTTACTACTAAAAATAAGTAAACACAGCATTATGTTGCGGCTATATTTTTAATGAATAACCTCACAGTATACACTGATGAGCTTTTATTCGGACACAAAAATAATTACAATATTATTTATGTTATGCTAGCTTAAAAGTAAATATTCCATCATGAAAGGTACACCATTAGTCTAAGAGTCCACGACACTAACCTAGTAATAACAAAATTACTCTTAATTAAAAATTCTTATGCTTATGAGCTAAACCATTCTTTCGCTCGCTTTGAGTATTTAATATTAATTAGTAATTCGTACTATTTCTATCAAGTAATTCTTATTCTTATACACTCAGGCCAATCAGGGGGGCTTGCAGCACTGCATTATCGTATAGTCATATCCCTCCACTGTTTCGAGGAACAAACAAAACTTGGGAGTCTTATCATACTAGAAATTTTTTAATTAATTTTTTTTTATGTCGTCGCCAGGTTTTTTGCATTGCAGCATCGCCATTTCGTGTTCCCCCATTAATGACGTGACTAATTATGTATATATTATCTGGTAGTCTCATCGAACTAGCTTTAGTGTCGTGGGCTCTTCTACTACATGTCCTTTGGTCCCTGGCAACGTGTATGTAAAATTTCATGATGATCGGATAAACGATACTGTACATAAAATACGTAGCAAACATGGATTTTATACATACTAGAGATCGCGTGGTGGTCGAATTTCGACCATGGTTGTTTCATTGGCCAGTATAACTTGAGCTGACATTGTATAGACTTACTTACCATGACAGCTCAACGCATATACTGGACGCGTGTAATTTCTTTAAGCTGTTTTTACGTAATGTATAAAGTTGTAAGACATTATTTAAAAATTTTAGCTTTCTGTCCTTCTTCTATATACAAACTGTAAATATTCCGAAATTCACGTTACTACGTTCGCGAAATTTTCTTAAAAACGGGTACAAAGAATTCTCTACACGTATTAATATATATAAATATATTTTTCGTGATAGACAAAGATTTAATCACCAATTTGCAAATAAATTCTTTCTCTTATGTCCGTACCTCTATAATAAAATTAGTAAAATTATTGACATTCAAATATTAAATCGTAAACAATGTAAGATTGAACTAGTTAATTATTTAAATATACTTAATTATGATGAAACAGAGTCAAACTCAACCTCCCACACACATACAGTCCATATCTTCACACTACACACAAGGAGGCTAACACTCCACAACTGATTGTATTTTATTATTAATCTTATATTTAATCTGTTATAAACTTATAACTGACATACAACTTTACGATCATAGTTAATATAATGTATTCGAATAAAAATTGCTGTGGAAGGCGCTGCTGTCTGAAGCACAGATATTAAGTTATCTAGTTCAGACACAGATGCCACACTGAAAAGAGAAATGTTATGTTCCCACGAGATTGTCGACATGTGGGATGTGGATTCAGCAATCATTGTGCCGATAGTCATTTCGGCCCATGGGTTAATTGCTAAGAGCCTCGACCAACACCTTCAGCCTAATGCAGAAGGCAGTCCGTCTCGACACGGCACGCATAGTGAGAAGGTTTCTGTATCTGGAACCCTAACCACCGGTAGCTTGGTCCCTGTACCCGATACCGGTGGGACACTATTTTTTATATTTTTAAATATATATTTTTTATATAATAATGTATTTATAAATGTAATTTATATGTTTTATAAATGTTAATAAAGAGAATAATAATCGAAAATAGTCGAGCCACATTGTATTGGGATTGATCTATCATCACTGACAGAACTATTGTTGCGAATAAACCTGATATAGTGGTGATAGACCGATTAGAGCGCCGTGCAATGATTATCGATATCGCTGTTCCTCATGACGAGAACCTCGTGAAAGTTGAAAAAGATAAACAAATCAAATATTTGGATTTGTCTCACGAGATTGTCGATATGTGGAACGTCGAATCGGCGATCATTGTTCCGATTGTCATATCTGCTCATGGATTGATAGCCAAGAGCCTCGATCAACACCTTAATGTTTGGATCAAAGGACTGATGCAGAAGGCAGTTCTTCTCGACACATAGTGAGGAGGTTCCTGTCTTTGGAGCCCTAGTCACCGGTATCTTGGTCCCTGTACCCGATGTAGGTGGTCTACTATTTTTTATATTTTTAAATATATCTTTTTTCATGTACATATTTAAAAAATGTAATTTATATGGTAAAAGATGAATAAAGATAATAATTTAAAAAAAAATCAGCTATACCAAAAAAAAATTTAAAAATATAATGATTACCACAAAATTATAATTACCTAGTTCATTCCCGATTCTGTAAAATATTATAATAAGTTTTTGTCTTCGTCTAATAAAAATGGCCGTCTTGGAATTGTATAAACTAAAGTTTGACTTAGAGTTCAAATTCAATTTTCAGGACGTCTTCGCGCCACACTAGACATCCATGAATTAACTTGAGCGGAAAAATGGTTGAGCACTTTTAAAATATGAATAGAATATTATCCTTATCCCATTAAAATAGAGCTGAGAGCTGAAAATCGGTGACCAGTTGCAAAACTTTGCACTGCTAGAAGAGTGGTCCTTTGATAGTTAAATGTTTTATACTTCAATGAATAAAAAAATTTATGGCATTATGGCTGTTCTAACTACTTTTTTATATAATTTTGAATATTCTGATTCATCTTCATCATCAGCCTTTCATTATCCGCTGCTGAACATAGACCTCTCCTAATGAACGCCACTGAGCTCGATCGTCAGCTCTCCTCATCTGATTGAAAGTTTTTAATTACATTCAATCATATTGATTACACATAAACATGAATACAATAGTTAGTTATCAAAACTTCATGATACGAGTGTAAGTTTTTATTATTCTATTCATTAAAACTACTTTGTAATAATAAATCTCTTTATTGTACACCAGAAACATTAAAAAGCAAGATTAATAAAAATTGTGGTTCTCGCTCTATGGCAATCTCTTACAGACAACCATGAGATAGTGAAACAAAATATGAAAATAAATTTAGGGCTAAATGGTGCACGTTTAGTACATTGGTACCGATTCTATGACACACACACTAAACTATAATCTGACTTAATTTCTTCATATGAGATCAACCTTGTCTTCTTCGTTACAAGGTCTATCTGTTACTGGCATCTATTTCTCAGCGCCACTGAATTTCACTAAAACCTGTCAACGTAAACTCAACTTTATTTCCACGCAGCGAGAGTCCCCATTTATTCAAATGCCGTATAATTGCCACGCAGCGATAGTCCCCAATTATTCAAATGCCGTATAACAACTTGTTCAAAACGAACTAAAATTACGTTATTTTAATCGGCACCTGCGAAGACGGTTACTAAAAACAGCAAAAGAGATGGCATTCAACAAATAGCGGCTCTCGCTACGTGGTATTATTTAAGCGTGTCAGACTATAGTCTACAAATAAATTGCCTATTTCGATAGCGACATATGCTACCTACCGGTTTAAATTTGAAATAAAACCTTGTTTCAAAGTGTACAAGGTTTACATCTTATATGAAGAAAATTTAGTCAGATTATAGTTTAGAGAGTGATGTTACAGAATCGGCACTATTATTTAGTTACGTAAAATACCCTAGTGTATACATACAAATATACTATAACATATAAATACATAAGCACATGTAGAAATATAAACGGTAACCCTACTAATATTATAAACGTGAAAGTTTGTGAGGATGTATGGATGTGTAGATGTATGAATGTATGGATGTTTGTTACTCTTTCACGCAAAAACTACTGAACCGATTGCGATGAAACCTGGTATGTAGATAGCTGGAGACCTGGATTATCACATAGGCTACTTTTTATCTCAACCGCGGGGCACTGCTAGTTATATAATATAGGATACGGCGGCACAGCGACTTTAACGATAGGGCAAAAGGGAAATTATGTGTTGACATCTCCTAGTGATAGATAGTGATCCTTGAGTAGTTTTTTTAATAAAGTTAGCGATTGTGCGCCTCTAATTTCCACTGGTAGGGCATTCCAAAGCCGAACCGTTTTAACAGAGTATTTTGTAGTTAGGTATTAGTGAGAGTAAATCCTACTAATATATTAAACGTGAAAGTTTGTGAGGATGAATGGATGTTTGTTATTCTTTCACGCCAAAACTACTGAACCGATTGAGATGAAACTTGGTATGTAGATAGCTGGAGACCTGGATTAACATTCGATATTCCCACGGGATCGGGACTTACGGGGGTGAAACCGCGGGGCGCTGCTAGTCCTATACAAGGTAGTATGGTTAAAATAACATACAATTAAGTGTAATTTAATAAATTTGACTGGCCTGTTGGTCTAGTGGTTAGTGATCCTCATTGTTTAGCCAGAGCCGCCAGAGGTCGTGGGTTCAATTCCCAGGACCAATAATTGTGTGATGAGTGTCCTTGGAGTTTCTTGCGTGTTTTTATCCAAAGGATCTATTTATTGGAACAAGCAATTAAGTTCGGAACTGACTCCTGCTTCTGACAAGTAGAGGAGTCAGTCGTGCAGTTAGAACTATAATGATGATAACGGAAGAAATAACCATAATAGGTTTGATTGCAATCAATGATTCCGAATTTTGTTCATAATTATGGATACATACGGGAATTAACGCTATCAAGAAATAGTGCCTGACGTTTCGACCAGGTTGCACTGGCCGTGGTCACGGTTCTTCATCCACCCGCACATTTTCGATATTTTTAATATTTTTGTTTCGCCATGTACCCTTACATACTATACTAACAGTGTCCCTATTTTGGTGTTCATCCGACAGCGCATAAAAGCGAGGTGCCATATTTTTTATGCCTAGATTCCATGCTGTAGATAATGTGAAACCATCATCCCGATTGAAAGTTTTAAGTTTTTTTTTAATTTCAGTAGTTTCACGTACAACTCTTGAGTAAAAGTGAAGTTCGGTAGTTCGGTTGTAGTAGTGTAGTTTGATGTTCCTACTTCTCGCATAGTTCCGTCAAGTGCAACATCAAAGTATCATTGCTTTATACGTTTCAATATTTTCCAGGTGTCCCCTTCACGGCTAAGGAGTCCCACGCCGTTAAGGGCATGCTCCACACGCTGGGTGTAGTGTCAAGGAGACATTTACGTGCGCACGAAGACGCTGAGTGCGTGCGGTTGTTGAAAGAAGCTGGTGCCATCCCCGTTGCTGTCACTAATGTGCCTGAAATTAACAAGTGGTAAGAATACTCCATTGTTTCTGCCAACTCCACATTTTGCCAACAAAAAAGTTATAGTTGACAACATGTGGTTGTATAATACGCCGCTGACTACCCCATGCCCTGGCAACTCGGGAACAAATTTTTATTTTTTTTAAAAGAGCCATCTTCACCTGGTACATAAAACTGTTATTCTAGGTTACCATATTTTACCGTCACACATTTAAGGTATTTTATATAACTTCACCAGGTTTGCCATTCTTAATAATTCCGTGATTAATATTAAGTAAAAAAAGTTTAAAACTTTTATTCATTTATATTTAAAATAATAAATCATTGTGTCGAAATAAAATAAATTATTACTCAAGACCATAAAGTAGTTAACCAGTATAACACGCTGGCAACTCTGGTCTGTCTCTGTCTAAATGTCAAATGTCAGAAAAAAAATCGCCGGTTTGTTATTTATTAAATAATTAAAATTATTTATTGTTTGTAATAAAAGTGATAAGATTTATTGTAATAGTAAAGTATTTTTCGTTATGAATTGGTGCAAATAAGTGAACACTGTTCTCACAGTCAAAAGGAGTTCTATATATATTTTTTTTTTTATTATGGGCTCTATCCCGCGCGAAGAATCAGCGCAGGAATTCCGCCAATGTCAAATGTTTTATAACTAAACAAGATAAATAATAAAAACGTAAAAAAATGGACGTCTATTCATTCATCTTGAAAAAAAACCCCCGATGAGTCAAAGGAGTTCTACATTTGACAGTGACAGTTCCTATATGCTTCAAAACCTTATAAAGTCTTGTAAATGAAATAATAATAAAATATGTTATTAATAAACTAATTAAATTCAACTTTTGTGTTATTTATTCCGTTGTCGTAATTATACATTATAGCTATAGCTTTACTAATAATACATTTTTACACCTGTAGTCATCGCCTCTATAGGTGAAGTAGGGAACTAAAGTTCCCGTGCTTTGCGGTCAGAGGCGCTGACCTATACAAAACGAGTTGCCAGTCTATTTCAGTATAATATATTTTAGTTTATGGTCTACCCTTTCGAGGATTACTGGCGTAAGTGTATGTATATATGTATTTTGTCTACTAGGTCTGTCCCCCCTCCCCTTATTACGTGAATACTGACACTATTGCCATCAACCGGGCGCTTCGGGAATTACAGATGGGAAAATAACGTGCTGCACGACCGACGCGCGGCGACCCACTGAATTTTGGCACTTTTAGCGGTACACTTTGCGGAGTGGGTCTGGCCTGAGCATGTCAGAACGTCTTGAGCATGTCAGGTCCGCGCCCTGTAACGTTAACACAAGTAAAAATACTTCCACAGAAAATCAAAAGACCTCTTTTTGTGGAAACGTCAACCGAATAAACCGCACGAAGTCTCTAATGTTAGCCCATTGTAGTAAAAAAATAAATTGTTGAGATAAAAGAAATAGAAGCTAAAAGAATCCCATCTTCAAACCTTCAAGAAAAGGTAGTCAGGCAAAAGGCAAACGAACAGACGGGTCACTAGATGGTAAGTACCATCTGGTGACCCGTCCGTCTGTTCGTTTGCCAGCGATGCCAAAAAGAGAAAGCGAACCCGCTAGCTACGCTGTGTTAAAAACAACGAAGGACTTACATTATTGTAATTATCTGCAATTTATATAAATGAAACCAAATATTTAAGTACAAAAAAATATCTTGTGTGATCATTAGGACAGAAACCCGCAATATGGTGTTCGGCCAGACCCGTAACCCACATCACACAGGTCGTACTACGGGTGGATCCAGTGGAGGGGAGGCCGCCCTTCAGGCCGCTATAGCTGTTCCCATCTCTTTGTGTAAGTATCACATAGGAAAATTAGTTAATAGATATAACAGTTAAAAGCGGTTTTTAAGCAGCGGTAGCGTAATGGCTAAGGCGTTGGACTTGCGATCAAGTGGTTGCGGGTTCGAACCCCATCCAGTGCACTATTGGCGAGAACCCACTCTTAACACAAGCACTTAGCTTAGCTGGTGGGGTTAACAAGAATACTAGTAATATGTGACCCACGTTGCTAGTATTCTTATTTAAAAAAATAAAAAAAAAATTACCTTGAAAAAAAAAAATTTTTTTTTACGGTACTAAGTACATTAACGACAAGCAGAGTAATATGTACCTAATGACAATGAAAGTTAAGTGACAATTAATTCTTGCTGAAAGTACTAAGCAATGGGAATTTACTATTTTTGGTGATTTTATAACAGATGAACTTCGTGCAATCATTTTTAGCTTTTCTTTTTTCATTTAAAAAATAAATAAGTGTGTAGTCGTAGTGACTACCTAGTGTTTGAGTAGCTCACGTCACATTGAGCGCCCGTAAACTTACTTAGTTAGATTATTAAACCGGTAAGTAATCATATTATGTGTTACCAGGTTCGGACATCGGCGGTTCGACTCGCATGCCAGCCTTCTACTGCGGACTGTACGCGCTAAACCCTACAGCTGAACACACCAGCATGAAAGGTAAAACCAAGATGTAATTATTTTCAATTATTTTGGACTCAGAATGATGATCTATCTGCATCCATCTATATTTTAGTATTCGGCACGCTGTATCTTACACCCTGTATTTGATTATCGTAAACACAGTCGAAGCCCACAGGTTCCGTTCCGCGACCCACCCAACTGAAGGTAGTCACTTACCATCAGGTGACCCGTCTGCTCGTTTACCCCCTATAATATATGACAAAAAACCACGTTGTATTCACATCTCTGAACTTTATGTGATGCGTAACGCCATCTGCGATACAATTTGCGCGATACCGTTTGCGAGCTTGAGTTCTCCAGTCTAATAGTTACTCTAAGTTATATTATATAGTGCAATGTGCACTATATAATATAACTTCTTTTATATGAGTCTAATCTTGTTCCAGGTTCGACTCTTCGCTCGGGCCTGGATCCCACGATGGCATCAATCGGCTTCGTATCGCGCCACTGCAGCGACCTCGCGCCGCTCACGAAGGTCGTGGCCGCGGACAAGGCAACAGACTTAAATCTTGATAGACCCGTTGATGTCAAAGTTAGTATAATTTTCCAGAAATGACATGAAATGAAAGGTATTTTTCTTCCACAAAGGTAACTACAATTAAATTATATTACATAACAATAAATAGCCACCTTTGTGAGAGACTGGTCTCTGTAGTAGGAAGACCTGAGTCACAGATGAACAGGCCCCCTTTTGGAGCAAACGGGGCGCAAATACTTAAATGCAATTACTTACAAATCTAATTTAGAATCACATGGTATACAGTGTGTGCGGGGGTGTGTGTGTGTGTGTGTGTGTGTGTGTGTGTGTGTGTGTGTGTGTGTGTGTGTGTGTGTGTGTGTGTGTGTGTGTGTGTGTGTGTGTGTGTGTGTGTGTGTGTGTGTGTGTGTGTGTGTGTGTGTGTACGTGTGTGTATGTGTGTGTGTGTGTACGTGTGTGTGTGTGTGAGTGTACGTGTGTGTGTGTGTGTATACGTGTGTGTGTGTGTGTGTGTGTGTACGTGTGTGTGTGTGTGTGTACGTGTGTGTATGTATGAGTGAGTGTGTAAGTATGAGTGTTATCCAATATTTCTATTTAAGTTGCGATCAATTTAATTCTTTAAATTTATTTCATCGGGCTAAGTAACTGTTCTGTTTCAGTGTATGTTAATTTTTGTAGCCGTGAAGTCAATTTTACTTTTAATTTATATTTATTATTTCAATATATGGAAATATAATTAAATTAATTTTAACAGGCCAATCATCCTTTTAATTTTTTAAAGATAAGACCAATCTGGCACTAGAACGATGCCTGTGATCGCGGCTGACTTTACAAACATTTAAACAACGAACACAAAGAACACCCAGACTCGGGACTTTCAGTCTATCTATTTGTGCAAGCGTTCATAGGCTATGGTTACCGCTTACCATCAGGCGGGCCGCTGTTTGCCACCGACGTGGTATAATTATTTTTTTGTCTTTGTTTTATGACACATGTTATCTTACAGAAGCTGCGGTACTTCTACGTGGAGACAGCCCAAGACCTTCGCGTGAGCCCTATCTGCAAAGAGCTGAGGGACGCCATGACGAAGTACATAATAACATTTTTCATTTAACAATGTACGAGATTTGAAATCAATACCTAATGGCCCATAGGGCGAGGGTCACGGGTTCGAGTCCCACTTTTTGCAAATATTTGTTAGTATGGATATATCTATTTGCATTGCCCTGGGTGTTTTTATAAAATATTATTAGCCGAATAGGAAACAAGAAGGGATACCCTCGCCCCGCTGAAGTCCAGTTGTATAAATACCGAAGTCAAGTTGTGTAAATACCGAAGTCAAGTTGTATAAATACCGAAGTCAAGTTGTATAAATACCGAAGCCAAGTTGTATAAATACCGAAGTCAAGTTGTATAAATACCGAAGTCAATTTGTATAAATACCGAAGTCAAGTTGTATAAATACCGAAGTCAAGTTGTATAAATACCGAAGCCAAGTTGTATAAATACCGAATTCAAGTTGTATAAATACCGAAGTCAAGTTGTATAAATACCGAAGTCAAGTTGTATAAATACCGAAGCCAAGTTGTATAAATACCGAAGTCAAGTTGTATAAATACCGAAGTCAAGTTGTATAAATTCCGAAGCCAAGTTGTATAAATACCGAAGTCAAGTTGTATAAATACCGGTGTGCGTGCAGGCTGAGAGGGGTTGCATTCATTCTGTGCTCGATCGTCGTCGAGGAAACACGTGGGATTTATGTACATCTACCGACTTTTATTATTTTAATAATTCCTATTATATTATGTATAAATAATTAGGTCTCGATAGTAATGCGTAATACATACATCCTAGCATTAAATTCAATTAGGTCAATCAACAATTATTGTAAATGTATCCCTAAGTAGATTATCATAATGTTATTTCTACAGAGTAATAAACAAGCTAACAGCAGAGGCGCCATCTACAGACTTTGTTCCCAAGCCCTACTACCACCAAGGGTTTAACCACATGTACTCGCTGTGGAGGTACTGGATGTCCAAAGAAACTGATGTCTTTGCCAAATTACTCACCAACAACAACGGAGAAGCCAAATTCCTCGTCGAATTGCCAAAGAAGGTTATATATTTCTCTGCATTGTTTATAAGTTCTATCTTAAATCTTTACATCTTCTGCCCGCGGCGAAGGACTAGGCCGGTAGAAGGACTCCAAGGTATTGTTTATCTCTTTACCAAAATTCATCAAAATTTGTTCAGTGGTTTAAGGTTCAGTTATTTTCGCATATATAATACTAGCAGCGCCCCGCGGTTTCACGCGTAAGTCCCGATCCCGTGGGAATATCAGGATAAAATGTAGCCTATATGCCTTAATCCAGGTCTCCAGCTATGTACATACCAAGTTTCATCGCAATCGGTTCAGTGGTTTTTGCGTGAAAGAGGAACAAACATCCATCCATCCATCCATCCAAACTTTCACATTTATAATAATAGTATGACTAGCTCTTGCCCGTAACGTCGTTGGCGTCCAGAGTTTGATAAAACCATAAACCATACTTTTTTCCGTGATGAATCCATCTTTGTGCTTTATTTCATCCAGATCCGTTCAGCCACTTTTACGCGAAAGAGTAACAAATATCGTTTGTTATATTACTTTCGCCTTTATTATATTAGTAAGATTAGTAAAGATTATTGCCCGGTTCCTATAATCAAGAAACGATTCGTTTTGTTAACGGACGGTAAAATTTTCTTTGAAAATTGAACGAAATTCAAATTCTACGTAAGCAAAACGAACGATTATAAGAACCGGGCATTTCCCAGCAGTTAACCTCCTTGATTTTAATCACTGCTCCGCTCATAAAGGTCGTAGCGTTATGCTAAATTCAATGGGTTATTAAAATTAGAAAAATATTTCAATATCAATAGGAAAAAATCAGACTTTTGGTTCCAGAGATTAGTTTAACAAAAAAACAAACTGTAGAGTTTTATTTTATTAGTAAACATGAAGTTAATTATATAATATAATTATTTCAGTTGCTTGGCATATCGGACTACACTCTAGCGGCTCTTATAAAGTTAGCGGATGACCAGATTTTACCTCCAGTCAACAAAGAGTGGGCTGAGAAACTTACTGCTGAACTCAGAGAGGAATTGATCGTAAGTATTACTATATACCCACGATTTGAAGGGTGATTCTGCGTTCTTTTTACTTCTGGGTCAATGTCCGCCACACAAAAGTTAATTATGTAAATATTAACGGGATCACGAAATAGATACATACCTCTGAATTGACGTTTCGACCAGGTTGCACTGGCCGTGGTCACAGGCTGACTGGCTCAGTGGTGCACGCGCGTCGTCGAGTCCGTGGATATATATACATAACTAGCAACCCGCCCCGGCTTCGCACGGGTAGCAGAGACATCTTCAACAACCACCATCATAATTTAACAAATTTACACAAAACGTTAACAAATTATATACCTAAACCTTCCTCATGAATCGTTCTATCTATTGGTGAAAACCGCATGAAAATCCGTTGAGTAGTTTTTGAGTTAATTGCGAACAGACAGACAGACGCGTCAGGGGACTTTGTTTTATAATATGTAGTGATTATATCATGAAACGCGAAAGTTTAAAACCTTAGTAACACAAAAACCTTCAGGAATTTAATTAATCACTTAAAATAAACTGAAAATTTTAAAATTCTTGTTATTATGTCACATATTTGTTTGATTTAAATAATATGATATAGTATTTATGTGAGAGAAGAATGACGCAGAACAATTAAGTATTAAAAAGAACGAATTTTCACCCTGAAGCATATTCGATGATGTTATATGTATATCGATGTGATAGAATGAGCTTGCCTCTTCTCTACTGATATTAATTAATGTTCTGTCGACGCCCAGATTTAGGGTCACTGAATTTTTTTTGTAGCTCTCTCTAAATAGTACAGAGTACAGTCTGGAAATAGTCGAAGACTGGACGAATCCGGAGTGTCTGAACTCTTTAGGAGTGGTAAACATAATCTAGCACAGATCTTTGCCGTTTCAAGGGAGAAAACCTCTGTAAATAAAACCCGTGCGAGTCGGACTCGCGCATGAAGGGTTCCGCACCATCGTACAAGATTTAATACTATAAGCCAAAAAAATACGTCTCTAGTAGGGGGTACTATTTTTATTATTTGTTGTTGTATTGACAACAGATATACACATTCTGTGAAAATTTCAACTGTCTACCTATTACGGATCATTAGTAACAGACAGACGGACGGACAGTAGAGACTTAGTAATAGGGTTCCGTTTTTACCCTTTGGGTACGGAACCCTAAAAATCACCCCCCAGATGGACATCTGACGGCGGATTTGGAATAGAAAAAAATATTCTTTATTGTACACCATATAAAAATAACAATGGATCTATTTAGTTCGTTTATGCCATTTATTTCAGCTAAGAGTCCGACAGACCCCTTCGGCCCCCCCCCAAGGTCGGAGGACATCCATGAGGATCTTGCACCTCGTTACAAAACAAAAAGGCTTACCATGGTTATCTATAAGTATCTATAAGCATCCTAAAATATTTTTTTGACATAATTTATAATGTTAATAAAGTTAATACTGTATCTGCATTTGTTTAGGCATTGCCTATGGATATTATGAAACCGAAGTTAATTTTAATCTATTTCTAATTGTCGTGCCCAAATCAAACTTTGTATCTATATGTAGTTCGGGTGACCGTACTATAATTTGGCATCTTGGAGCTGATCTGATGATGGAGTCAGGAGGTGGATAGTGGAACTCTTCAGTGGCTACTAGTAAACCCCTCGAGTTCATATGATTCGTTTTAATGAGTATTTATCTTTGTGTGAAATTCTTTTTTCACTTTTGAATTCGGTTCGCCATTATAGTATGTCTTTAATTTTGACTGGCCTGTTGGTCTAGTGGTTAGTGACCCTGACTGCTAAGCCAGAGGTCGTGGGTTCGATTCCCGCCCAGGACAAATAATTGTGTGATGAGCACGATAATTTGTTCTGTGTCTGGGTGTAATTTATCTTCAATATGTATGTATTTAGAAATATATAAGTATGTTTATCAGCAGTCTGGTTACCATAGTACAGGCTCTGCCTAGTTTGAGATCAGATGGCCGTGTGTGA
>OY982572.1:2508448-2613483 GCA_963859945.1 Euplagia quadripunctaria | reverse complement strand
GATCGAACATAAGTTCTTTGCACAATTCATTAAAGTCTTTACTTGCTCGCACTATAAATGTATTCATTCTGTAATTCGAGTGCGCTAAATGTACAAAAATAGGTGGATTGAACCTGATGCTTTTTGTCGGAACATTGAACTCGAGTTTGTGTAGGAGGTCAGGGCAATCCACTTCATTAGACAAGATTTTAGAAAAGAATGTGCGATAACTTAAAGGTTGAATATGAAATTTTCTACAGAGATCTAAATACCTTTCAGAGTAGTATGGTATATGAAGGCGAAAGCATAGGAACCTAATGAATCGCTTTTGGACACCCTCAATACGGTTTATGTATTTGCTATACCGTGGACTCCATATCAGCGATGCGTATTCTAGATGGCTTCTAGATCTTCTAAAAGTTACTTCTATCATACCGTAGGCTAAGGGGTTAAAAGCAATATTTGCGATTATATTCCGCCTCGTAGTATTTACTCCCACTATCCCACTAATATTATAAATGCGAAAGTTTAGATGGATGGATGGATGGATGGATAGATGGACGATTGTTACTCCTTCACGCAAAAACCAATGAACCAATTACGATGAAACTTGGTATGTAGATAACTGGAGACCTGGATTAACGCATAGGCTACTTTTTATCGCAATATTCTAGCGGGATCGGGACTTACGCGGGTGAAACCGCGGGGCGCTGCTAGTAGGTTATATATGGGATTACTTTTTTATAAAAAAAAAAAATCTAGACGATGACGTACAGTTTGTACTGATAAACCTATGAATAAGATTATAACCGTAGTAGTCTAAACTACTAAACTTTGAACTACTAAATGTTTAGTTAAGGAACCGTTCCGGTCATTGCTCCGCTCCTTATCAAGAGATTAGCGCGTTCATCCATAATTAATAATAATAACTTCACACATCTCACCCACGGTCGTCTGATCCCAAACTAGGCAGAGCCTGTACTATGGTAACCAGACTGCTGATAAACATACTTATATTGAATACATACATATTCTAAATAAATTACACCCAGACACAGAACAAATGATCGTGCTCATCACACAATTATTTGTCCTGGGTGGGAATCGAATCTACGACCTCTGGCTCAGCAGTCAGGATCACTAATCACTAGACCAACAGGCCAGTCATTATAGTTTAGAAAAACTAAAAATGAGTACCACTGTCCGGTATTCATCATCTGGCTCCATCTTCAAACCATCGTTACTAAACCCAATATGTTGGACTAGTCGAAACGAAAAATATGATCCAAAACTCGAGAGGTTTACTAGTAGCCACTCAAGAGTTTCACTATCCACCTCCTGGTTCCATCATCAGATCAGCTCCAAGATGCCAAACTAAAGTATTGGCATCCGTACAAAGTTTCATTTCGATACGACAATTAGAAGTAGGTTAAAATTGGCTAACAAGAATTGTTTCCATAGTTACTTGGTTACAAGAGAAGCTAATAAAAATGTGTTAAAAAACTTTTCAACTCTGTTATATTAGTATAGATAGATAAATAATAATATCGGCCTTGTATAAAATCTATCCTATAGTGAGGCAAGGGCTAGGGTTGCCACCTTTTTTTGGTAAAAATATAGTATTTTTGTTAAAACATGCAAAAAATATAGTACTTTTAGAAAATTCAGGAAAAAAAAACATTAGCTTAACATTTATCGTTCCTATCTTTTACCCGAGATTTATTTTAGATTTTGTCAAACCGGATGGTTGTCTAAAAATATTTTTCCATACCTCGGGAACAATTTTTTTTTCTGGATGGTATGTACCCTTTGTCCTTTTCTGTAAAATTGACAACGTGTTACCAAAACTTCATGATGATCGGTTTAGTAGTTAAGGCGTGAATGCGTTACAAACAGTTCCAGTGTCTTACAGTTAAAATAGCGGCAGTTGAGTTAGCAATAAAAATATAGTATTTTTCGTACTATATTATTGTTCTATAATATATATAGTACAATTGATCAAAATATAGTATGATACTTTATATTATAGTACGGGTGTCAACCCTAGGCAAGTACCTCGTTGCATGATGAGAGGGATTAAGCCATATATGTACTTGCCTCCCTATTGCGGGTTGGTGGACATTCCAAAAATTGAGAGTACCTAATATATTTATAGACGTACGCTGAAAACCCTCTGAAGTTTCTAAAAAATCACTAGACTTGAATTAATTCATGATCAACCTCGACTAAAGACTATTTTAACTTGGGTTACGTTATAGTAGACCCGTTTAGGCATGCAAGTATATTGAGAAAACTGCTAAGGAAGAAATTACAAATTAAAACGCCCGCGCCGATGCATTCAACAACATTAGTGGCCATGTCATTTATAGCTGCGCCTGTTCATTTGTGGAATGCATCACCGGTACATAACACTAACACTTATCCTAACAAATATAATAAATGCATACAAAAAAATGTGTACATAAGCTGATATAAGGCCGATTTACACATATCAGTGCAGTCACGGTTCCGGCACAGTACCGCCACCGTAATAATTATTCTTTCATACAATCTATATGAACGAATCCACACCTGTCAGTGTCAGTGACGGCACAGTGCTCTCAGTGACAGTGCCGTCACTGACACTGAGAGGTGTGGATGCGTTCATAGAGAATGTATGAAAGAATAATTACTACGGTGGCGATACTGTGGCGGTACTGTGCCGGAACTGTGAGTTCACTGATATGTGTGAATGGGCCTTTAATTATTAATTTGGGTATCAAACATTTATTCGGATCGGGTTCGCAATATTCTTGTCTTATACCAAAAAAAATCCATGCATGTATACTACTATCATTATTGCAGTAAACAGTAAAACATAGTTAGTTGTTACTTATTCAGTTTGTTTGTTTCACCTCCAAACCTTAAATACTCGAACAATCATCTTGAAATTTTGCATATACATTGTCAGGATTAAAGAAAAGGAGATAGGGTTGCCAGAAGAAAAAGTTCTGTTCCCGAGGCGCAAAAAAAATAAATTTTACGCAAGAGAAGCAGCGTAATGAAGCTAGCTATTAAATAAATTCCATAACAAAGATCTGAAATTACTACCTACTATGTACAAGTAGCTGTGTTCCGTGCAGTTTCGCTCCTGTGTTTATGTTTATATACTATAGGAACCCTAATTCTTTTTCCTTATAACACCAGCTGCCAGTAAAAGTCCCGTGGAAATCAGACAGACAGACAAAAATGTTTAAAATTTATTTTTTGTTATAAATGCACCGTGTAAACATTCAGATGCATTTAGTCCAGCTGTTAGTGGACATTACAAACAGACACATCAATTAAATTTTTTCGTGTGATGGAGGAAAATTATGTATTGAAATGGATTGTAGTCATGGATTATTTCGTATTATATTTGGGTTTAGATTTCGAGCAATGGAGGTTATCGAAGTTCGACTTACAGAGGTTTTATTTATTGTATTTGATTACACTTTCAATACTACGCTATCAACTACTATGTGTTTATTAAATAGTGTTATTATCTCCATCCAAAGGTCTGCTACAGATCGCTTTTAGCGATAAGACCGCAATTGTACTCACAAGTTTAATTTTATTTTAAACTGTGTGTAATTAGAGGTGTAATGAATATTATATTTTTTATGGTATAGGGGGCAAACGAGCAGACGGGTCACCTGATGGTAAATGACTACCGCCGCCCATGGGCACCTGCAGCTCAAAGAGTCACCAAGTGCGTTGCCGGCCTTTAAGGTGGGAGTAGGGAAGAGGGGGAGAGGGAAGGGTTACGGCCTCCGGTAACCTCACTCACGTGGCGAAAAGTAATGCAAGCATTTCTTCACTGCCGGTTTTCTGTGAGGCCGTGGTATCTCCGATCGAGCCGGCCCGTACGTGCCGAAGCATTGCTCTCCCAAGATTATATCTATGGATTTCCTCATTTTCTTATCATTATTTTATTCTATTAAAGCGGTAAAACTAGAAATTGAAGTGAAAATAAATTAAATAGAGGTTGTACTATTTAAATAGTTAATTAAGGTTGCCAGGAAGAGATTGCATTTAGCAATAAGGCCGTCCTTTGTACATTATCTATTTGACATACATATTGTATAGCCTGACCAGGAAAAAAAAAACGGAAACGTACCGGAAAACCAATTGTAGGTACTAATTTCTTTTAATGCCAAGAGTACATTAAAACGTCATTAACATGACATCATTGTTTTTTTGAGTTTGTGAGTTTTATGTGTTGAAATGCCATAGTCTTCATAGTTCAAAGTTGTTAGCAATGTTTTTAAGTATTTGTCGGAAAGAAAGTCTGAGGAATTAGATTATATTTCTCTAAAAATATTACCGATTTTATTTTATTCTTATTTTGTTATACAGTTACGGAAAACTTACAGCTAGTAATGAGAATCCAGCAGAACGTATAGAGGAGAGGCGAATTACAATTTTCACTTCATAGTCGTGAGAAAAAAGTTGTTAGCAATGTTTTTAAGAATTTGTCGGAAAGAAATAACAAAACTAGCTAACCCGCGCAACTTCGTCCATGTTTGAAAATTTTCCCCGTTTTTGCAACATTTTTAATTGATGCTCCGCTCCTATTGGTTGTAGCGTGATGTTATATAGCATATAGCCTTTCTCGGTAAATAAGCTATCCAACACTAAAATATTTTTTCAATTCGAACCAGTAGTTTCTTAGATTAGCGCGTTCAACTAAACAAACTCTTCAGCTTTATAATAGTAGTATAAATTACAGTTAACAGCAAAATAAATATCTAGGATCACTGATAGATTAAAATAGTATGTGTATAAACAAGTTTACAGCTAGTTTTAGTGAGTACAAAACAAATTACATAAGCGCTTTTTCAGCGTATTAAAAATGTCGATTTCAACATTCCAGCATGCTTCGTTATACATGCGACTCGCTCTAATAATGTACGAGTTCTGGCGTCAAGTAGTCCTCACCAACTCATGCTGATGGAACCCGTTAACCGATTCTGCACTAACTTAGGCGCATCAGCGATCCATTAATGATTTTGAACATAAACGAAAAGTCGGCTATTTTTCGTCTCATAATGAATTTCTTGCAACGACTGTAATGATTAGGTAGATAGCATTCAGATTGGTACTGGATGTACCTAAGCAACATTCTTTGTATACTCTATTGTATCCTTTTTTTTTTATATTTTTAAAATGTGACGAAGTTCTTAGGACGAACCCTAATGCTTTTAAAACCTTCTTGTCATTATTTTCAATGTGGTTATCAAGAAGTAGCTTAGAGTCAAATGTTACCCCCAAATCACTGATTTTGTCGACTCTGGACAAAGATGTACCAATAACAACAGCTTAAACGCTGGTTTGCGAGAATATCGACGTAATTCAAAATTCAGTCGAATTGAATTAATACCAAACGATCATAAATCTTTGATATTTTATGGTGAACAAAGGACGCCGATTTCGTGCTAACGTTCGTTAGAAAGCGACAAGTTCATTATATATTTAGAACAAAATGCTCTAGCGGAAATCACAAAATATTGCCATTCTCTAAAATCAATAATTTTTAGTTATGTCGCTATTCTCGCAAATTAGCGATCTATACTAATATTATAAAGTTGAAGAGTGTTTTTGAATCTCAGGAACTACTGGTTCGAATTGAAAAATTCTTTTAGTGTTGGATAGCATATTTATCGTGGAATGCTAACGTTCGTTAGAAAGCGACAAGTTCATTATATATTTAGAACAAAATGCTCTAGCGGAAATCACAAAATTTTGCCATTCTCTAAAATCAATAATTTTTAGTTATGTCGCTATTCTCGCAAATTAGCGATCTATACTAATATTATAAAGTTGAAGAGTGTTTTTGAATCTCAGGAACTACTGGTTCGAATTGAAAAATTCTTTTAGTGTTGGATAGCATATTTATCGTGGAAGGCTATAGGCTATATAACATCACGCTACAATCAATAGGAGCGGAGCATCAATGAAAATGCTGTTATGTGGGAGAGCCATGCTTCGGCACGTATGGGCCGGCTCGACTCCGCTCGTTACCACGGCCTCACAGAAAACCGGCAGTGAAGCAATGCTTGCATTGCGTTTCGCCGCGTGAGTGACGTTACCGGAGGCCCTAACCTTTCCCTCTCCCTTATTCCCATCCTTCTCCCTCTACCTCTTCCCACTCTTCCCCCCGTCCCCATCTTCTCCTACTCCCACCTTAAAGGGCGGCAACGCACTTGTGACTCTCGAGTTGCAGGTGCCCATGGGCGGCGGTAGTCATTTACCATCAGGTGACCCGTCTGCTCGTTTGCCCCCTATACCATAAAAAAAAAAAAGAAAGTTGCAAAAACGGGGAAAATTTACAAACTCGGACGAAGTTGCACGGGTCAGCTAGTAATCCCACTAATATTATAAATGTGAAAGTTTGGATGGATGGATGGATGTTTGTTACTCTTTCCACTGAACCGATTGCCATGAAACTTGGTATGTAGATAGCTGGAGATCTGGATTAACGTATAGGGTACTTTTTATCGGGATCGGCGTGGGAATATCGGGATAAAAAGTACCCTATACGTGGCTACGACTTACGCGGGTAAAATGTAGCCTATGCGTTAATCCAGATCTCCAGTTATCTACTTACCTTCTAGTTTCATCGCAATTGGTTCAGTGGTTTTTGCGTGAAAGAGTAACAAATATCTATCCATCCATCCATCTATCCATCCATCCAAACTTCTCATTTGTAATATTAGTGGGATAATGCGATTATATTAGCTTTGGTGGGCATGGTTTTATTTCCTTGATTTGATTGCGTGCTTTGACTTGGATAAAGAGTTATTTATTATTCCGACACGTTATATTCATGAGGTCAGTGGCGTAACTATACCATCTGAGGCCGTGGCTAATTCATCGGATGTGTGTGAGTCTGACTCGCACTTGACCGTTACTTCTAACTTGTGTATTTTATTAGGTTTATTAAATTAGTTAACTTATATTGATTAAATACAAAATTAATATTTTTTTAATACATTTTGTCATTAGTGCCTCTTGTGTTCAGGGCCTTTGGTGCCCAGGGTCCCCCTCGAACAGGGGGCCCGCTCTGCCACCCTATTGTTACGCTACTGCACAAGGTTATATCTTACTATCCATACTATTTTTTAACCCCCGAAGAGGGGTGTTATAAGTTTAAAGTGTGTATCTGTCTGTGGTACTCGTATCATAGCTTCTAAACGTTTGCCAATTCACATGGGTACGACTATGCTTAGTGTTGCAATAAAAACTTAATTGAGGCGCCCCTACGTTAGGTTTTTTACTTTCCTGGTCAAGCCTATTACATTTGTATGATAATTTCAATTCAATTCAATAGTGTACAAATAAAGCGTTATTTATTTAAATTGACGGTTGGGGCAGACAGCGGGTGAGGCCGCGTGAGCGATTGAAATGTACTACTGCCGAGAGCGATGCGGTTGTGACATCTTCTATATTAACTAGTACGTTACAACCTGCTCACGCCGCGTCACCGTTCCGCTGCGCTCGCTGTCTGCCCCAGCCTTTAAATTTCTCGTTTAATTAAAGTAATGCAACTTATCGAGTCTTATCACTTAGTTTAAACGCAACGGAAGACCTCTCTGATAATAGTAAAGAATAACGAGAGGATTACTTCTCTTTAAGTACCTGAACAGTGAGATAATCATTTTAATTGTAAGTGTATTTACTCAGATGTTGCATGTAATTCTGCGTGCCGGTTATGATTCAGTGCGCCCGCGCCGATAAAGATTCAATGAGCTCAGATTCAATGAGCTCGTAAGTCGATAATACGGTATCGCATAACCTCCAGCGTCACAGTTCACACGGACTCATTTTATCTCAACATTCGTGTAACTAACCCTAGGGAATTTATCTGTTAATAAAAAGTACAATCAACAACAGAATTTGTATTTTAAATATAATCTGTAATTTAAATAATATTTTTTCTTCAACTCGACTACCGATGTCAATGCGTCCACAACGCGCATGCGAGTCCCCTGGAGTAATAGCTTACCATCAAGCGGGCCGTAGGTATACTTATTTGCCACCGACGTGGTATAAAAAAAATTAACAAACAAAATAGCATATTACTGAGTCGAAGACGATTCCTTTACAAAACTTTGGTGTTATACAAAAGTTAATAATTTACTTTTTTGGCTAACAAACAGCTCGTCTGATGGTTTACTGTTACAGGTGTTTTTAAAATTAACGAAACCAGTGGTGTGATTTGTACACAGTTGGAACTCTGGCAACCCTAGGCAACCAAAAAAGCGGCCCTAGCGGGGCGATTCCAAGCCCAGCCAAAAGTAGTTTTGCCCTATATCCTCAACAAAAGCCAATGTAAATGTTTTATGATATGAAAGGTTGAATTACTCAACTGTACTTGTGATACATCACATCGTCCGCATTTTTCGAGGAACCGTACAGTCGGGTTCAATATGTCAACAAGTTGTTTTACTAAAACTGGTGATAAGTTTCAGTATAGGATTTCATATTGTTCATTTATGTGAGTCATAGTTTATGTGAATTACGATAAAACTCTCCCACTGTATATTGAAAGCGATAAGAGTTTGCAACAAAATTATATATGGTTAAAACAAATAATATAACAAGACTTTGAGCTATTAGTTTTGTCATTATTTTCCAGTTTCTTATTATTTTTTAGGGTTCCGTTCTTCAAAAGAAACAAAAGGAACCCTTATAGGAACATTTTGTTGTCCGGAACCCTTGGAGGTTTCAAGGTAAAATTAACACCAAATACGTGCGGTCCCCTGAAGCTGTAAAAAATCAAGCTTCTAAGTGAATGCAATCAAAAGATACGGCCATTTAAGCCTTAGATTTTGACACATGTAAATATTTTAGATACGTATTTATACTGTAGAAATTTTCTAGTTTTTTTTTATTAATGTCTAGTATTTTGGCATGTAATAGTTGTTGTTTCAGATATTATTATTAAAATAATAATAATGTGAGTGTCACTCGGGACCGGATGACGTAAGGATTCCAAGTATGCCCCATACATCCAAATCTGTGCAGACATTTAGAAGTTATGGCGGAATAAAGAAACTTACATACATACATAACTACCGACATGAACCCTGAAAACATTACACTCCATTTTGGGCATTTTGTAAAAATCTTTAAATCTTCGAGGATCGATTCCCGAGATGTACGCAATTATGTATCAAGTGTGTTACATACAATTTTGTTTGCTTACGGAACCTTCAATGCGCGAGCCAGAGTCGAACTTATCCACTCCGCAGTGTAAGTATAAAGCTACAAATACACGGCGGGGTCGACTAAACGTGCCAAAAATAATGGGCTGCCGCGCGCCAGCCGGACCGCACGTTAGTTGGATACTCATTCACGCGCTGCGTCACGTCATTCTTTCGTATATAGACTATCGAGTTATTAGTACTTAACCTAGGTTCACAAAAATAGAGAAATAGGCACAAAGTTACTAGTAACTAAATATTCAGATTAATTATTTCTTAAAAAAAGACAACCCTGATGTCACGGCGTCGTTAGATCAGATAAGAGTTACGCGATAGAAAAAATGGCAACTTCTAGGTGAATATAGCTGCAGGTAATTAGCGCTGTGCGACCTGAATTGCGACTTTATTGTGTACGAAAAAGAGTCGTTATTTATTCAAATGATTTGGCGGAGTGGGACTTCTGTACCTGTACTATTATTTATTCTGTGGTATAGGTACCCGCACCGACTCGCACTCTCACAGGGGCATTATAACTTATAGTTGGATGTCAGAATATTAGTCAACTAACCTCTGAATCAAAGTTATCATGGGGCTGCAACTGCGCGGCAGGTCGGGCAAACTCTCGTCGCGAGTAAAACACATTGTGGACACGCGAGTGGCCTGCCACGTCGCGCGCCAGGCTCAGCACTGCCCGCACACAGCGCAGGGGTGTCGTCGTGCCGCAGGTCTTTAAGATCCATCGGCGACGGGACACGAACATGCTGCTCTCACTGTGGAAGACATATGTAAATTGACTTTGAGTCATTCATAAAATACGGGATTTTAACTAAGCGTTTACACAGAACTCGTGAATTTGCTCTCTGGCGTTATACGCATTTTAAGAAAATATAATTCAAATTATAATTTAAAAGCCTTAGATGTTAAAAATCACATTTTTCAATGTAATTCGCATATTTAAAATTTTTTCGGGTTTATGAGTTTTTTTTTGTGTGCCACATTTGGTATAGGTAATATTATGATTCATGAAATTACAAACAGCAAAAAATAAAACAATGAGTACAATGACTGAATTAATGGGTGTACTTGAATTTAAAAATCAAATAATGCCTAAGTGTGGTTTCTAGTGTTGCCAGACGTCCCGTATTTCACGTCGACGACGTCCCGTATTTCAGGCATAATCTTAAATGTCACACGCCCGCGCTTTCACTGACTGTCCCGTATTTCAGCGCGCTCGATTTGAAGAATATTGAGATTTGAGAATCAGGATACTCTGTGAATTGTTGACATGGATACTGATATATGCGCATATGAGATTAGCAAGAAAATCGAGCAAATATAAAAAAATACCACTTTTTAGGTGGTGAAGCGAGAGACAATGCATCGATTAAGTACTGACACAAACGACTTTCTACTACAATAATTTCTTAGGCTATGAGTTTGCACAATATTATTTCTCAGAAAGTAACATTTTCTCCAAACTATAAATGGCCAATAAGTTGAAACCATTTCCAAGAAGCTGCCGAACTTTTGAAAATGAACTGCTTAAACGAAGAATTCCGAAAATTTAAAAGAAGTCTGGACATAGCTGGTACATCTTCTGATGACAAAAGTATGGATGCGATTGAGAAGTTGAAGAAAGTCATGGAAGGGTTGTCTAATCCAAATGTTACTAACATTTTCCATATGATTTCTTTCACTTTTAGTATCCCTAGTGCAAACTGCTTCGTAGAATGGTTGTTTTCACAAATAGTTTGAAGTGAACTGATGTACGAAATAAATGTACCTATCCCGAACCCAATAAAAAGTGAATTGATAACTTTTTAAAGATGATTATGTTGAATCGAACAAAAATATGTTAAAACTCTTACAAAATAATTTCGTTTTTCATTTGTCCTGGATGAAAAACTGAAATCCCGTATTTTGGCCCATTTAAACATTTGTCCTGAACAGATTGAAAAAAAAATCTGCTAAACTAAATGATTTCACCGTTCTTATTAATAAATTTTAATATGGTAAGGGCACAATACTTTGTAATTTTGTAAATCTAGACTTATGGAAAAAATAATGGTCTATCTATAAGCCAAAATAAAATTGACCAATTGTTAATGAACTGATCAGAAAATGTACCGGGACATATCAAAGATTTCGGAACAAGTTACAGTGATTTATAAAACTCAATTAAACATTATACTTAATTATGCATTTATACGGGAATAAACGCGACCACGAAATAGGTATTTCGTGATCGCGTTAATATTAACATAATTAAGTATTGGTACAATGGAACGCGAAAGTTTAAAAGTTAGTATCAATTAAACCTTACCTCAGTCTATCTATACCTTCCTTTATCTACAAATGTATCCTATCCTATTGTATCCTTATTAAAAAACATATAAGATTATTTTTTATTATGCGTGGTCATACATAAAAAAAATATACGAATCGACTTCAGAACGTCCGTACATTTGTTAGAAATAAAAACACAATTTTAAGCACATATTTTTTTTAAAAACCAGTAACAGCCGACTGCTGAAAGTAATGTCAAAATAAATAATACCGAGCCATTTAACAGAGAACAAAAGAAGACTTGTTTAAATCTATTTATTTGTTAAAGTGAACAGGTTTTGGGTCATGTTTAACAAGCGGGCCCTGATGATATAAATAGCTCTCCGATTGACAGAATTGACGCTTATAATGACAATATTGACTTCTTTGACTTTTGATATCAATGATCAGTTGCTAAGAGGCATTCGAATTACAAATAAATTACGTTGAATGGAATTATACAACACTGGAACAGCGAAAATGAATAAAAAGTCTAATGTATATATAAGAATGAATTTTAATTAGTTAAAATCCTTGTAACCATGTGACCTCCTCTAATTTGTAACGTTGAATGATTATTTAGTCAGATAAGTTGATTTTTTGTAAAAATTGTAATGTGTATTGAAGTTTTGTAGACCATACTTCAGCCACAAGAATATTAAAAAAGACAGAGGAAATTAATTGGGGGGAGGGGGTTGCTAGTTAAGAATAAATTACTTTTCTTTCAAGAGCAGTCCTTTAAGTTTTCGTTTTAAATCACATCTCGTACATAAAGAGAGCCGTTGAATAAAGGTGGCACAAGATAAATCTTTGCAGAAGGGTGAATATTCGTTCTTTTTAATCCTTAATTTTTCTGCGTCATTGTCGGTCTTCAAAAATATAATTAATTGTTGGTAATTTTCCTAAAATACAATATTATTTAAATCAGGCATGTGACACAATGACAAGGATTTTAATATTTCCATTTTATTTTAAGAGATGGGTTAATTATTTAAAGATTTTTGTGTTTTTAACAATGACCCTGAAGTTAAAAAAACGAAGATTCACCCAGAAGTTTTAAGGCAGCCTCTGTTATGTAGACGTACACGATTGAAATGATGTAACTTTAAAGTAAATATATCATATACAAGTATATATATGATAATTACATATTATCAAAGGTCAATAATACATTTTGTTTGAACTATGCTCAGAGATATTGAGTGGTAACATTTGCGATAACGCATCTCACTACTTTAACAGTTACGCTACATTTTTAATATAAATTTTAACTGAATAAGTTTAAATGTTTAATAAACAGAGTGCTACTTGATCTGTGATCTTTGCACATTTTACTGGAATTCGTCACCAACGGGGTAAGATTCAATATAGCCTCCAAAAACGTTCCAGGGGGCAAAGGAGCAGACGGGTCACCTGATGGTAAGCGACTACCGCCGCCCATGAGCACCTGCAACTCAAGAGTCACAAGTGCATTACCGGCCTTTAAGGTTAAAGTGGGAGTAAGGGAAGGGGAGGAAGGGGGGAAGAGGGGGAAGTGCGGGTAGGGCGACAAGAGGAGGAGACGGAAGGGTTTGGGCCTCCGGTAACTTCACTCACTCGGCGAAAAGCAATGCAAGCATTGCTTCACTGCCGGTTTTCTGAGAGGCCGTGGTATCACTCCGGTCGAGCCGGCCCATACGTGCGCCGAAGCAAGGCTCTCCTACAAATAAATAATAAATCTTTACATAAAAAATCATCATCCTCCGCGCCTTTTTCCCAACTAAGTTGGGGTCTTTCAGTTTAACTACGATACGGCCGAACTTTGATATTTTACGTGAAACGACTGCCATCAGACCTCCACAACCCAAGTACTAGGCGATATCGAAGGTCTGTAGTTAGACCAGGTTGTAGGGCTTTTTAGAGTTTCAACTACCCGTAACGAATGCCACAGATGTTTGTACGGCACTAGGGACCGACGGTTTAACGTGCTCTCCGAGGCACGAAGGGGTCTCAATGTGTTAAGAATGATCACCCATCCTAGACTGACCTGGCTAGTATTACTTAACTTTGTAATGTGCTAACCTACTTGGTTACCACTTAGTCACGAGGCCCTCCTTTACATTTTATGTAATATATTTTACATAAAAAAAAATATAATTGAAATGTTTTGAATTGTACATTCAAATTGAAATATACATGCGTGTAAAGGATTCAAAGACTGACTCTTATGTACCTACTGCACGAGTGTAATTTGTACTTAAAACTGTCTTTTATAGGGTTCCGCTCCTCAATAGGAACAATAGGAATCCTTTTAGGATAAATTTATTGTCCGTCTGTCTATCTGCCTGTTAAGACCCTTTTTCTCAACGTGTAAAGGTATCAAGTTAAAAATTAACAACAAGTACTTACGTTTGCGATATCTTGAAGCTGTTTTAATTAAGCCATACGGCCATTGAAGTCTTGAATTTTAACAAATTTGAATGTTTCACAGGTAACTCAAAACTTATAGAGTACTTCTCATTGACCTAGAATCGTGTTGGCAAGAAGCAAGGTCGTACAGCACAAGTAAAGGAAAAAATCCGAAAGTCGTTCATTTGTTGTTATATCGCATAAAAAAATATTTTTGCGATTACAATAATATATTTTGCAGTTGGAAAATTGACTGTGACCTATATCGATGTATTTTTAGACCTGTTAAGTTTGTCTTTCGGAAAAAAATAACGACCAAAACTTTTTTAAATCTTCGAGGATCGGTTCCCGAGATGAACGAACTATCTACATTCGAGTATATTTGCTTCCGGACTGTCAGACTCGCCTCACCTCGACTTGACTCTGACGACTGTCAACTCGACTTAAAGATAAGTAAACATTACATAGCTCGGTCCATAAGTGCATGTAACAATGTACATATCTGCTCGTCTGTGACGTAAGGTGTCCACGCGCTGTTTATTCATAAACATAGCTTAGTGGAACATAGTAAATATACACAACTAACACGTGATGAATGAGTGCCATTATTTACATTGTATATAATTATATGTCATATGCATATACTTGACTAACGCCCGGTTTACACCTAGACAATATTTCGAAGTGTCCGTATCCGGTTAACTTAAATATAGTTACGACAAAGAATTTGCCTGAGTAAATAAACCGAGTAAAAGTAGAGAGCGCGTCCCGATTTCAGATAACAATGTTACCTGTGTAAAAATTTAATTGTTTTTAATTTTTAATTTTCTTTTAAAATTGTTATTTTTTTTATTTGTTGTACGCTGTTTCATGGAATAAAATCATTAACTTTCTTCCTTTCATTTCTTTCTTTTGTTAAGAGAATGAATGAATAAGAGAATGAAAATTTGTGGGAATCAGCAGATCCTAACTACCATATCTGTCGACTGACAGAGTTTTTTTTGCCGTTTTTCAATGCGGTTTTCTTGCTCATAGGTCATTTGGTGGTCACGGTTACGGCTCGGCTGACCGGTTTTGCCAGTCTCTACAGACTACAAAAGAAACCAGAGACTGAAAAGACCTACCAAACTACATTTTCTTCCCCTCTAACAGAGTTAAATGCTTGTGATTTAGCCTTAGCCTATTCGTCAAGGCCGTTAAAATCAATAAATATTAAACGGATTAAAAGTTGCACAAATAAAAAAAACGAGCAATAATATATATAAATATATATATATTTTTCATATTACAGGGGGCAAAACGAGAAGAAGAAGTCGCCCATGGACACTTGCAACTCAAGAGTCACAAGTGCGTTGCCGGCCTTTGAGATGGGAGTACGCTCTTTTCTTGAAAGTTTGAAGGTCGTATCGGTCCGGAAATATCGCAGGCGACAATTTATTCCAGAGATTGGTTGGATTTGGTTTACACCATCCTAAGGCAATCGAACACTATGGTTTTGTTAGACTACGTTTGTAACTGCTTTAACAAAAGACTTTTTGTTATAGGTGCTTCGAACAGCTCACTGTGCAGAGCATGCATGGAATCAGAGGAAACAACAACCCATGTACTCATGGACTGTCAGGGGGTTGTAGAATACCGGGCTAAGTACCTGGCTGGCCACGGTCTCTCTCCGAAATCGTCGGTAACGTGAAGGGGTTACTGGGATTTTTCAAAGGGAGTAGGGTGGCTCGAATAGTCTTTATTCCTACCCAAACGCGCTTTGACGTTGAGTTGTGGAAATCTGCCCGCGTCAACTTAACCTAAGGGGTATTTATTGCAAGAGATGACCTGATGGTGGTACTAATGTCTTGGTACCAATGGTACCAAGACTGATCTCAACTATTATCGAGTTAACTCTGATAGATTAATTGATCAATCCAGTGCAATAGTGGACAAAGAAGAGCACGTGTCGTGATATACTGACGGTCGTTTATCTTGTTAGTCGACCACAAATAGACGCCAGGGAAATTTATTTATGTGGTTATATGTCGGTATTTTCTGGTCACAAGATTTTGATAAACAAGTTCATGTGTACATGAATAAAGCTGATATCAATAACGGAACAGATATTTACCAAAGTAATGTTTTTATGGATACCTTAATGTGCAAGCTCGCTAACTCCTTTTGGGTTTTTTTTAGGTAACCTTGATAACTTGATAATGGGTTTTTAGATTACTTAACAAAAAAATCTGTTGGCGTATAATGGCCTTTAGCCAGTGATGGTTTTACCAGTAGGCTGAAGCCTAGGCCGGCAGATTTTAGGGGCGACAAATTTGGGGCCTACATTATTTTTTATGTCTTGTCCTGGGGTATCGAATTAGATAGACCGAACGGTAAGGGCGCCAAAATTTTAATAGCCTACTGGCTTCAAATGTGTAATTCCCCCGCTACCTTTAGCTCTTATTTTTATATCTAATGTACTAAACTAATTAACACATTTATAGACAAACTAGATATGGCCTGGTCATCGACGAATTTTGAAATAAATAAATCCATAATTCATTTATGGTTTTCATTAGCCAAGTATAACTTGAGCTGTATTTAATTGTACGTACCATGACTGATCAACATATATATACTGGACGCAAGAATCAAAATGTAGCCGTTACCTTAATACTAACGTAATTTTAAAATTTGTAACACATACGAGTATTGTTTAAAGTTTTTAGTTTGAATTTCATGTAGGAACATTCCCACCGTGAGCAAAATTTTCTTAAAACGCATACAAAGAATTCTCTTGACGTATTAATATTCTTAGTAAGTGGAGTTGGCTGGCTAATTTAGGTTTAAAAATTTTTTTTTTTTATTAGACCATGTAAATCTAATTTAATTATATTATTATATATTATAATATTATATAATTATAATTTAATAAAACCTTTACCTCGTAGAAAGATTTTTGATTTGCAATGAGGATACGAAAGCGAACCTCAACGAGTGTTAAGTATTACCTATATATTTACTTTGTTAGCTCTATCTACGCAGTGTATGTAATAATTATAATAATCTGGGTCATATTACATAGTGCTATCGTCAATTCCCATAATATCACACTAAAAACATCCCACGTGGGCTATTTTAGGAAAGTGCAAAACCAATTGTTTTGCGTTCTCGAAATCTCCCACCCTATTTCCCAATATCTAGATCCAAGTTAAGCATAGCTTGTATTACATACATGACATACTTAGCTTTTTAGATAGCAACATCCACGACCTCGGATGTTGCTATCTAAATCATTAAAGCCTTGCTTCATGGGTCGCGTAGTCTTATGTAAGTCTACCTCATAAATTCTTGCGGTACCATATAAGTATCCTGTATCCCTATACAACTCAAAAGAACAGTTCCAAAATCAAGACGCAATTTCTTCGTAATTATTAGAGATGCGCCGAATATTCGTTTGGTATTCGGCGTATTCGGCATCATTTCCACTATTTGTATTCGGCCAAATTATTCGGTTTTGTTGCCGAATATATTCTGTTCAAGCTTTTCTATTTTCTTGGCTCATTTAGCCAAAGTGTAGGACTAAAAGACAAGAGTTCTTATGTAAGATTTATGTTATATTATAAGTCAAAGAAAATATATTTATTTCTTAACCTATAGTTGGTATAGTCAACATTTATTTTAAACCTTAAATCAACATTTAATTTAAACCTCAAAACAATATTTATTTTTATACTTTAAATCAACATTTATCCGCAGTAAAACAATGTAATGGTAAACCGAATAATTCGGCCGAATATCCGGTTCGGTAAAGGTAAAACCGAATAATATTCGGTATTCGGTTATTCGGTGAAACCACTATTCGGCGCATCTCTAGTAATTATCATTTGGCCAGCCTCCTCAGTCCGGTTCTGAGATAACAACATTATAAGAGCCAATACTGAACTTTTTCTTTACTTGTGGCCAACATATACAATACACAGCGTTTTTAGTTTGACGTAAACGGCTCGAAAGCGATTAAGGGGTGTTCCTCGTTCGCGCAGGAACAGAGATAAAAATGGCCCACGTTTGTACGATTACGTAAAAACACAAAGATAATTGTATAAGATGTTACGGTAAACAAATAGTTACGTTTAAATGAATGGTGCTGGATCATTGGCAAATAGCCAAGTTCCTGTCAATACACACAGTAACGTAGATTATATCTTCAGTGAAGCCATTTTCTTTTTCAAACAACACACTTCACTTCTTGAAATTATTCTGAGTTTTTATTGTAAACACAGACTTTCTTTTTGATAACATACAAATGTTTTTGTCTTTATCGAATACACTACGAACCTAGGAAAAAATAAAACAATTGAATTTGACATAAGTACATTTAATTACTCATCCAGCCAGATCTTATCATCGAGAATTTATACTCGGCACCAACTCCGGCAACATCCACAACTCCCCCTAAATACGGATATTTATAATAGAATTAAGTTGAGGGGAAGTAACGCGATCACGTATTTAAAAGGTTTTGATTTGCCTGATGTTTCGACCCGGTTGCACTGGCCGTGGTCACAGGCTGCCTGTCAGAGTCAGCCTGTAACTGTGTCGGACTGTGAAGGTATGCTTTTAAATACGTGATCGCGTTAATTCCCCGTCAACATAATTATATTATCATGGAATACGAAAGTTTAAAGTTAGTAATATAATTATAGTTTAATAAAACTAAAAAACAGTCACTAAACAGTTTTTAGTGGTGGAAAGAAGTTTACTATTCAGCTCCTGGCATCAACAACAGACCCTCATTACTATACCCAATCTATTGGGGCACGCCACAATTGTGGCGGTAAGGCCCGTCATGGAGGATTGGCTGGAGAGGCGACATGGCGCTCTCTCCTACCGGATGACGCAGGTACTCACTGGACACGGCTGCTTCGGGAAGTACCTGTGTCGCATAGGCCGGGAGCCAACGTCTGTGTGCCACCACTGCGGGGGCCGCCGCGAGGATACCGCACTCCACACTCTGGTGGAGTGTTCTGCGTGGGCGCAGCAGCGTGCTGACCTCACGGCGGCCATTGGTGTGGGTAGCCTCTCGCTGGAGACTATGATTATGTCCATGGTCCAGAGCGAGAGTGCGTGGGATTCCGCCGCCTCTTTCTGTGAGGTAGTGATGGATGCCGAAGAAGCGGCGGAGAGGGAACGGGAGAGAACAAGTACTCTTCCGTCCCGCAGAAGACGCACCAGGCGCCGGAGAGTGCAAAACGATTCCGGCCTCCATGAGCGCTTGCCTGGGGGCGACAGAAGGGGCTATCTGTCACCCTAGCAGAAGCAGGCCCGAGACGGTGGCGCGACGTGTTCCGCGCTCCTCTCAAAACTAGAGGGGATAGAACCATCTGCACCTCATAGTGGGGTCGCCTGGTTTAACAGGCGGCCAAGTCTGCCGGGGTTCACAGGGATTTCCTTTCTAGGGTACACCTGAGGCCCCGGCTATAAGACCCGGTGATGGAACACTGTGTGGTTTTAGTCGGTTCGAGTCCGACATACCACCTCGACGTTTGGCCCCGGTGAGGTGATGACCCGTGGGGGTTTCCACACATTAAAAAAAAAAAAAAAAAAAAAAAAAAATACCCAATCTATTGAACTCGTCAATAGGAATCGTATGAGTCCAAACTTGGGGGGTGTACTAGCAGCCACTAAAGAGTCCCATTATCCACCTGTTGACTCTCAGATTTGCTTTAAGATGCCAAATTATAGTATTGTCATCCAAACTACATATACATAGAAAGTTTCAGTTCGACACGACATTTGTATACATAGTTAGTTATAAGTGAAAATAATAAGACGTTGGTGCACTTGTATGCTCGGTATGCTCCTCCTTACCCTGTAGAACAGCTTGCAGAAGATTACAATATGACACATTGAGCTCCGGCCTTTAAAACGAAATTTTGAAATATTTCCAACCAACAATACCTACCAACAATTATTCTGTGTCTTTGTAGTATAATTAGGTGTTATCCCACAGGTAAGTGGTAAGGCCTAGTTGGTATGAGCTAAATACCAAAGGAATATCAGTATATTCATTGTCATCACACTTGGTGTATACCATTCCAAAGGAGGCATTCTTTAATTTAATGTATTCTTAGCTTTTTATTCTCCAGGAAGTTAGAGGAAGACCGTATAAAAGATGGGAAGATGACATAAAGGGGCCACCCATGAATTACATCACATGAATTTCATGGTTTTACGACTCCCCCTCGTCCTTGTCACATTTGTGCAAACCTACGCCCCCCCCTCCCTTCCCTGGCGTTACGTCACATATTTTGTAATTTTACACCCAGAACTGAAAAGAGCAGTTCTAAATTTTTTTTTTTTTTAATAAAAGTGTAGTAGCGTATGTAGTCTTTCGTTTACAGGTAATGTTTTGTGTTAAATATTTTAGACTTTGACATGTGACGTCAAGAAGCTTATGATCCCCCTCCACCCCTTGTCCCACTTCTTTGACACACCCTCCCCCCACCCTTAAAATCACTCTTAAAGTGTGACGTGACACGTAGTCCCGAAAGGCAAGAGACAGGGAAATATGGAAGAAATTGGAAGAGGCCTATGCCAAACGAGGGCCAACAGATACGGTTGTCGATAATTTAGATTTAAGTTAGTATAAGGAAAAACTGTAAAAAGTATCTCAAAATAAAGGCTTCATTATTATTATAGCTTTTTATTATAGGAAGACGTTACCTACTCATTTCGGAGTTCAAGACAATCCTCTTTATTTAATGGTAAGATTGCACAGAACCTAAATGTGTCACTTTATATTGTAACATGTATGTTTCACACCTGGTTGACACCTTTGTAGTCAAAGACACGACAGAACAAGGTCACATGCTAGTTATCCTGTCGCAAAAAGATCTTAGGCGTTCATAGACGCTCATGCAAGCGTCAATCAATTCTAAAAGTCATGATTGTTAGTGATTGATGAAATTATATCGACGTCAGACAATCATACCAGAAATTTTGCAGAGATACACGTGTTCACTCAAGATTATAGATTAAATGGACATTCATAATAAAAAAAAAGATTGCCATTTTGATTGTAATTATAGCAAAAATCGCAAAAATAGAAAGCGTTATGCGAAAGATTGGGTATTATAAATCGATCATAGTAGCCATATTTTATATAACATTTTTTTTTTCAGATCTCTCCGATAATTTAATAATAATAATAATAACTTCATACAGAAGTAGTATCCCATACTTATAATAACTTTTAAAATAATAAAAAAAGCACTATTACGGTCACGTCGTCAAAGTGATTTAAACATTGTTAGTGAGTTTTTAATGAAAATTTAAATCCTAACTAATGTCCTAGTAATATTATAAACGTGAAAGTTTGTGAGGATGTATGGATGTTTGTTACTCCTTCACGCCAAAACTACTGAACCGATTGCGATGAAACTTGGTATGTAGATAGCTGGAGACTGGATTAACATATAGGCTTTTATATTTTGTATTTATTCGTTTATTGAGGATTCCTTGTAGGTATCCCACAACTCAGAGAGTCTCAAATGTTATTATAAATTCTTTCCCCGACTTTAAAACATTAGACGACAGTGTATTAGACGATATTATTATTTATTTGGTTAGGTTATTCGTCAATCACCGTCTTGATTGTGGTAAAACTGACAGCAAAACCTACCGTGTGTTGGACGCCTTAAGGAACTCATTTTGTTCACATAGGTAGGTAAGAATATGATACCTTCACGTTCAATAGACACACTGCCGTCCTTATGAAAAGTGTGTTCAAAGGTTTTATTTTTGTATTGTTTGTGTCTCCATCTTGCAGTTATGCTTAGTATTAAAACCGGCTTTGTCATAGATACGTAAAAACTGTCTAAAGAGAATATATACATCTCGTTCTGCTCATTCCGAATATGTACTTAACTCAATTCTAGACAAAACTCGAGTTATTGCACTTTTGCCTGGCCTGGAAGCCCGAACTCTCAAACTTAAGTGGTGTTCAAGTGGTGTTTGTTTAAACGTAGTAAACAAACAAACTTACTTTCGCATTTATATTTTACAAATCTCACACACGGCCGTCTGATCCCAAATTAGGCAGAGCCTGTACTATGGTAACCAGACTGCTGATAAACAATAGACATATGTATTTCTAAATACATACATATTATAGATAAATTACACCCAGACACAGAACAAATGATCTTTGCTTATCACACAATTATTTGTCCTGGGTGGGAATCGAACCCACGACCTCTGGCTCAGCAGTCAGGGTCACTAACCACTAGACCAACAGACTAATACAATATTAGTTAGGTTATCAAAACATAAATAGTTATGTCTACCTACTTATATTTGAAACATAACCTACATACATAGCGATCTTCCGTCATTTTAGAGCGAGATAAAATATTTAAGTTCTTATATTCGCTATTTTATTATCAGTATGAAAGACAGAAAACATGTGTTTGGGTTACAATGGTCGTTGACCGTTACGAACAAAGAGGCATCTATAAGTATTGCTTAATATGTAGGGCTGCCATACGTCCGGGTTTCCCCGGATTTGTCCTAGTTTAGAGGGCGTCCGGGCGGGGTTTTCAAAAAGTGACAGTCTGTGCCAGGGGAAAATTAAAAATTGTTAGATGAATCGTTAACAAGCTTAAAAATGTAAATGGAATCGTTCGACGTTTTTTTAATATGTCCGGGAAAGAATCTCGATTTCACCCATGTGTCCGGGTTTTTAAAGTTTTTGTCCGGTGTCGGAAATTTAAGTGATGGCAGGCCTATTAATATGTATAGCGAATAGTAATGAGATCTGGTGAGTTAATAATTGGCGGAATAATCGCATAACAAACATACAAAAAGAAACATAATTGAGAATCTCTTCCTTTTTGAAGTCGGTTAATAATCATAAATTTAAAACACCCTCGACTTGAAAATCTCCTTCAACGATTAGAAAAGAGCTGATGATCTTCGAACGGCTGAACAGATTTTCTTGAATTATATATAAGAACAGTCTCGATGAAGTCACCTTTCAAACAAAAAAATACCCACTCAAATCGGTCCATTCGTTTAGGAGCTACGATGCCACAGCCAGACACACAGACACCCAGATACATAGACACGTCACACTTATAACACCCCTCTTTTGTGTAGGGGGTTAAAGGATGGCAGAATGACGACAAAGGTTACGGACGACACGACGCGACGGACGTAGTTATTTTTAGCTTCCAGCTTTCAATTAGTATGAAAAGTTTAAAAAAAATAAGTCTTATAAATGACAATACAATGGAGTTGCAAGTGATTAAGAAATAGGCTTTAACAACTCTCAGAATTTACTGAAAAATCGTGCTTGCTTCGGCACGTATGGGCCGGCTCGACCGGAGTGATACCACGGATTCATAGAATATCGGCAGTGAAGCAATGCTTGCATTGCTTTTCGCCGAGTGAGTGAGGTTACCGGAGGCCCTAACCCTTTCCTCCCTCTCTTCCACCCTTCCCCTACTCCCACCTTAAAGGCCGGCAACGCACTTGTGGCTCTTGAGTTGGAGGTGCCCATGGGCGGCGAGTCATTTACCATCAGATGACCCGTCTGCTCGTTTGCCCCATATACCATAAAAAATCACGTATTTATGAGCTTTCAAGACTAGCATATACATATAGCTTAACTGTATTATACTTATCAGTAACATCAAAAAAACAAAATTAACCTTTTAAAAATGATTACATTAATTCAGCCTTGAGGTTCGAATTTACCCGTTCTTTTGATTTGCTTTCGTACTGGTTACAATGAGTGTCACAGCAGGCCTTGACAATTACCTACGAATTGTAGTCCACAATGAGTTACTACCAGCTCAAGAAATACGAACATTTTAACCTTTCTTATATCAGTGAACAGATAACTCCCTTATCTATATATTAACTAGCAACCCGCCCCGGCTTCGCACGGGTACAAATTATACACCTAAACCTTCCTCATGAATCACTCTGTCTATTAGTGAAAACCGCATGAAAATCCGTTCAGTAGTTTTTCAGTTTATCGCAAACAGACAGACAGACGCTGCAAGGGAATTTGTTTTATAATATGTAGTGATGTGTAGTGAAGATTTTTATAATATAATTTTTTTTCATCATTAGCTCAGCTACATGATATGATGATTCTAAACGCAAAAACCTCATAAAGTAATGAAAAGTAATAGAAACACTATTCGTTCCTACAATTTTCGAGGGTTTCTCTCAATTTTATCAGGATCCCATCATCAGATCTTGACTTCCTTGACATGGGACCACCTTTGAGGTACTCTATCTAACAAAAAAAAAATCAAAATCGGTCCGGCCCGCCAGCCGCTCTGCCCCCGCTTTTTAAATCTCTATCAGAGATCTTTTAAGATATTCATTTTAATAATGGCTGTAAAGGGCAATATTGATCTACATGAAATGCACAACGTATCTAATGTATTTAATTGGATAAGGAATAATACTGTATTGTTTAAAATAGTTTGATAAATAACCCATAATTTTTTTGTAATATGTAAAAGATAAAAATGGTCACTATGGGTTATCTTTAGGAGATAAACATATACCATCGCGGTCTTTTTTATTGATCTTTTTAAGATATACAATTCCGTAGTACATTAATTTGATCTATCTCATAAGGTTTACCCAGCGTTTGTAATGTAAGCGCACAAAAATATGTTTGTTACGACATGACATTACAAATCTTTGAATTTCTCGACTTTTCTCTACAATAATATGCATGTATACTACATATAAACCTTCCTCTTGAATCACTCTGTCCATTGGTGAAAACCGCATGAAAATCCGTTTCGTAGTTTTTCCGTTTATCGCGAACAGACAGTCAGACAGACAGACATACAGACAGACAGACGTACAGACAGACAGACAGATGCGGCGGGGGACTTTGTTTTATAATATGTAGTGACATGTGAAGCGAAAACTTTGGATCCTTTTTTACGAAAATTGGGCAGACGGAGGAGTATGAAATTTGGCACACTTATAGTTTATACAGAGAAGAAGTGACGAATGCTAAAATTTTTGAACAATATTTGCTACAAAGTTAAGAAAAAATGCAAAAACGGGTACATACAGCTATGAGTGTCCAGTATATATTTTGACCTGTCATGGTACAAAAGTATAGACTTTTGTACCATGCTTGTATAGACAAAGACAGGTCAAGTAACATTGGCCAATGAAATAAACCATGGTCGAAATTCGACCACCACGCGATCTCTAGTTATATTGATTGTGTCTAGTGAAATTATAGAAACAAAACGTTTATAGATTTTTCAAGTGATTTAAGTAGTTATTTATAGTACAAGTATTATCATACGATTGGTAGGTATTAGTACAATAGTGTCACGCAGTCTAGAGTGATGGATATCAATTCAGATAGTGGATTGAAACTTGACTGATATCGCACGGTTGACTTACTTAAGTGTGCTCACACATTCTGGTAGCGCATAGCAGGATTAATTTTGTCTCAATCTGAGCCGCCTAACTAGGAAGATACTTCCACCTAAATACAGCAGTTAAACAAAGAGTGAGAATCACGGGCTGGATTTTGCTTACGGAGTAAGAACAATAGCTATGCCCAAATCGCTTTCATATTTTTTATTCCTTAAGAGAACAAGAAAATATAATTGTATGTTCTCAGTTGGATAACCTCCTGCCACCTTGGCTAGGTCTTAGATTTATTTTGTGCATCCCTCTTTTTGAAAGTGAAACCAAGAGCATCTGATATAAGAACACAAAGTGCCAATGATCTGTAAATACAACCAGAAAATAGACATCTATTAATAAACCTGATATTCAGTGCAAAAGGGATTTCGTTAATTAATAATATCAGCTTAGAAAAATAAATATGCACAGAAAAAATTAAAGCAACAGTTAGTAATAATTACCAAGCTCTGAGAATACCTACTCTTGATGAAAGCTATTCAAAATACTAAGGACTCCGGGGACATTTCATGGCACGATATGGCATGACCCAAAAACTAAGCGACGGACGCTTATCGCCAGTGCAAACATGCTTACGTAGCTATTAACGCCAGGCACGCTCTTATCCTAAAGGAGAGTAAATAAGGTAAGTAACCTCATTGTGCATTATTTTCTTAATAAAATTAACAAAGACAAAAGAGTTTTGAATTTCGAAGGCGAACATATATTTCGACAAGAGAGTATTATCAATACTGTAAAGGTTAAAGTAATCTTTACGATTTTTCAAATAAAATGCATATTTCTTTATTTTGCCTTTGAAATCCGACATGAGTGCCGTAGACACGTCTGGCCTAAGTCCAAGTTTCACGAAGTCGATGTATTACAAAAATCACATCACCGCAAAATCTACATTCTTAATTTAAATCTTATAATGTTGTCAAATAGGAGGATAATATTCTATACTCGTAATTTATTTGAAGTCGGTGCAATGTTTTTTTTATTCGATTCTACCCTATCTTGAGAGAGCCATGCTTCGGCACGGATGGGGCCGACTCGACCGGAGTGATATCACGGTCTCACAGAAAACCGGTAATGAAGCAATGCTTTCATTGTGTTTCGCCGAGTGAGTGAGATTACCGGAGGCCCTAACCCTCCCCTATCCCCCTCCCCCCCTCCCCTTTCCCTACTCGGACCTTAAAGGCCGGCAAAGCACTTGTGACCCTGGAGGTCTTGAGTTGCAGGTGCCCATTGGTGGCGGAAGTCACTTAGTGACCCGTCTGCTCGTTTCACTGCTTTCTAGCCATATCCTCTTTTCTATCTTTTCTTTGGTCTTCCTCTGCTCTTGTATCCGTCAAGTTCCATACATTAAACCAGCCGCCACCACAACCTTCACCACATTTTGCTCATCGATCCGCATTACATGTTCACACCACGAATTCTTGTGCGTGTTTCTTCTTTTCTTTCTTTCTTTATTTATTTATAGTCTATTGCTCCTCAACTTTTTATCCACTGGCGCTACTTTCAGGCTCCCTCTAATGTATTCACTTCTCATCTTATCCATTCTAATCACACCACACATCCATCTCAAAATTCAGAAATTCGAATGTAGGAACGGATGATACAGGCGTCTATCATACGTTTTCTTGGTGGGCTCACCAACTTTGGATCCATATAGAACAGCAGGTCAGATGATCGTCCTATAGATCTCTCCTTTCAATTGAACAGCCTGTTCTGGGGATCGCACCTGTCCTCGACCAACACAATGTCGGCTGCAAACAGCTTGCATGAGAGATCACAACACTCACAATCTCCTGTATGTCCGATGTCAGAGCATCCATTATCATCTGGAAGAGGTACGGACTTAGAGCCGATCTCTGGTGCAAGTCTAGAGACACTCTGAATCGTTCGGTGTTTTCAGCGAACAACTTTACGTGAGTTCTGGACTCTCTGTATATACGAATCAATCATATTTACTTAGCAGGCACTCTTTCTTCTTTCCAGGCCCACCACATTACCTCTTTGGGGTACCCCACCATACGCCTGTTCTAGGTCAACAAACACCATATGCAAGTTTTTGGGTATTCTACACTCGTAAAATAATTACTGTAAATAGACAAGCGCCGCCGAGACGATTTGGGCGCTGCCTTAGTCATTACGTGCGTGACCTTGTCTACAATAGGCCCGTTGTTAAGGAAATATCATACCAATCTGTATGGAAACAACCAACAGTTACTTAGTTCTGTTTACTTTTGAAAAGAGTCTCCATTTAGTGTTTATAATAACTTTATAAATATTGAAACAACGTTTTGTAAGTCGATTTCAATGGTTGCCAAAAATTTAACAGGGGCTAACTCTCGATATTACTGAAGTTTTGTTTATTTAATAAGACAAATTTTAACGTTTAATAATTATAACTTGAGACCTCTGCCCCACGGCCGTCTGATCCCAAACTAGACAGAGCCAAAGTCAGGTAACCAGACTGCAAATAAATCATATTTATACATTACTAATTACATAGTATAGATAAATTACTCTCAGACACAGAACAAATCGACGGTCCTACGTATCCTGGTACTAGAGCAAAGTTGTAGATAATTTTACAGGAGAGCAATTCAAAGATTCTAAAACTCGTAACTTTGTACTAATAAAACAGAAATTTTTGATTTGTATCTTTGAAACTAATCGATATTTTAAAATAAATTTTACATAGTATAAAATATAGGTTAAGCAGCAGCTATTGACACGCAAAAAAAACAATTTTAGTCATTTTGCTGGTTATACGTAGGACCCGTCGAAATTATCGTGTTCATCACACACTGTATCTATCTTTTCACATTTACGTTCTAAACCGATAGATTGAAATTTATTTGAATGGAAACCAAATCTTGTGAAATTGTAATAACATTCCCGATTTCCCCATATAAAATTTAGAATTTATCTTGCTAATAAAGACTTGAATAGCTAAACTGATAAATCATGCTATTGTACTTATGTGTAGAAAGTTAATACCTCGTAACTAAATACGATTCTATTCTTCTTATACCATTTCCCAAAACCACCAATTACTTTTAAGGTAATATCTTCGTCAAAGATGCTTATTACGTCTACCACATTTAAAAAGTTACTGACGCGACGCGACGGTCGGAGACCACGGCCAATAAACGTGTAATTTAATCTAAAATAAAATAAATAACTAAGCTCCAAACACTAGGCAAGACGAACTAAATATTTAGTTAATGCGTAATAAGGACCGCACTAAGCCCCTTACTCAGCAATAATAAAATGTCCTTGTTTAAATGGGCGATATGATTGTTTAGATGTAAATATCCATCTTACTATAAATATACTGATTTACCTAGTATACAAATATGTAATATTAAGAGTGATATCTGGGTCACACATTTTTATTTCTAATAAAGAACACAGCTGTCGAATTCGGGTAATAAGCAAGACTAATCTCCCTATGTGTGTGTCTTATAGATGATTACAATCGTTCAGAAAATCTAGGTACCAAATAAACACTAACACATGCGTTCTTGTAACTGCGTCACAGCCTGTTGCTTGCAGAGAAGCGCGCAGGTCCCGATCGATAAACCGGACCGGGATACACCACTACGTCAATTATATGCACTCAGCGAATTCTAGAACGTACGTGAGCAAAATATTGCGCACTAACCCGACTTTGGGAAAGTTATGGGTGGGGCTAAAAGATTTGGATTGTTGTGTCAACATTACCATGTGGGTAGAATGATTAACAAAATGCAAAGGTTTATACTCTTTCGTTTATCCTCGTTTCATACTCTTGTTTGGAGGAGAAGTTTATTGTTAGCTTTCGGCTAAAAGCATTGTAAAATATTTTTTTTTATCAAAGGCTTAGACTTCGAAGTGAAATCTAGAGCTCGAGTGATAAACGCGTTTGAATCAAAAGCTGTAGGGTTAAATGACTTCCCTTTATAAATAGCAGTATGCAAAATAGACCGACACGTGGGCACGACAAATCCTGCCTGCAAGTTCATTGCAACGTCAATATTATACACCTATTATCAGACTAAGAAGTCAACTTATATGTTTATTAGTGTGGAAAATTATATAACATAATACCGTGGTCTGGTAAGAAAACAATTTTTTTATCTTGAAAATGTCAAGTGTACTTAGCGGCAGCAGGAGTTTTATACGTCTCTGTTAAGTTCTAAAATCAACTATGATTTATTATTAGATTCAGCAAAGTAAGCAGATTTTGGCAATAGACTATGAACCATATTTAAATTAGTGACACATACGTAATTTTATACACCATTGGCTTCACTTTTCTATACATTTGTCTGCCTTCTTGGCATAGATGCGGAGTATAGATATTCGTCTAATTGTCTATCTACTTCGATTAACACGTCTGACGAGATTAGCATTTTCACTTTCGTAGAATATAAAACATGTTAAGCTACACGTCAAATTTTAATGGGAATAGTATCTTGTGTCAACATTTGCTAAAACGGTTATGAATTCAGCAAACCAATCTGCATGTTAAACTTTAAGCGATTACGGCGTCAAGGTCAAAGGGAAAAAACGATTGCTATAAATAGGTTACTGAGTCATCGTACTTGCTTAAACTATTAACATTGTAACGAAAGTTTAGCTTAACTTAATATTATACGTATTTAGGTCACACATTTGATAAAAACAATGGCGTCTGTTAGTGCGAACAATACGAGCATTTGAACTAAGGAACAATTAAGTCTTATGCCTGCCTGATTTACTGCACAGACTATTTTCCATAATACCAGAACAGAGGTACCACTTGTCACTTGCACTAATCAATGTGTAAATCGGACTGTAGTTCCAGTTAATAGAAAAGAAACCTTGAATTTCTTCTGAAACTGGTACTAACCGGAGCTAAGAGTTTTGTTTCAATCAAGTTCAATTTTTTGTCCACAATGTTTTTGTTGCTCTATTTGGCCATTGAACCGTGATCGTGATATCATCCGTGAATAGAGATGTATAATATAAATATAGGCCAAAGCATTGAAAATGGGACGGTGATTAAATAATAATATTATTTGGTATATAAAGATATTAGCGTGTTGAGTTCTATGAGCCTTTACAAAAAAGAATAAGTTCTAATGACGTCATATCGCTTGTACTTTCGTGATGGACTCAAATAACAGTCACGAAGACAACAAAGAAAAATAAATGCAAAAAGCTTCTACAAAGTAAAAGCTGCTAAAGAAAAATTGCCACCTCCAACAAAGTGCCATTGGGAAAGACGATTTCAATGGTAAAGCTTAACATAAGAAGGCACGCTTGCATACTCCAATGAAGTAGCTGCATCAGCGTCTTAAAGTGCACTGCGCACGCGCGCCGCCGGCTACCTTGACCTTACCCTACCCTCAACCAACCGCTCGACACACCCCTCCTCCTACAACAGACCTGTGGGAGTGTTGTCGGTAAGTAGGGGGTGATGCTTTGTGGTAGCGAACACATACCTAGTCGATAACGAAATGGTTTTGTTCTAGTTTCAAACGAGTTAATACGTAATTCGCTTTCTGACGAATTCACGATCGATTAAGAGAAATTCTCGGATGCGCATTAAATTATAATACAATAGTTTTTTTTTATGAAAAACGGATGCGTTATTTAGGTATTAGAAAAATTGGCGTGCCGACGACACTGTTACGTGGTCTAGAGAAGACAAAATCTAAAAATAAATATCACGCCTACTCGTTCTCAGATGATCCGTTTGTACCGGTTTGAGGTAAACAAATCAATAGCAAGACATTCGCAAGGACGTCTATCAGATATATTAACGAACACGGTGTGTTCCTTAAGAATAATTTCGTCTAGAATATTATGACACGTAAGGTATGCAGTTTCCGCGGTACTAAGAATGTTGATATTACTATCCTAACTAATAATATAAATGCCAATGCGAGTTGTTTTGTTTGTTTCCTGTCATCATGAAATTTCGCATATATGTATCAGGGGTACAGGAAAATATATAGCGTACATTTCATCCGGATAAAAAGGACTGTCTCTGTATTATAAAACAAACTAGGATTTCGGCGTGTAAGGCGTTTATCGAGCCTATGTAAACAGTTTGCCAGCAGTTAATGAGTCGTAAGCGTGACCCAGATTTAACCAAAGCCGACTATTATTATTTACTCATCCATACACTTACGCTTTATCCCCGCAGGGGTAGACAGAGGTGATCAAAAACGACAAATATCCACGTTTTGTCAATGATAATTTGGTAGCACTCATGTGATATGGGGCAAACCTATTGCCGTCAATCGCGTTGTTGTATAAAAAGAAATCCATCCATCAGGAACAGATTTTTTTCTGGATTGTAGGTACCCTATGTCCCTTTCTGTACCATTGTAACTAAAACATCATCATCACATCATCTTCATGATGATCGGTGGAATAGATAATGCGTGAAAGCGTTACAAACAGTTCCAGTGTGTTCCAGTTACAGTTAAAATGGACAGTTGAGTTAGCAATAAAAATATAGTATTTTCCGTACTATATTATTGTTCTGAATATAGTACGATACTATATATTATAGTACGGGTGGCAACCCTATTTGGACCCAAACGAAGCAAAAGCTTGTACAATGGGTTCTACTAGGACACGGATAAACTTTATTAATCTATACTAATATTATAAAGCTGAAGAGTTTGTTTGTTTGTTTGTTTGCTTGACTGCGTTATTCTCAGGAACTACTGGTTCGAATTGATTCTTTTAGTGTTGGATAGCCCATTTATCGAGGAAGGCTATAGGCTATAAAACATCACGCTACGACTTATAGGAGCGGAGCAGTGACCATAAACGCAGGTTAAACTGCGGGGACGGCTAGTTAAAGATATGTTTATCTGTATTATACATAACAAGATCTAGACCGCTGCAATTAAACATTCATACAAATATGTATTTGCACTGACCGGGAATCGCCGGAATCCGCGACGACAAATTTACTTCTTTCCATTTTTCAGGGCGTTTAGCAGAAAATTAAGCCTTTTACTAATTTATTGGATAGTTGTAATAATTTAATTTAAAATGTCAACCATACAGTTTTTTTTATTTATACTATGCTATAAATTTGCAGCCAGCTTATGAGTAATATGCGTGTCTAGGAACGCACCCTGATTTTATTTTCATGCGTCGAACGAGGTCAGATTTTCAAACACTATTTTTCATTAAAGCAAATATTGCCCTCCACATTACATTACCTATATTTTTAGATAGACCTAGTTTGAAAGAGTATTTACGGAGTATGTAAGTTTGAATTCTCAATAAAAAAATCTTGGGTTCAATGAACACGGCTACAACATACTTATGCCAAAGTAATTATACCGATAACTAGATAGAAAACTAGTTTGATGTGGACTGTATTGAAAACGTCCGAATAAAAGCTAAATCACTGCATATTATAAAACAAAGTCCCCGGCCGCATCTGTCTGTCTGTCTGTTCGCGATAAACTGAAAAACTACTGAACGGATTTTCATGCGGTTTTCACTAATAGACAGAGTGATTCATGACGAAGGTTTTGGTGTATAATTTGTACCCGTGCGAAGCCGGGGCGGGTTGCTAGTATACTGATATATCCACTTTCTTGGTCCGTTAATATTCCGTTCTCTTAATAAAGAAATATTGTTTAATGTAAAAAACTATCCGTCGATGTTCTCCGTTTCCAAGTTTGCTTAAATGTGGTTGAAATTGGAAACATTTTTCTAATAACTAACAACCCGCCCCAGCTTCGCACGGGTAGTAAAGACATCGTCAACAATCGTCATCATATTTCAACCAATTTACACAAATTATACACCAAAACCTTTCTCATGAATCACTCTGTCTATTGGTGAAAACTGCATGAAAATCCGTTGAGTAGCTTTTCAGTTTATCGTGAACAGACAGAGAGACGCGGCGGGGGACTTTGTTTTATAATATGTAGTGATAATAACTTGACACACCTGACACACGGTCGTCTGATCCCAAATTAGGCAGAGCCTGTACTATGGTAAACAGACTGGTGATAAACATACTTGTATATTACTAAATACATAATTACATAATTATAGATAAATTACACCCAGACACAGAACAAAATGAAATGATCGTGCTCAACACACAATTATTTATCATGGGTAGAAAATCGAACGTAAGGGCCACAACCTCTGGCTCAGCACTACTCAGCAGTCAGGATCACTAACCATCAGACCAGAGGCCCGTCAAACATTAAACCTTATCCCACTTATATTATAAATGTCAAAATTTGGATGGATGGGTGAATGTTTGTTACTCTTTCACGCAAAAACCACTGAACCGATTGCGATGACACTTGGTATGTAGATAGCTGGAGATCTGGATTAACGCATAGGCTACTTTTTATCTCGATATTACCACGGAATCGGGACATACGCGGGTGAAACCGCGGGTCGCAGCTAGTTTTAATATAATCATGATTATATTCATATAATACTTTATTACTGCCTAAGCTACCCGCTATACCCCCGCTGCAATGCTACCGGAGCTACAAAAAATGGATACTATAAAAACCTTCATCATTTTTTACAGTAACTATGTTTGAAAACAGTTTCTTAGTCTAGTTTAGAATTCGAGTCCTGTGGTAAGTTTCCATAAGATTCTAATTCCATCATATCACCTTTGAATCAGATCATAATATTAACTAGTAGTTACCGCGCGGCTTCGCTCGCATGTACATATTTATATATTTTGCGCGGAGCCCTAATTCTGTTTCCAAAATAAATTAGCCTAAGTTACTCCTTATAACACCAGCTATGTGCCAGTGAAAGTCCCGTGGAAATCGGTCAGCCCGTTCCGGAGATTGGTAGAAACAAATAGACAGACAGACAAAAATTAAAAAGACTGATTTTTAAGCATAGGTGTCGTTGCAAATAAATGTATGAGCTTAAAAAAACTATTATTTTGACTTTACAAACAGGCACTTCAATTTTTTTTATTTGTATTGATAACATCACGCTACAGCCAATAGGAGCGGACCATCAATGAAAAATGTTGCAAAAACGTGGAAAATTTACAAACGCGGACGAAGTTGCGCGGGTCAGCTTAGTAATGCCATAAATTACGAAAACAACTATGTTCTACTCATAGAACATTCGGTCATAATGATATCTATAATTTCGACATTGGTCCCGATTCTATTGTACACTCGACTAAACTAAAACCTGACTTAATTTCTTCATATGAAATCAACCTTGTCTTCTTCGCAACAAGGTCTATTTGTTACTGGCATCTATTTCTCAGCGCCACTAAATTTCACTAAAACCTATCAACGTTACTCAACTTTATTTCCACGCAGTGAGAGTCCCCATTTATTCAAATGCCCTATAATTTCCATATAAAAACTTGTTCAAAACGAACCAAGATGACGTTATTTTAATCGACACCTAACCTACGAAGACGCTTACTAAAAACAGAGTAAAAGAGGATGGCATTCAACGGATAGCGGCTCTCGCTACGTGGTATTAAAGTTCATTTAAGCGTGTCAGATTTTAGTCGACAAATAAATTGCTTAGTTCGATAGCGACATATGTTACCTACTTGTTTAAATTTGAAATAAGACCTTGTTTTAAAGTTTACAAGGTTTACATTTTGTATGAAGAAAATTTAGTCAATTATAGTCAAGAGAGTAAATACAACAGAATTGACACCATTGTCAGGTCGTAACAATGGTTGCCATTTTGTATTATTTTGATAATGAGAATAAGATGTTACAAAAATAATGAATCAAATTGGTAGCTTCAGCATAGCCGATGTTTGATCAAATATGAAAGACTTGCAAAGGAAGCCGGGGGGGCCTTGGCTGAATGTAGAATTCGTCAATCACTTCAGGTATCCCATGCGAAAAGATGAAAGGTACGCTATGTCTTTTAAAAGTTTTTATTTAACTTCACGTGTATGTATGTCCTGGAATTTTGCAATCAATATTTCACCCACTTCCACTGAAGCGATCGTGCTGAAATTTGGCACACACGTTTGGTTCTTTTCACAATTCACAACAAAAGCTTTTTTTAAAAATATTTTTTTAAATTATTAATTTTCTGTACATCTAAGAATGTGTATGCAATATTTCAGGACGATCGGTCAAGTAGTTAAAACGTGAAAAACAAACAAACAAATTTACTTTCGCATTTATAATATTAGGTAAGATTGACACCGACGAATACCCCATCAACTTTATCTACACACTTCCGCAAGAATTGAAGGAAATTTCCGTATTTATATACAAGCGAGTAGAGTTTTCATGATCACGTTCCGTCTGCTCAAAGAAAATATAAAAGGAAGGCTATTAAGCGATAACATGTCTCTTGAAGTCTCTGTATCGTAAAATGAAATGTATGTGATAGATATAGAACATATTAGGAAACGAAATGTTTGTTTGTTTGTATTAATACGATAACCTCACTTACTGCCAGTCCAGAATTTAAATCCGGGGGGGGCAGCTGCCCTCCCCTGCCCCCTCTCGATACGCCCATGATATTGCCTGTTGACTACCTGTCACTATGGAAATTAAAGAAGAGAAAATTGGGAGGACATTGAAAAGGAAAGAAAAATCTGGAGTGTAAGCACAACTCGAGCAGGTCAGGATCACACACCTGTACCTCGAACTTACATCTAACATCAATATAATTTTACCAATAGAGAATCTGCACACAGGAGATGACGCCATATAATGTGTTGTCGCCACATCAAAAACTCTTATTTATAGATGATAAAACAGTTCACTATTTAATAAAAATTTGTTAATGATATTATTATGACTAGTTATACCGGTAACGCAATGCTATTGGTCGGTTGATAAACATTGATGAATAGTGGGGTTATAAAAGGGTAGGAATGTATTATAAGTGGATAACACTCACTTGAGTGCTGATCGAGGTACGATCAACATGGCAGTTACTGATTTTGATAGTTTATAGCAGTGTTGGTGAGATTAATAAATGTGACTTTATATAATTTACGTCAGTCGTATGTTGCGTTTACACAAAAATATCGTTCCATCTGCCGCGCGTAGCTTGAAATACAGCCAATTTTAATTGTAGTTAGATTTACTGCCTGCTACGTTATGAGAAAGTGACTGAGAATGATTAAAATGTTATTTTGTATTCCAATATTTCTTTCATTTGTAAATAACGGTAATCGTGAATCGTTTTTTTGACAACTTATCGATGCGCTAAAAACAAGCACTGTCTCATTTGTGTTTCTGTCCTTTTCCCCCATGAAGCTACTAACTACTACTGGTTCGAATTAAAAAATTCTTTTAGTGTTGGATAGCCCATTTATCGAGGAAGGCTATAGGCTATAAAACATCGCGCTACGACCAATAGGAGCAGCGGAGTGACCATAAACAGCGGGAACGGCTAGTGTTAAATATAATTTCTCATGTATTACACCTAAGCTACGTACGCCGTCATTTACCGTACATATTTTCAATTTACATCTCAATCGATGGTGCATAGTACCGTCTGTGCAGTGCACCATGTTTGTAAATAGAAATGTGCCAATAATAATGCCAATGTTTACAAACGTGATGGAAACCTCTTGTGGACTTGTGGTGGTAGGTCAGGTTTAACGTATGGCTGGGACCAAGCAGATTACTAAGTAGTGAAGCGATAAAACACTGTAAGATTAATGTTATCCATAGCAACGTCGCGAGAACTATGACAATCACTAGTGATCGATAGCAATAGATAGATAGATAACACTTTATTCGTACTCCATAGTTACAGTTAGGACTGCCATCCGTCCGGGTTTCCCCGGATTCGTCCTAGTTTAGAGTGCGTCCGGGGAGGGTCCGGACGGGGTTTTCAAAAGGTTCAAAGGGTTAAAATTTAGGGTGTCCGGGAAAAAATTGCGATTTAACACATGTGTCCGGGGTTTTTGAAGTTTTTGTCCGGCGTCAGTAATTAAAGTGATGGCAGGCCTACTTACAGTAAAAGTACCATACATACATGTGTCAAACAGATAATGTACAAAGGGCGGCCCTTATTGCAAGATGCAATCTCTTCCAGGCAAGGCTCTTTCTAGATGGAATCATCACATTAATATAGATACCGTAAGCACACGTATTAATTCTCAAAATACACACGACATACGCACACGTATTCACATGGCAGTAAATGCGAATGTGAATTTGTTTATCTGTTTGTTATCCTTTCACGGCTAAACTAGTGAACCGATAATCATGAAATTTTGCATGAACGTTGTCAGGTGTAAATTAAAAGGACATAGTGTATGGATAGATAACTCTTTTATTGTACAAAAAAGATACAATTTATATACATAGGTATACATTCTTATAAACTAAAAGCCTAAAAAGAAAAATAGAGAAAAACAAAAAAAAATCTGTATCTTTCATCCAGAAAAAAAAGACTGTTCCCGAGGGATAGAATAATAACTTTAAAGCGAGCGAAGCCGCGATAAAAAGCTAGTGATTCATTAATTGTATAATTGAGCAGCTAGATTAATAAATAACATTTGGGAATCAGCTCATAGATTTCAGAACAGCCTATTATTTACAAGTTTTGTCCTAGAAGGTACAACAATTTTAGCTTAGGGTTCCGTTTCTCAAAAGGAAAAAAGAACCCTTATGGGATCACTTTGTTGTCTATCTGTCGAGACCCTTTTCGTCGGGCACGTGAGGTACACATGTTTTAAGCCAGTTTATTGTATTTAGATGTAAGTTTACTATAGTTACTGTGTGTCTTAGGTGTCTGTGAATAAAACATTTGTCTTTCTTCCTTTCTCTTTCTTTTTCTCAGGAACCCATAGACGCATCAAGTTGAAATTAATAAAAAATACTTAGATCTACGCTGCCTTGAAGCTGTAAAAAATCAAGCTTCTAAGTCAACGTAATCAAAAGATACAGCATTTACATATTAGCCTTAGATTTTAATTTTAAACATTTCGCAGGTAATCAAAACCTATCTATATATCTATATATACTTCAAATTGACCTATAATCATGAAATTTGGTAAGAAGCAAGGTCTGACAGCACAAGTAAAGGAAAATGCCGAAAGTCGTTACTTTATAGTTATATCACATAAAAAAAAATAGTTTTTGTGATTACAAACTTATACATTGCGGCTGGAAAGTTGACTTTGTCGTAAATCGATGTATGGTAGATTATTTTCAGAACAGCAAAGTTAAGTTGGCTTTCGGTAAAGAACGAAACGAATCCCGAGATGGACGTACATCAATATACAAGTTTGTTTGCTTACGGAATCCTCGGTGCGCGAGTCAAACTCGCACTTGCCCGGTTCTTTTTTATATCCAAGTTATTAAAAACTAAGAAATTGAAAATAAAATAATACAGTTTTTTGTGACCGTACAGCACGCGGTGTGGTGTTGAGACTATAAATATTATTAAATATATTAATAAGTTCACAAGAAATCAAGGTTGTCTTAAAACAAGAATGTCACCATAGCTACGAATAAGAACAAGGCAAAAGCAAAAACCTACAAAGCCAAGGCGATTTGCTATTAGAAGTTTTACACAATACATTTAATAAAGATAGGTATACGAAAACTTAAATGATATAATTTATCTGTGAATCCCACTAATGTTATAGATGTGAAAGTTTGGATGGATGGATGTTTGTTACTCTTTCACGCAAAAACTTGGTATGTAGATAGCTGGAGACCTGGATTAACGCACAGACTACTTTTTATCCCTATATTCCCACAGGATCGGGACTTATGCGGGTGAAACCGCGGGGCGCTGCTAGTAATATTATAAATGTGAAAGTTTGGATGGATGGATGGATGTTTGTTACTCTTTCACGCAAAAACCACTGAACCGATTGCGATGAAAGTTGGTATGTAGATAGCTGGAGACTTGGATTACCGCATAGGCTACTTTTTATCCCGATATTCCCACGGGATTGGGACTTACGTGGGTGAAACCGCGGGGCGCTGCTAGTTTTACATAATATGATATTATTAAGATTAAAAATAGCTATCTACCTAATGTACAAGTTTGATTTAATTACTTTTAAATCTGTGTTATATCCATGAGAAGCTGCTCCGCATCCGTTAAATTTAGATTCTACATTCATTTAAAGATGATTTGACTGGCCTATTGGTCTAGTGGTTAGTTATCCTGACTGCTGAGCCACAGGCCGTGGGTTCAATTCCCACTTAGGACAACTACTTGAGTGATGAGCATGATCATTTGTTCTGTGTCTGGGTGTAAAACATCTGTCATATATGTATGTATTTAGAAATATAATAAGTGTGTTTATCAGCAGTCTAGTTACTATAGTACAGGCTCTGCCTAGTTTTGGACCAGACGGCCGTGTGTGAGATATGTCAAGTTGTTATTATTACTATTCAATCAGTCTTACTAAACAAGGTATTTAATTTAAAATGCATTTTCATATCAGAGTAGCAGATCCTGAAACTAGGCGCTCAAACAGACAAACTCTTAAGCGAATCGATTTTAATAGATAAGGCTGTCAAACATAAGTTTATTATTACATCGGTGAGACCACAGAAGAATAAAAGCGATTGACTATACAGTAATTACGTCATATATTTGTTTGTATTGGAATATACATAGTAATTTCATTGATAAAGTATACTTAAGTATCGCGACTACCCGGTGCCCGTACAAAATGGGAATGAATGAATGGGACAATAGCTTTACAAGCGAAATTGGCTTAAAGTTATATACTTCTTGTCCACAACAGGACTAAGAAGACTATACTTGTATTATAAAGATTTTCTTACTTAAAAAAAATAGACTCTCCCGCAAAAATATCGAATCTCAGGCCATCAATACCTAGCGTAATATGCTGGACTCGTCAAAACAAATCGTAGGAACCCAGGACTCGTCAAAACGAATCATATGAGCCCAGGACTCGTCAAAACGAATCATATAAGCTCAAACTCGAGGGGCAGTAGCTAGTAGCCATTGAAGAGTTCCAATATCCACCTACGGCCTCTTTAGGAGAGGCCGTGTGTTGGTTTGTAAAAAAGTTGCCTAATAAAAGGGAAAAAATACAATTCAAAATCAGTCTAATCAAGTCTACATTCGACTTACTTTAGTAAAAAAAAAAATGGAAATTACCATATAAAAAGAATAAGACAGCCATAGAGCAGCATGGCCGGATTTAAGTAGTTTACTCGTACTTAGTTCCGAATGTTCTATGAGTAGATCATATTTGTTTTCGTAATTTATGGCATACTAGCTGACCCGCGGAACTTCGTCCGCGTTTGTAAATTTTCCCCGTGTTTGCAAAATTTTTCATTGATGCTCCGCTCCCATTGGTTGTAGCGTGATGTTGTAATAGCCTATGGCCTTCCTCAATAAATGGGCTATCCAACACTAAAAAAAAAATTTCTATTCGAACCAGTAGTTCCTCGTTCAACCAAACAAACACATTCTTCAGCTTTATAATATTAGTATAGATGAGGCTTTTTGAAGTTTAGTTAGTCTAGTGATAGTTTTCTTTATTTATTTATTTACTAGTAACCCGCCCCGGCTTCGCACGGGTATCAGAGACATCTTCAACAATCATCATCATATTTCAATCAATTTACACAAAATCTTAACAAATTATACACCTAAACCTTCCTCTTGAATCTATTAGTGAAAACTGCATGAAAATCCGTTCAGTAGTTTTCAGTTTATCCGAACAGACAGACAGACAGACGCGGCGGGGGACTTTGTTTTATAATATGTAGTGATGTTTAGAGGATCTAATTGCTTTATCGGGTATCGGGGAGCCATTCCCACCGTGCATGGTTTTTTATGAGACTATTGTCATATGCCACAGAAACCTTTGACGGAGGGCCGGAAATAATAAAAAAAAAAAATAAACAGTTTGGGGATTTTTAAAAAGTTTACATGTCTCATCTAGTGATACACTTTGCGTGGCGCTCTTACTCTGTTATAATTGGCCACGTGCCTAGTCACGTCACATTATGTACGTTTATGTTAGTACGTCCGCATACAGCCAAGTGTTCCTACGTAACTATATTCAAATACTAAGTATTTGTGGTATTAGGTAAGCGGTGTTATGAGAGAAAAAGTAACTCAGAAGTGAAGAGGATAAATGGTTTTCGGATACGCTTGTTTCGTATATGGGCTCAGTGGATTATTATTTTAATAACAATATTAACTCCACACATCTCACACATCGCCGTCTGATAACAAACTAGGCAGAGCCTTTACAACCAGACTGCTAATAAACATACTTATATATTTCTAAATACATACATATTATAGATAAATTACACCCAGACACAGAACAAATTTTGGTGCTCATCACACAATTATTTGTCCTGGGTGGAAATCGAACCCACGACTTCTGGCTCAGCAGTCAGGATCACTAACCACTTCACTTTTATAGTTATATCTTTAAAGATTAATTAATAAGGAGCTGACAGAACTCAATGTTTAGATTAGCGCCCTCTAGTGGATCTATATATGTATTATTAACGTGACGGTGGGAGTTCAGTGCTTTTTTTCCCATAGCAAAAGTGCACAACGTGCCTAAAGAAGTTTTCACTTCAAAAATCCAGGCAGAATGCAAGAGAGCTAGCTACCTTTAACTTATAAATCGAAGAAGCCTAAAACGACAAGAAGGAAAAAATAAAACATTTCCTTTGTTGTTTCCAAGGATGCTAGTATTACAGTAAAATAAACTTACACAGCTACTGTATTCGATCGATAGAGTTATGCAACAATTAATTGACCTTTGCGTTCGATAGTGGTCACTCGTGCGCGTAGTTATTAATAATGGCTGTATCAGTTTGGATAACCGGATATTAATTGAATAATAAAAATACTCATAAAATATCGTTTGAATATATCTTAAGAATGATTTTCATTGTTAACATTGGACATGATTTTCTGGTACGAATATAATCTAAACCCGGTCAGCCTTAGCTGTGGTCCAATATTTTCGTTTTATTTTTCTCTTTTTAAATGACCAAAAAACAGGGCAGCACAATTTAGACTGCATATTATATTAATAAAAAAAAACATCTTACCCCAAGGGTTGCAAAAAATTATTATTACTGTTATTTTGAATATTTAATTTTGTTCATAAACGAACAACTACTTTATTACAACTTTGTTGGTTAATTCATCACTATTTCTTGAAACTGGCGCCAGCGCATCCAATGGGAATTACAATGCGGTTTTGATTTTATTATAACAGGCATGTTAGGCTAGTGGTTAGTGATCCTGACTGCTGAGTCAGAAGTCGTGGGTTCGATTCCCACCTAGGACAAAGAATTGTATGATGAGCATGATCATTTCTTCTGTGTCTGGGTGTAATTTATCTATATGTATGTTTTTAGAAATACAGGTTCTGCCTACTTTAGGATCAGACGGCCGTGTGTAAGATGTGTCAAGATATTATTATCATTATTTAACCATTAATTTTTACTCGGTCCACCAGCCAAGCCGTAAACCTAAATGGCAACAAACAGGAATGGAGTTGCGAGGAAGAAAACCTCTTGGAAATTACTTACAGAGCCTGTAGGGCCGGTAGGTGGCGGCGGAAAAGACTCAGCCTCTCTTGCAAATCTCCCACAGAACCTTAGGTAGTAGGGCCATAGTTGCGGGTAGGACAGACAGTCTCAAGATTAACCGTTTAGAGAAAACAGCGCGACTCAGACCTGCCGGACAATAGGCCTGTCAAAGAAATACGGCGTAATTGCTTGGTCTTGCAATCGGCAGGGTGGTGACCGAACGATTCCATACAGAATAAATAATTAAAAGGGTCAATAATCGCAAACGTTTGCTCCCGATCTAAGAATATGCAATGGCTTCTAAAAACATGAAAATTGTAAAGAAAACAACATGTGACGCACTGCCACTTATATTTAGTATATAATTAATTGGACAAAACCGTTGGCAATCGGCAATATACGAGGTAAAATATTATTACTAGCACTCATACCTTACCAAACACAAGTAGCTTGACGCGCATTAATATATGGCGATAGTCGGGTCCCAGTGACTAATAAAAAGAGCCTTTACTTCATCACTAACCAGGCTAAAAGCCAGGCTAAACTAAAATTAAGTTATAAAGATAGGATAACTGAAAAATTTGAATCAATAAAACGAAAACATTGTACGTTAATAGTACTGACTGGTTTGCGTATGACTCTCTGGTCTTTTCTGGTAAAACCTCGGCGACATCTCAATTCAAAATAGTGTGGACAAAACAAATGTCGAGCGATAATGTCCAACGAAGTCGCAGTCATACCCACGTGAAAGATGGTTCGATATGTCTCCGCGACATGTCCCCTAGTGAATACATTATTTCGTTTTTCATTTACATTGTTTTAATAATTTTACTTTTGACAAAGCAACCTATTGTTGCAATGGCATTGTGAGTTGATCTATAACTTTTAATTTTGAGTTAAAAAAGGACAATTTCAAATAGTGATAATGAGCGATTTTATGAAATAAAATATATAAAAACTTAATACATGGCTTTAGTCCCGTTTTCACTAGAGGATATTTTTCTAACTTTTAAACTTTCGCGTTCCATGATATAATTATGTACTTATACGGGAATTAACGCGATCACGAAAAGGTATTACACACCTCTGAATTGCCTGACGTTTCGACCAGGTTGCACTGGCCGTGGTCACAGGCTGACTGGCTCAGCAAACTCGGTTTGCTTAGAGAATAGGGACACTGTTAGTATAGTATGTGACGGTACATGACGAAACCAAAATATCGAAAATGTGCGGGTGGATGAAGAACCTTCTACTTCACGATCTCGACGACGGAGGGCGTGCACCGCTGAGCCAGTCAGCCTGTGACCACGGCCAGTGCAACCTGGTCGAAACGTCAGGCAATTCAGAGGTATGTAATACCTTTTCGTGATCGCGTTAATTCCCGTATAAGTACATAAGGATATTTTTCTCTAAATTCAAATGCGTAATCTTGGGTTAAACAACTCAATTGTACATATAGGTACTTGACAAGAGGTATGAGATCCAATTAGTTTATTATCCTTTCAGAAACCGGGCGTAAAACAAATGATATTAGATATCTAAATATAAACATAATAAATATAAGTACGCAGAATAGAAATATACATTTATCCGTGGTCCCGGTGGGTCGACCCATTATAACCTTTCACCTCGCGACCACAACTTTAGGTAATCATTTCAGATAACATGACCACGCGCCGTAAGTGTGAAGTATATCAGAAAGACCTCAATCCCATATTCCTAATTACATAAAAATCATTATCACTGTGAATACAATACGTCTAAAGCGATAACCCTTAAAATATGTATATTGCCGATATAGATATTGACGGTGAGGGACGCGGATGACGCCGTCCACTGCCGTCACTATGCGCACTAGATAACTAAAATAAACCAGGATATGACCACTTTAACACGATTTTTAGAGATTTATTTCAACGTATATCAAAATCAAGTGGTTACTCTTGATGGAAAAATAAATTTGTATGCATAAATTATGTTAAGTCTCCTAACACCACCGGTGATCATCAGATCGGTAAAAATCGATCGAAACGTCGTTAGGTAAATAAAAGCATTCATGTGCGCAGAGCAATATGATTTGGGGCGAAAATATGGCTCCAAACACGTCGGGGTCACACCACTGTCGATGAACGGGTGTTACATCCCTTGTCACGGAACAGTTGGGTTGTCCACGCTGAGCCTAGTATATCTATTGTCTAAATTCCTTTAAATATTTGTACCACAAGTACCGTTATAAACTGTAAAAGCGTTTTTCGTGTATAATTCCTCTCCTCCCTTAACCTACGGGGGACCACGTGCAGACCACGAGGCCACACTCCACGTTACCCCCTCCAACACAAAGGGAGGATCCTCCGTTCAGGCTAGGTATCATGCCTGGCGGAGCGCTACCCACCGGTTGATGTTGTGAAGTTGTACATCGGCGCGAGAACTGATTGCGCGATGCACGATTAGTAGTTACTCCGTAGTTCGGTGTGTCTTCGTAAGATGGCATTGAATATGTTTTTCGCTGTATGTGGAAGTTGCAACACCCGCGTAAGAGTTCCAAAGTAACCGACAAAGCTCTTGGGCAATAGGAATGAACGGGTATAGTCACGGACACTGGCAATCTCTGGGAAAGTAATCCCAGTCCTGCTAATTTTCTTCTTCGGGGTCGTGAGAGGTGACTACGGAGTGGACAGCGCATCGTGGAGTGTTCTCCTGTCCTCTTACTAGATGCTCTGATAACCTGGTGTGAGTGGCAGAGAGCTGTTGGATTGATGCAAGTGGAAGATCGTTCGTGGAAGTCTTTTAGATAGGTCTATGTTAAACAGTAGACATTCTGCCACTGAGATGCAAATGATGATGTTAATTGTAATTATTATGATTTATCTGACCCACTTATTTTTATGTTAATGACTAATATATTTTATTGTAATCTAATTCAATAATAATTGGTGCTTTAAATATTAATTGGGTTAATATAATAATTTGCGAACGGTCAAGGATTACTAATATTGATTTTGTTTTAGTATTAATTCAATATGAACCGTCTGCGAGTCAGTAATGAGGGTCAGAATCATCCTGCACATTAGGCAATTATTGTATATCTTTGACGTAAACGTTAAAACGACCTCAAATAAAGACAACAAGTGAAACCAAAAAGGCGTAGAAGTACTTTAAAAAAATCTATATCCCACTAATATCCCACTAATATTATAAATGTGAAAGTTTGGATGGTTGGATGTTTGTTACTCTATCACGCAAAAATCACTGAACCGATTGCGATGAAACTTGGTATGTAGATAGCTGGAGACCTGGATTAACGCATAGGCTACTTTTATCCCGATATTCCCACGGGATCGGGTGAAACCGCGGGGCGCTGCTAGTATCTCATAAACATAAAGTAGCTCCAGACCTATTTCTTGTACGTAAATAAAATTAGCCAATATCTAAAATCAAATGAGCATCCAATAATTCCGCGAGCTGTCCTATTCATTTAGACCCCGTCTTGGTGAAATATTCACTATAATTTTAGATTCACAGATTTATTATCATAAAGTTTAAAAATACCCTCTCCTTGTTTAAGTTAATGTAATTTATCTATGCCCACTTATGAACAAAGATATTGCGATACCCTAAACACCTTAGGGGCCATCCATAAATTACGTCACACGAATTTCATGATTTTTCAACCCTTCCCCGTCCTTTTCACAGGTGGTCACATTTGTGGGACTCCCTCCTCCATAGTTTCGAGTTAATGCGACCCTGATCTGCTAGAGTTATGTTTACACTCCCCAATTCATCCGTATATGCAATATCCCTTTCCTTCCATTATCTCCCAATTTTCCCATCTTCAATTCCCAAAATGCCCGTCGGACGGCAATAGGCTTGCCCCTATTACGTGAGTGGGACCAAAATTATATTTGGCAAAATGTAGGTGTTTAATACACCTCTGTCTACCCCTTCAGGGATAAAGGCGTGAGAGTATGTATGTATGCATATATCGCACACCTAGATCTAGAGGGAGCTCACTCAAAAAATTTAATTTTTGACTTATGCACACCATCGAATTCCTTATCTCAATACCTACCGACCAATAAACCAGATTAAAAATATCACCATTATTCGACCATATACGCTAAATTCACCAACACGGGCTTAACTCAAAATAATGAAACAAATATACATACGTTGTTAAGCAATAGGGAAATAACTATAAAAATCCAATTTTAATTTTTTTTTTTTTAAAGAATACTAGCTACGTGAAACATGATTAAACACAAGATTCCTACAATATCTTTCTTTTAGCTGCAGATATAACTCTAAAACACCTGCAAGTCAGTTTTTCGCCTATTCTGAAAAAAGGGCGTTTTTGAATTAGCTCCCTTTAGACCTATGTGGTGCGATATGTGCTTTATAGACTCTACATTCCACGCACACCATATATATAGGCCTGCCATCACTTAACTTACCAACAATGGACAAAAACTTCAAAAACCCCGGACACGTGTGAAATCGCGATTTTTTCCCGGACACCCAAAAAAATATTATAAAACGCCGTTTCCATTTACATGTTTTTATTAATTTAAACAGCTTGTTAATGATTCATCTAACAAATATATTTTCCCCTGACACAGTGTCCGGGTGAAGTAACCCGGACACCTTTTGAAAACCCCATCCGGACGCTCCCCGGACGCCCTCTAAACTAGGACAAATCCGGGGAAACCCGGACGGATGGCAGCCCTACATCTATAGGAGACATATAATTGTACATTGAAAAACCCAGAGCAATGCAACAAGACATCATTAATTAATTACATATTCTATTCTATTATTTAAAGACAACTCCCGCATTACGAATATTCCTGTGTCGCGGGGGGCTTCACAAACATTTAAACAACGGACACAAAGAACACCCAGACTCGGGACAACTATTTGTGGGTCATACAAATTTTTTGTCCCGTGTGGAATTTGAAACCACAACACTATGTGGCGTAGTGGCGAGGTGACCAGTTAAACCATTGCGTCATCCTTGCAGTCACATTAATAAAACGCGACAGTCGAATGCACTACCGCCGCACCACATACATAGGTTCTGAAAATGCATAGACCTCAAGTGTGGTGCGTAGTGGTGGTGGTGGTGGTGACTCGCCTGTTGGCCTAGTGGTTAGTGACCCTGACTGCTATGCCATTGGTCGTGGGTTCAATTCCCACCCGAGTCTGTGTGTTCTTTGTGTCCGTACTTTGTATGTTTGTAAAGTCCCCCGTGACACAGTAGTAATTCCTAATGCAGGAGTTGTCTTTAAAAAAAAAGGCGCTTAGGCGCAATGAGGATGTGAGGATGTTTCCACACTGTAAAATTTCACTAAAAACTAAAAATAGGTCACGTAACAACTGAATCAACAGCCGCTGTACATATTTCCATTTCACGTTTAGTATCCGATACAAATTGATTCACATTTAATTTCACGTCAGATTTCATGCATAATAAATGTAATCGTGTTATAAATAAACACTATAGTCAAACATGTATTTAACGAGGGTTAACAAGAACAATGTTATAACGTTACATATTATTATTGTCTGAACACTATGCGTTTACTGATGTTTCAATGATAAGACACAGGAAGCCGTTGATTGAATGAGAACTAGGCCGAGCTTTGTCTTTAGGAGTGGATGTTCAATGGCCGAGATGACAAAGAAAGAAAAGCCTTATTCGATTACATTTAATAAACACTAGCAGCGCCCCACGGTATTACCCGCGTAAGTCCCGATCCCGTGGGAATATCGGGATAAAAAGTAGCCTATGCGTTAATCCAAGTCTCCAGCTATCTACATACCATTCATTTTGGGAACTGAAGATGGGAAAATTGGGAGTATATAGATAATGGAGGGAAAGGGATATTGCATATACGGATGAATTGGGGGGTGTAAGCATAACTCTAGGAGACCAGGGTCGCATTAACTCGAAACTATGGAGAAGGGAGTCCCACAAATGTGACCACCTGTGAAAAGGACGGGGAAGGGTTCAAAAATCATGAAAGTCGTGTGACGTAATTTATGGATGGCCCCTAAGGTGTTTAGGGTATCGCAATATCTTTGTTCATAAGTGGGCATAGATTAATTACATTAACTTAGAAAAGGAGAGGGTATTTTTAAACTTTATGATAATAAATCTGTGAATCTAAAATTATAGTGAATATTTCACCAAGACGGGGTCTAAATGAATAAGAAAACAGCTCGCGGAATTAGTGGATGCTCATTTGATTTTAGATATTGGCTAATTTTATTAACGTACAAGAAATAGGTCTGGAGCTACTTTATGTTTATGAAATACTAGCACCGCCCCGCTGTTTCACCCGATCCCGTGGGAATATCGGGATAAAAAGTAGCCTATGCGTTAATCCAGGTCTCCAGCTATCTACATACCAAGTTTCATCGCAATCGGTTCAGTGGTTTTTGCGTGAAAGAGTAACAAACATCCATCCATCCAAACTTTCACATTTATAATATTAGTGGAATTACAGTGTAAGCAAATAATAAACTTATAACTAGTATCAAATTCGCCTAAAAAGTGGGTCTCTGATGGACCCGTGTCCATCGAGGACAACAGCACAACATGATGCAACTCCTTTTTTTTAATTAGTTATTAGGAAAAATAATGTATTGGAAAGAATTATATTCAATGCCTCTCTATATGTAATTATGTTTATACTATCAAAAAGAAATATTGTACCGAGTCAAAGTGCAGTATGAATTTGGGGAGTCCCCGAGAACACACGTGTGTGTACCATTCGCATATTGGAACTCCCCGCAAATAAACTGCATTTCCGATTTTTAATCACAAATATAGGAACTACATTTAAGAATCTTGTCTCTAAATTAAAAGTGCATGGCACCTTTTGTTTGACAAACGACCGGAAAACTTCGTTGTGTTGATAACGAGTAGACTATGACAGCGTAAATTGAATATTTTAGATTGATTAATTGTTAATTTCAACTGTGAGCTTAGTCGTTCTTTGATTGGTTATCGCTTCGCTCCTATACGTCATAGCGTGATGTTTGATGAGTTTAAGGCCTTCCCTAATAACGCCTAAAATAATTTAAATCCTAAGGCTTTAAGGCTTGTAGAACCTAAGATTCACGAGCATACAAACAGATACAGTTCTCTACAATCTACATAGTATAAAACAAAGTCGCTTCAAGCCGTCTGCCCTTCTATAAGCTTAGATCTTTTAAATTACGCAACGGATTTTAATGCGGTTTTCACCAATAGATGAAGTGATTCATGAGGAAGGTTTAGGTGTGTAATTTTATTAAGGTTTTGTGTAAAATAGCTCAAATATGACGATTATTGTTAAAGATGTCGAAAAAATCAAATGCTTTGCAACCTGAAGCCGGGGCGGGTTGTAAGTTTTTTATTTATTTTATTTTACTACTTTACTTCTAGTTATAATGATGAATCGAGTATTTCGAGAAGCGGTTATCCTAATAAACTGGCAACCGGGGAACTTGAGTACTTTAGGTTGAGTCTGTCTGTATCAGATGAGTTAGGGTGCATACAACATTTTAGTTTATTTTCATTTTAATATTTATTACGTTTATAGAAAAAGAAAGAAAGACTTAATCAAGTCTTCTTTCAATAGAAAAATAATATGATAGCCAATAAAAATGTTTATTGAAAAATTGAAGCCTAACAAGCAAAGAAGATAGGTATATCAGGCTTCGACGCCTTTCCTTCTCAAGCTTTCTAATATTGCTGACCTGTCTTTATTTAGTGGAAAACGATAAATCACTTAACAAAAAATAGTCACTGTTTTAAGAATCCTAGACTTAATATCTATAGTCAAAGTGTGCGAAAGATTTATTGCTGTAAACAAGCAAATAATTTCCTACTGTGTTCGGTCTAAACCAGTTTTTAAGCAAGGTCACGGTCAATTTCTGTACAATAAATTAAAAAATATTTGAACATCGTAAGAATACTGAAAACGTCCTCGAAATTTGTGAAATCTGCCCAACAAGTTCAAACCATTTTAATTATATAATTCTGTTTTTTAACCCCCGACGCAAAAAGGGGGGCAAAAGTTTGACGTCGATGTTTTTGTGTATGTGTCTGTCTGTGGCATCGTAGCTCTCAAACGGATGGACCGATTTCAATGCGGTTTTTTTTTTCATTTCAAAGCCAGTTTCCTTGCGATGGTTCTTAGCTATGTTTGGTTAATATCGGTCCAGCAGTGTAAGACTATCAGCTCTTTTCCAAAATGATGCAAGGCATTTTGTAATCGTTGAAGGGATTTTCGAGACGCCCCCGTCTCTGTTTAAATTTTTTTATTTATAGTTATCTCTATACTGAATCAACTCTCCCACTAGAGAATTATGCTATTGATATTATGAATTATGCATGTTGCTGGGATTTCACAAACGTAGTTTACAGATAATATCTAGGCAACTTATAATAACTAGGTTACGCTATTTGTGAATAACACAAAGTAATTATCGGACTCAAAGTATAGCTAGAGGTGAGTATACTTCTGTAAACCTAGTGTCCGTTAATTAAGTACGTCTCAAATGGAGAGTGAATCAACACTATACGACAATTAATCTTTTTAAATAAAAAAAAAACTCTTTAGAGAATCTTACTATTTTTTTACAGGATATGGTCATTATCTCGATTCCAAATTGCCTGTAATAATATCGTTTGTTCATGAAAAGATTTTTAAAGATAGTTCCTAGGTAGAAGTTACAATTTTCGTTAGTTAAAATATACGCATGTGTGTTATGCGATAACTTATGTAATCTTGTTACTTTAAACGAGCAATTCTTGTATGTATGGATTTATTTATGGATGTATTTATATTTCGGGTATCTCGGAAACGGAAACAGATACAATTTTGCATTTTAAGTTCAACTGCATAGTTGTATTTCCTATAAAAAGGCAACTTTACAAAAAAAATATATGACTTTACAAAAAGCTACCGAGCTCTCCCACGGCTACCAGGCTCGGCCTCCCAGGTACTATTGATAGATTATGATAAGTTATCTGTGGCAGTGACCCCGTACGGTCATAATAACAATTGTTTTGATTTGATACGATGATAATTCCATCAGAGGGTTTGAAAAGATTGTGTAGTGTGAACAAAGAAATTTTTAATGGGTATTACGATTAGTGACACTTATTGTTTTTAACGGAATTCAGGAAATATTTACGGTTATAACCTTTTAAAATTAAAATGAAAATGGCATAGCACAAAGAAGTGGCATGTATTGGTAGCTATGACGATAATAAATTGTCTATGATCTTCGAAAACTTAACGAATTTCGAACAGATTTTTGGCGCGACTTTTATTATTAACAAGTCTTATATTTTCTGGGCCTATGGCCTACCAAAGAATAATAAGAAGGTCATGTTGTCGTTTTAATAAGAATTGAGTTTATATTGCTGGAGGCGTAAGGAAGTAGGAACAAGAGTGGTCATTAAAAACTTTGACTAAGTTAATAGCATTATCGGATTTATTAAGTCACTTACCTAAGGACATAAGCGTCGACTTGCTCGCTCTGGGTGAAAGAGATAATCTCACATCGTACTATCTTCAGCACATTCTCCCATTGTTGGCTGCAACAATAATATATTGGATATTACGCTTATTTTAGAAATCCAAAGTTACGACAAGTGCCTACTTACTTGAGCGAATGTTATTCTGCTTACTTTAAGCAGTACTTAAATAAAAAATAATAAGTGTAAGAGACCCTAACTCTTCTCTTTTATGAGTTACTTGCAGGTCCCCCCCACCATTCCACATTTATTTACCTCGCAAATCGCTTGTCTTCTTGTATTGTTGTGTAACTTTTTTTTATTCCATTAAAAAGAAAATTCCTTTGTTCCTAGATGACAAAACTTTAAAAAAAAGTTTTAAAATATATTACACTTTAAAAACTTTAAAATTTGAAGGAATACCTCAGATACTTAATAAAATATTTTAAGATAGATTTATAACAGGTTATAATATGTTCTAAAATGAACGGAGAAATTAAAATGTAGGTATGGCACTATGCAAACATTGAAAAAATATAGCATGCTTTAAAAGTATCATGTTAATATTATCTTTATGTAATAAATTACTGGTATAATATATTCAGAACATCGGAGGAATACTTATGATTTCAAATCACGCGCCTCTGGCGTGGTCCTGCCAAAACAGGGACCAACCACAAGAGCTACCCAACTCGCCGGCACCCAATAGCCATTGCAATACATAAAACAGCTGATTCCAGAATTTTCCATAACAACAAACCATCAATAATATTGTGTAAATTGTTTAAACACACATTTGAAATAAATAATAACTTTACAACATCAACAAATAATCGTTTACAGTAGAAAATATTACGTTAAATAAGATCGTTTAGGTTATGGAAATCTAGCATTCTGCCGGTAACCTATACATAAAGAAAATAATTACGTAATAATATAATAAATCACAATAGAAAGATAACAGCCTCATACAGAAAATTACTCACCGAGTAATTTTTCTCAAATCTGCATTTTTTGCCGGTGTAAACCAAATCTCAATGAGCTTTTCGACTCCTTCGAAAAATTGCTCATTATTCTCACTACTAGATATTATTTCCGTTTCAGCCATGGCTATTCTTATTTATACAGGTTTAAAGAAATACAAGTGTTTAAATTGAAATTAAATTTCACTGCAAACTTGGCACACAAACGCAACGATTAGAAGTCGGAAGTTGACTGACGGCATGAAACAAAATTATTGGCAAAATACTGGTGAAAGAAGAGAAGGATGTATAAACATCTCTTTCTTGCAGAGCGAGCGAGTCGGCGCGCGTTGCGTTCGGAAGCACGGACCGGGAATAAAATAAAATGTCAACTGTCTGCTTTTATATAAAACTACTTGTATTGCCAATGTCTTTTATATTTAATTTGTAGGAAACTTTATTGTCAAGCTAAGTTCCTACTATTCAATTATGATGAACTACGCAGAATCATAATTCACCTGAACTGTTGGACATTTATTACGTAACCTTATGAAACCAAAATCAATTGCCTAGGCCTTGATTAAATATTTAAGTTAATATCAAAATTACATAGCATATACTCACCTTATAATATGGGTAAATTGTTTTTTAATCTTTCGCGACTTGTTACTTGCATATTAGATGCACAAATCGGGACTTAAGGGCGGTAATATTTGAGCGCCTTTACAAGCTAAGGCACCGGCAAGCGTTATACTTTAAGCTGTCGAACAGGTACGATGCCTTTAGTATCCAGAAGAGCAAGAAACGAAATATTGTAGATGTTGACATTGGCGCTACCTTCACAAATCTTTGGCCTTTCTAAAGGATCGTTAAATATTAGATTAAATGTTCCTGTGAGACACGCTGCGCGCTGTTTACAGAAAGCTTACACAAAGACAGGTATTTACACGACCACTTACACCGTCACGGAGGTACTACGCAAAGAAGGTAACCTGCGACGTCCATAAAAGAACACAAGAAACGTTAATGTAGCCCAGCTTATCTGCCACATGCCTAAGGCGTGACGGAAAAGGTTGGAACAGACAGTGCAGCGCAACCAACAGGTTCATAACTTTGATCACAAAGCAATTTTTTTAGATAACTCCGGTTAAGTCGACACTGCGCAGTAAGTAACATTAGTAATAGTATAAAAGTAACAAAGTCTAAAACATAAAAAAAAACGGCCAAGTGCGAGTCGGACTCGTGCATAGAGGGTTCTGCACCATCGTACAAGATTGAATAGCTACTATGTAGAGTAGGGGAGCCCCCTTTATTTTTTTATTATTTGGTGTTATAGCGACAACAGAAATACATATTCTGTAAAAATTTCAACTATATACCTATTACGGATGATGAGATACAGCCCATTGACAGACAGACGGATAGTGGAAGCTTAGTAATAAGGTTCCGTTAGTTACCCTTCGGGTACAGAACCCTAAAAAGCATACATAACAATTTAAAACTTCCTTTTCTTGTTTCACTTTTGTTATGAATAATTGGCAAGTTAAATTCCCTATTTGGCAACATTAGTAGATATTAAACAATAATAGTATTGATATATAGGTTGAGGGTTATCTAAACAGTTTTATACTTTGTTTCAAATTTGATAGTGTACCACTAGCATAGAAGTTCATCATACTATTTGATGATAAAAGACAGACTTAAAATAAGAACTGATTTCATTTATAAATATATTAAATAATCAAAAATTAACACAATATATACTACATAACAAGAAATAAATAATCTGTCATAAATTTTCAAATGCTGCAACTAGTTTGTGTAATTGGCCATCTTCTATTTTCTTTATTGGCTTAAATTTAGGTTTTAAAACTGGGATACTTGGTGGAGAGTCTATTTCCTTCTCATCTTCATAGAAATCTTCAATGTTAGGCTCTACATCTTTTTTATTAGACATTGTACTGCTAGAGGGCCGCTTGTCTTTCTTGCTTTTAAATTCTTCTACGCTTGCATTTAATTCTATGAGATTTTTATACATTTTATCATTGAAATGGAAGTTTAATTTCTTGGTCACCTGCAATAAAATATCAATTGATATGCAATGTTTATTAAAAACAAGAATATGAATTATCTGTTTTCTTCTTTAGTGTCTGTGGTTGCAAATTTAACTGGTAGTAAGTTGTACAATTTTTTTTTTCTATAGTATTAATTATTGAATTTAAAAAAAACATAACACTAATATTTCTTACTTTTGCAGATACTTGTCCCTTATCAACATTTAAATCTTCAGAAGAAAGTGGTGGTGGAATTGATTTCTTTAAGTCTTCTAAATAGTTGGCTAGAGCTCCACTAGAACATAATGACGGTTGACTTAATTCGTTTTCCTTCCCTGAAGAATTAGATTTTAAAGTCGAATTCGAAGAACAAGCTACATCGTGAACGACTTGCTTTCGGGTCGACGGCTTCACTTTCAGTTCATAATTTCGTAAAAGCGTTTTCTTTACTTTTGAGTCAGATGCAGCTTTATTTTTATTCATGGTAATTTTAATAGAAATAACTACGACCACAACTCTACCTCTACAGCTATTTGTTTACAACAAAATTCAAAACTACATGACATTACCGTTATGTTGTCAATCATTCACTTGACAATTAGAATCAGGGCTGCCAGTATTCACTGCAGAAACAATGACAGAAGTTTCGGGCTAAATAGCAACGACTAGAAATAAATTGCACTTGACATTGGCGGAATTCCTGCGCTGATTCTTGCGCGGGATAGAGTCCATAATAAAATAATATATGTATAGAAATAAATTGCTGGTTCTGATGATTTGGTCGTTTATCTTATTATACCAATGTGAAAAGGGAGTTCTAACTATGATATTCTGTAATCATCGGCCAACTAGAAGGAACAACATTCTGATGTATACCAAACATAATTACAATAGATAAAATGGATGAAAATACATTAATATATTAATGTTAAGAAAAATTGGCGGTCTTCCTATAGTAGAGCTTAAAATGATCGGGTACAATTTTATTATTATTAATCTATTTGAAACCAATTCCTTATTTATGAACGACTGCCAAACAGTCAAATCTCAAATCATCTGTGTCAATGTCAAAAACTTCAAAAAGTGGATTCGTCGACGATTTCAATTAATTTTGCACAATTTGCAGGATTATAACTACGGAAATAAAGTTTTAAGAAATAAATAGAATCATTTAGAAGTATTAAAACCTTCATAGTCTTAGAATCGAACTAAATATATGTCCTACGGAGAAATGTCAAATGTTAATGTTGAATTTCTTGTAAGTACTTTGATACTTACACGGTATTTCACGGTAACATCTGTGTGGCGATGTGAATTCTTTTATTAAAATGTTTTTGCAGAATCCAGACAATTTACCCGTGGAGAATTTAACTTTACTTGTGAAGAATGCCGGTATTGTTCGAGAAATCAAAGCATTGGTAAGTATGGTTTAACAACATTGTGCAACAATACATTTCTGGTCGGGAAATAACCCGATCGTTCTTTTATTTGTAGTCTATTCTGCTCTCTAGTTTGTAATTACTAAACAGGGGTGTTTAGTAATATTTCCAGGATGATGTCATTAATTTTTCTCAGTGATCTCATACTTCTCCTTGTTGTTTAATGCCATATTACTTGCTCCATATTGTAAACTAGCAACCCGCCCCGGCTTCGCACGGGTAACAAAGCATATATTGATTGTCTCCGATATCTTCAACAATCATCATCATATTTCAGCCATTTGACACAAAACCATAATGAATATACTTAGAAACCTTCATCATGAATCACTCCGTCTATTGGTGAAAACCATATAAAAATCCGTTTGGTAGTTATTGAGTTTATCGCGAACAGACAGACAGACAGATGCGGCAGGGGACTTTGTTTTATAATATTTAGTGATAGTTGCTGATTTTTTTGGGATATGTATCATTAAAGGCTAGTATTATCATCTGGGTATATTAATAAAAATAATCAAAAAAGTTTGTGTGGTATCCTTTTTTTTTTTGGCAATTGGATGGGCCAGGATCACTAACAACTAGATGTTAGTGATCCTGACTGCTGAGCCAGAGGTCATGGGTTCGATTCCCACCCAGGACAAATACTTTTGTGATGAGCATGATAATTTACTGTGTCTAGGAGTAATACATATAAAAATATATGCATTAGATTTAGTTCTGAATATATTAAATAATCTGGTTAAAGATGAAGACAAAGGGATGGACAATTTTGATAAGTGGGAAATAAGCGAAGCCTTCAGACTCGGGAAAAAAGACGACAATATGCAAAGACCTATACTAATAAAGCTTACTCTGGAATTTATTAAGTTATTAAGTCTAAAATATTATTAAGTTTTAAAACTGTAGGCTATGTTATTGTTTTTTAGCTCTCTGTTTATTTATTTTTTTGTTTTTATTTTTTTCTCTCTAAATTATTTTCAATTTTCACTAATATATTGTAACATTAATACCTGTTATCTAAGGGTTTATCCATCCAATTCTACTATAAGTTTTACGATAGAACAAAACGGACAAAAAAAAATCCAGCCAGTTCTATTGGTCACTGAGATAGAACAAATTGACAAAAAAATCCAGACAGCTCTACTGGTCACCGCGATAGTACAAAATGGACAAAAAAATCCAGACAGTTCTATGCTCACCGGGATAGAAACGAATTGACTAAAAATATCCAGACAGTTCTACTGCTCTTTGCGATAGAGAGAGAAAACCCATTTTCAAACTTCTTTCAATCTAACACACATCTATATATTTTTTTTTAAATAAGGATTGTTCAGCTTTATTTTTCTATTTAACCAACAATCCTCTATTTCTTTTTTGTGTGAACATACTTTGTGGCCTTTTGGATAGATGTATTTTTCAAGGCTATTTTGTGATGGATAAAATGGGGATTACCCAATCATTCTGTGTATAAAGTTGGATGCATATAGATCTATGGAAGGTAAATTCCCTGTTGATGGCTCCAATCAATTAATGCACAATAATAGGTAAAGCTAGGAACTTACGAACAAGTGGTAGCAGGTTCGAACTCCACCTAGTGCACTACCGAATAACACAAGTATTTAGCTTAGCTGGAGGGGTTAACAAGAATACTAGTAATGTGTGACCCACATTACTACCGGTCTGGAAAAAAAAAATCAATAATTGAATGAGTACAAATTATAACATTTTTGGTTCATTTCATTAGCCTGTATAATTTGAACTGGCATTGTATAAACTTACCTAACATGGCAGGTCAACATATATGTACATATACTGGACGCGTGAAGCTTGATGTGGTTGTATGTATGTTGTCACGTAATTTTTAAATTTGTGTCACATATTGTATACATTTTTTAACTTTCTTTTTTTTAACTTTAATCTTGAATTTAGTAGAAACGTCGAAATAATACAGCCAGGTTTCATCACATGCAACAATCGAGTTCACGTAGTTAGATCACGATACCAAGTAACACGCTGCTCCCTCAACGCATCAGTCATCAAGTGCAGTACTCAGAGAGTACAAAGTTTCCGTACTTTCAAATAGTCGTGAAGAATCCGATGAACAGTTGGTGCAGTTAACTTGAGAGTTTCCTCGATCTGTCGATATGTCACACGTCCGTCGTCCCACAATGTCTCAATGTTCTTATTAATAGTCACTTCTCTTGCCGGACCTTGCATCATCCTCCCTGAATGTACCACCGTGCTATGGTCCTTGGAGATTGACAAGTTTCCCTCACTGCACTACTCATTGCTCGAAACATTTTTGTTTAGTTAAGCCACGTATAAAGTTATACAAAATAATTACACGAATGTCATAACGAGATAAACCCGCCATTTTCATTTAGATAATTAAATTTAAAATAGAACAAATCATTCCTTGCTTTCACATTTGTTCTTTTTTTAATATTACTCAGAGTTTATGGATATGGCTTCTAATCACAATACTATACACAATAAAACTAGATATCATAAATCTAGTTTGCATACGCCTTCAAAATTTCTGCATCAGGTTCGTCTTTGGATTACGTAAATACGTCCACGTCTCTGAATATCGGATTATTCTCAAGTGGTTACCCATACACCTTCGCCGGAATACTCATATCCTTTCACTACTGTACAATATTCTGTACAATCCTAGCGCTCTTCTCTATCCAAAAAAAATGTTTCGAATTTTTGCACAATACGCGTTCAAGGTTCCTGAGGTCGTCCTAGAATCTTAGGTTAAAATTGCCGACACATACCACAAAATTTACGGACAAATCTTTCACCACCCCCACTTTTTCGATATTTTCGTTTCGCCATATACCGTCACATACTAACTAACAGTGTCCCTATTCTCTAAGCAAACCGATGTGTCCTTATTCTGGTGTTCACCCGACTGCGCATAAAAGCGAGGTGGCATGTTTTTTAAACCATCTTCCCGATTGAAAGTTTAAAAGTTAGTATGCACGTAATTAGTAATTTTGACTAATTATGTTAGGTGATGGACCCGCCAGATGGACCGAAAACCTGAAACCCGGAGAACCGGGTGCTAATGCGCACATTGGGAGAGGCCTATGTCGAGGGGTGGACTACAATATGCTAATTGGTGATGACTTGTCTTGTAATTTTCAGGACCCGTACTGGGTGGAGAAGCGTGAGATGACACTGTATGAGAGGCCACTTTCAGGCAGCAGATTGGTGCTGGGAGCCATAGATGCGTGGAAGGTCAGGATGCAGGGATACATAGAAGATATGAAATGGTTGCTAGGCTTAGAACATTATAGGTGCGAGTGTTTTTTTAATAGCTTGTAATGCTAAGGTTTCAAGTACGCATACAGCCCCCTTATCGTGGGTTAGAATGTAAACCACGATAAGGGTGACAGACAGACGCACGCGTGATCCTAAAAGGGTTGTTTCATTGTACGGAACCCTAAAAAAATCAAAAATAAGAAATCCACATAACTTTTTTTATTCACGGAGGTAAGATGTCCGTCCAGCACGATGACTCTTAACAGACTGACTTTTGATGTACTAAAAGACCTGGTAGATACGGCATTGGCTACGAGAATATTTGTTGAAGTAGACCCTAAAGCAGTAAACGTGTTTAGGAAAACCAATTCTAATATTAGGCGAGTTCAACGTTTAAATTTAGGAAAAATTGAACTGTCAGGATGGCACATCCTGACAGTTCAATTTTTCCTAAACTTCCAGGAAACCTTTGCAATTTTTCGGTCCTTTCGTGTAAAAATGTAGTTTTAATTCTAAAACATATTGCCAACCAATAGCGTTTCATTTTTTATGTACCTATACATATACAGGGTGCTACAGAATGGTGTAGTCATATTTTTGGGTCTTAAAACACTATCAATTGTAGGAAACTTCAGTTTTTTTTTAAACTGACCTGTATACGTCACGACGCACGCGCACTCACTATGATTAATCAATAAGGTATTACATATTACTTTTTTTTTAAATGTTTTAACTTGATCCTGAGGCAACCGTAAAAAACCACAAAGTCAGTTGTGAAGCTAGTTGCCTGTTCCAATACGTAGATCCTATGGAGAAGAACAGGCAAGAAACTCCAAGGACACTCTTTTTCAAAATGTTTTTTACAAATTTCTGGTTACATTGCTTATAAGCGTCAATGAAATGTGAGGACAATGTAACATATCAATTGTCGTCACAATCAGGCCAGCCAGGCAAAACGTCAGGCAATAATTACTACAATACATATTTAAGTAGTAGCAAAAGAAAAGAAAATTAACTTACTTTAGTAAGCAACTTAAAAGTTTTTTCCTTTAGATTTTGGAGCACAATTATTCACCATCCAGGCTGTATGGATGCGCTGGTATCATTCCTACAAGAAGCGACCCCACCGTACCTACCACCACACGAGTGCAGAGATGTGCAGAGGCTATACGAGGAGATCAGGAAGCTGGTGTTGATAGTATTTAGTAGACTCGTTACTAATAAAGAGAGTAAGGTAACAAAGAGAGTACTAATAAATATCTGTATTTTTTTTTACCCGACTGCCGAAAGAATGAAACTTTTTTCGTGCGTATGTTCTACAAGCACTGATACCCAAATTGGTCTATATCTACCCTCAGGGGTCAACGGCGACCTACAAGGGGTCATGTCAGTTAAAAAAAATTTGACTTTTCATAAATGACTGGCCTATTGGTCTAGTGGTTAGTGACCCTGACTGCTAAGCCAGAGGTCGTGGGTTCGATTCCCACCCAGGACAAATGATTGTATGATGAGCATGATCATTTGTTCTGTGTCTGGGTGTAATTTATCTATAATATGTATGGATTTAGAAATATATAAGTATGTTTATCAGCAGTCTGGTTACCATAGTACAGGCTCTGCCTAGTTAGGGTTTAGATTGTGTGAGATGTGTGAAGTTATTATTATTAATGGAATAATCCACACACACAGATTGCTTCGTTTTTACTTTAAATTTAACAAACAAACCGACGACAACAGATTCGTATCTCGTAAGTTTTGCAAACAAACTTATTTTTACAATTTTATAATATTAGTAGCAATTTAGTATACCTATCTTATAAAAGTGTGTATCCGGGGGTCTACCCAAGTGGTCTGCGAGACACATTACTTTGGGGACCCCAGCCCTACATTCTAAATCGTTTGACGATTTTTCTCCCTAAAGATTACCTTACTTGACCAGACCAGATTGACTCAGAAATTCTCACTTCCCTTGTTACAGACACATTGGATGAGCAAAGAATACATGGCAGATTTGATATATAACAAGTTCATTTTCACAGTCCCTATAATATGGGATTTATGTTTAACGTACGGAGTAGACAATGGGAGGCACGTGGGCCGCGTGCTAGACTGTGTGTTTGCGCTGCAACCGCAGTACGAACGTGACGTCACAGCAGCACTCGCCTTTGTTAAAGAGGTAAATAGTATGTTGTGATTATACATAAAGTGATAAATTAATCTTATCTACACACACCCGTACATATACACATGCACCATCCACGCACAGGCACACATACACACACCCATATGCACGCACGTACACGTACAAATACGTACACACGCGTACACATATAAGCATGTACCTGAGTAGGTTGTAGTTAATTTTAGTATTCTCTTTTTACAGGCTTTTAAATATATAATCCTACAAGTAAACAAAGACTATGACAGCGAAGAACCGCCTAACTTGCCTGAAACTTTCAAGGGATTCTCGGAGATAAGACGTCCGTCCAACACGAAGACTCCTGACAGACTGAATTTCGATGTACTAAAAGACTTAGTAATACACCTGGTAGATACGGCCATGACTATGAGAATATTTGTTGAAGTGTACCCTAAAGCAGTGGACGTATTCAGGAAAACGAATTTTATTATTAGGTGAGTTCATGAATCTTAAACACAATAATATTTTTTTTTATATGGCAACACCAGATATGTTTATGTGGGAGAGCCATGCTTCGGCACGTATGGGCCGGCTCGACTCCGCTCGATACCACGGCCTCACAGAAGACCGGCAGTGAAGTAATGCTTGCATTGCTTTTCTCCGAGTGAGTGAGGTTACCGGAGACTCAAACCCCAAACCTCCCTCCCCCAATGATGGCGCTGTTAAAAAGAACATTACTCCAGGGGGGTACCAGCTGCGCTAGTTGGAGAATCCCCCTCTGGGCATCCACGATCAGAACACAGTGCACCTGGACGTGGACGCCCAGGCTGCCCCCTCGTACTCTGGGGAGGGCACAATCGCGCTTAAAACATCTGCTAGGGGCAAGAGCAAGCATAACAAGGCACCCCTTGCCACGCTCACCGTGGACTTCTGCAACATCAGGGGCATAAATTACAACCTCAACGCTGTTCACCACCACCTCAAAACAGCCAAGCCGGCCTTGCTCTTTCTAACCGAGACGTAGATGTCGTCTCCAGCGGACACATCCTATCTCTCCTACCCTGGGTACGGTCTGGAGCACTCCTTTGTTCCTAGGGCTGGTGTGTGCGTGTACGTTAGAGACGAAATCAGTTCTCGCCGCCTCGGCAATCTTGAAGGCAGGGGGCAAGAGCCTTTCAATCTTGTGGCTCCGTGTAGACAGCGACGACCATCCCCGCGTCTATGCATGCCTCTATAGGTCCCATAGCGATGATGCCGAAACTGACCGACTCTTCGACCATGTCCAAATGGCTACAGACTCTGTGCTGCAGCAGATCCCATCCGCAGAGATCCCACCACGCTGAAGGGCTTGGCTCACGCAAAACAGATCATTCAGGGAGATCTGTTCACGACTTCGCCCTGACATATGGCTTGACACAACTGGTAGCAACGCCTACGCGAATCCCAGATGTAGAAAGCCACGAGCCTTCACTGGTGGACCTTCTGCTGACCTCTCATCCAGACGGCTACTACTACCAAATCTCCGTTGAGGCCCCAATTGGCTCCTCGGACCATTGCCTGATCCGGAGTAAGGCGACACTCACGTGCTCGCTGCGGCCGCGAGTTGCAGGCTGCCGCCGTGTGTGGCACTTAGGTCAGCAGACTGGGATGGGATGCGAACCTTCTTTGCGTCCTACCCTTGGAGGCAGGTCTGCTTCAAGCCGGATGATCCCAACGTCGTTGCCGATTCTGTCGCTGATGTGGTGCTTCAGGGAATGGAGCTTTTTGTTCCATTCTCTCTGATTCCCATTGGTGGCAAATCCCAACCTTGGTTTGGTCGATCCTGCAAAATGGCGTCCCGCCGAAAGCAGGAATGTTACCAAGCTTCGGCAAATGCAGCGGCAGTACGGGATGTAAAGACCAGCGCATTAAAAAAGCAGCTCAACTTTGCCTCCAGGTCCTTCAAAAGAGACATTGCCAGGGCGAAGTCGGAACACATCACCAGAATTGGTGAGAGACTGGTGGGTCTCCCTTCTGGAACTCGAGCATTTTGGTCTCTTGCCAAAGCTGTCCAGGGGAATTTCTGTAGACCATCCCTTCCACCCCTGCTAATGGGAGATAATTCGTTGGCCCACGACGCTAAGGAGAAAGCCGACCTTTCGGGCAAACTCTTTGCGTCCAACTCGACTTTGGATGACAGGGGAAACGTACCGCCGACCATTCCGCGGTGCGACAGCTCTATGCCGGAAGTCCGCTTCTTCCAAAGCTCAGTGCGTAAAGCACTTCTTTCCCTCGATGTTCATAAGTCGAGTAGGCCCGACGGAATCTCTCCCATCGTGTTAAAGACGTGTGCTCCAGAGTTGGCACCGGTTTTAACGCGCCTTTATCGGCTCTCCTACTCCCTCGGCGTCGTCCCGAACTCATGGAAGACAGCTTTAGTGCACCCGATCCCTAAAAAAGGTGACCGCTCCGTCCAACTATAGACCTATAGCCATAACCACCTTATTCTCCAAGATAATGTAATCCATTTTCAACCGCCAGCTCCTCCGGTACTTAGAAGACCACCAGCTACTCAATGATCGACAATACGGTTTCCATCAGGGCGTTCAGCTGGTGATCTTCTAAACTCACCGGTGGGCACAGGCGATCGAGACCAAGGGGGAGACGTTGTCAGTAAGTTTGGACATAGCGAAGGCCTTTGATCGGGTCTGGCACAAAGCGCTTCTCTCAAAGGTTCCTTCCTATGGGCTTCCCGAGAAATTATGCAAAGGGATCACCAGTTTTCTCGCAGACAGAAGCATCAAGGTCGTTGTCGACGGTGCATGCTCCGACTTCAAGTCTGTGAATGCTGGTGTCCCACAAGGCTGTATGCTATCTCCCACGCTGTTTCTTCTGCATATCAATGATATGCTGCAAATCAGCAGCATTCATTGCTATGCCGATGATAGCACGAGTGATGCCCTGTATACCGGCCGCGCTAACATTTCTCGGGAAAACGTCACTGAGAGTCGATCCAAACTTGTGTCTGAAATCGAAGCCTCCTTAGAAGGAGTTTCTGATTGGGGTCGACTTAATCTAGTCCAATTTAACCCGACGAACCGACACAGGTTTGCGTGCGTTTGTCGTGTCACCTCGCTTTGAAAGCACTTCCCTGACTGCGACAGCCAGCATCGGAATCCTTGGTGTCGATATATCGAGCGAAGTCCAGTTCCGCGGTCACTTAGTTAGTAAGGCCAAATTAGCCTCGAAGAAGCTTGGTGTGCTGAATAGATCGAGACAGTATTTCACCCCGGCCCACCGCCTACAACTTTATAAGGCGCAGGTTCGGCCGCATATGGAATACTGTTCTCATATCTATGCAGGAGCACCCCAGTACCAGCTTCTCCCTCTTGACCGCATTCAACGGAGAGCGACTCGAATCATCGATTGCCAGGATATTTCAGATCGGCTTGACCCTTTGGCGTTGCGTAGAGATGTAGCTTCACTCTGCATTCTCTATCGCATGTATCATGGGGAGTGCTCCGAGGAATTGTTCGGACTTATACCGGCCGCAACGTTTCGCCATCGTTCAACGCGACATAACTTTCATCCCCATTACCTGGATAATTGGCAATCCACCACTGTGCGGTTCTCCAGAATTTTTTTGCCTCGCATAACCAATCTCTGGAACAAATTGTCGCCTGCGGTATTTCCGGACCGATACGACCTTCAAACCTTCAATAAAAGAGCGTACTCCTGTTTCTAAGGCTGGCAACGCACTTGTGACTTTTGAGTTGCAGGTGTCCATGGGCGACGGCAGTCACTTACCATCAGGTGACCCGTCTGCTCGTTTGCCCCCTATAATATAAAAAAAAAAAGACCAGAAAAGTCTAGAAAAAACAAAGATATTTCCTAGTATAGCGCTTTCCAGCATAGATTTCTCAAGCCTGTTGTTTAAAATTACAGAGTGGAAGCAACATTGAAAAAACATGGTGCTTTGAGGATATATTATCTTTAGTACCAACCACTAGATGGCGCTTTGAAGATTTATTATCTTTGGCACCAACCACTAGATGGCGCTTTGAGGATATATTATCTTTAGTACCAACTTCTAGATGGTGCTTTGTTCATTATTGTTTTATAGCTATAATCTATGTTACATACAAGTGTTCAATCTTGTTCCAGTATAGTTCAACTCTACGAGTATGGCATCCCACTTCTATACGAGAAGCTGGAGGAGACGGGAGATGAGACGAGCGTGCAGTACACAGAGGTAGAAGGCCACATAGATACTGCAAGAGCTGAGCTAGTGGACGTCTTCAGAGAAATGCTGGCAGTTTATAAGAATAAGATATTTAGTGGACAGTGAGTATGATGACATTTCTGTTATGTATGCATTATGTTGCTGATTTTATAATCATATCTATCCATGTTACACAGTAACATTGAATATACTACAAAAAAAAAATATGAATGGCCGCTCAGTGTTTGAACTTCGAACGTTATTCATAACGTTATAGATAAAAATAAAGCTAAGTATCGAAGAAAAAAAAAAAAAAAGCTCGTTAATAGCTACTGGACAAAATTAAAAAGAAAGTGGGTTGACAAACATCGAAGAAAAAGGTATTAAACTATTTTGTCTTTACCTATTTATTTAAAGATGTTTATCTATGAATAAATTATCTCTTTCTCTTCCACGTATGTGTACCTAATAAAAAGTATAAAAGTATACATTTAAAATACCCTCGACTAAAAATCCCTTTAAAGATTAAAAAAAAGCCGAAGAACTTCGAACACGAAGATCGAAGAACACTCTTGACCCTTTCAAACAAAGAGAAACGGTCCTTTCGTTTAGGAGCTATGATGTCACAGACAGACATACAGATACACAGATACAGACGTTAAAATTATAACACAACTCTTTTTAATCACGAAAACAACATAAAAGTAAATAAGACTAGTATTTAAAACATAAATGGCGATTATCTCAAATTCTAGAGGTAGCATAGAGTCTAACGTAGAAGACTACTTAGCAGTGATGATGGATGGACTCTCAGAGAAACTGCTCATCAAGGACTACCACGCCTGCTATCCTGTACACGAGGACTTGGAGCTGCTGCGGCAGGCCTACCCTGATATGTATCCTTTTAGTAAGAATTTGGGTCTAAATCGTTTTGAAATAGAAATGCAGGACAGCTGCAGAACTATAGGCTTCTTGAAGAATTCTTAAAATTACAAAAAATAATTGGATATTACCTTTTTTTACTTGGGCTTCTAACTCTTCCAAGCTTTAGAATAGGCTAGTTGACTATAATACAATAAATAACTACCTTTTTTTATTGTGTGGAAACCCCTACGGGTCATCACCTCACCGGAGCTTACAGTGAAGTTGTATGTCGGACCCGAACCGACTAAAACCATACGGTATTCCGTCACAAGTGAGTCTGTTAGAGAGGACCCGGGTATACCCTTCAAATACTCTAAATACCTTAACAGTCCTCATGAAATTAAATTTTACATCAAACTGAACATTAGATATTTTTTTTATGGTAGGGGTATGGGAGCAAACGAGCAGACGGTTCAGCTGATGGTAAGCGACTACCGCCGCCCATGGGCACCTGCAACTCAAGAGTCACAAGTGCCGGCCTTTAAGGTGGGAGAACGGGAAGGGGGGAAGAGGGAGAGTGCGGGTAGGGGGAGAAGAGGGGGAGAGGGAAGGGTTAGGGCCTCCGGTAACCTCACTCACTCGGCGAAAAGCAATGCAATCATTGCTTCACTGCCGGTTTTCTGTGAGGCCGTGGTACCACTCCGGTCGAGCCGGCCCATACGTGCCGAAGCATGACTCGCCCACAATTTCTCGTAATCTTCCTAAACAAAGTCCAGCGACACAGTAAAGACTGACTTCATTCTTCAAGCAATATATTCAAACTTGGATGAACCTGCGCCAGATATAACCACATCGACGTCACAACTGACAAACGGCCATGTTGAACCCGTAGCCACGCCCCCCAAGGACACGGAAATACCCGACAATGTCCGAGAGGAGTCCTTGATAAGCGAAGTGAAGGATATTTTGCCACATTTAGGGGACGGTTTTATATTGAAATGTTTACAACATTATGGCTTTAATGCTGAAAGAGTTATTAATAGTATATTGGAAGGGAATTTGGCGAAGCCTTTGACAGGTGAGTTTTCTTTAGTTTAGTAGTTTTCTTAGGTAACTTCAGGGTGTCGGTTTTTCGTGACGGTGTGCGCGCGCATCCTAAAAATTTACTCTCATCATTTTTCCATAACGCGCCAAAAGAAGTATAACTTCAAAAAGACATAGTTGCCCTGAGCGGCGTGGCAGTACATCTGTGGCGCAACGGTAGTGTATTCGACACTACCGTCGCGCCACAAATATCGGCTTATATTACACCTTCATTTATTTTTCAGGTCTCGACCAATCCCTACCAATAATCCCCGAAGATCGATTGGACAAGAACTTCCTAGAGACTGGCATCCAAAGGCTGAATGTGTTCGATGGTGACGAGTTTGACATCATGACCCGGGATGACGTCGACGTCAGTAGGATCCACGTCGGCAAGAGGAAGTCCAAGTATAAGGACCTTAAGAATATGCTTGATGATAAGAGTCACATCAAGCAGAGGGAAGATATTTATAGTAAATATAAGTGAGTATACTTCTTATTAAAAGTTTTGGGCTAATATCATGGATAAACGGGGGTGATCATACCTCAACAACATCTTATGGATCTAAAATTTGCGAAATCTTTTGCCTTTCACTTTTTTTTCAGTTTTTAGAACCTCAAAAGCAGCTCACTGGGAACCAGTTTCAGACTACCTTTGTAACGTGGTGGGTGGCCTCGTGGTCTACACCTGGTCCCCGTAGGTAAATTTAAATGAGGAGAGGAATTATACACGGTTAATCACTTTCGCAGTTTATAATGAAACTTGTGGTATAGATATTTGAAGGAGTTTAGACATTAAGTATGCTAGGCTCAGGGTGGAGTTCTTCAGATGCTTTGGACGAGGTTCCGGCGCTGGTAGATGCAGAGTACTTAACTTCGTAGCCGTGTTGAGCGGGAAGAGGCTGAGTCTTCGCGTGGCGCGGTATATATGGCGCAAGGTTTCGGTAGGAGGGCGCAGGATGACGCGTGACACCTTCTAGATAAAAAAAAAACAGTAGTTTATCATTGACGGCACTGATTATAGAACATGAGACCTTACTCAGTAAATTAAAGTCCTTAGATTGTTGAAAAGGTGCTGGACCTGACAGCATTCCACCCATTCTCATTTCTAAATTTGCTGACTCATCAGTGTTGCCATTATTACTAATTTACAATAAATCCCTTATTACTGGCATATTTCCAAACGTTTGGAGAAAAGCGAAGGTTATTCCTGTCTATAAATGTGGCGAAAATGACCACGTAATTAACTATAGGCCTATTTCTATTTTGTCCACGTTGGCCAAGATTTTCGAATCCCTCATATGGCTAAATTTACAGTCTCATTTGAAACCTTACTTAAGCAACTCTCAATATGGTTTTGTGGGATCTAGGTCAACATGCACAAATCTTGCCACCTTGCGGCAGAGAAGTGGATGTGATCTATACAGACCTTTGCAAAGCCTTCGATCGCGTCTCTCACAGTATCCTGTTGGAACGTGTGAACCGACTAAAACCGTGTGGTTTTAGTCTGTTCGATTCCGACATACCGCTTCAGTGGTGGCCCTGGTGGGGTGTTGACCCGTGGGGGTTTCCACGTGATAATAAAAGGTGGAGAGTGGTGAGTATGTTGCTAACATACTCACCACTCCAAGTGATGAGTTCGAGTCGTTGAGATGAGTTGAAAACTTGTTTAAGTTTTTTTAAGTAAATTAACACTGTTATAATTAAATACAAATATACAGTGCGAAAAGGAACTACTTACACCGAATCACCAAATATTATGAAACGTCTTTTCGGTGTTGCCAGATTGTCACTTTTGCTTTCTACCCCTTTGATACTAGAACGATGTTCACGCTTTCACGGTTCGACATTTTTCAAATTTAGAACCATAGAGTTTTTATTAAATATTATTATTTCTTTGAAGTGAATATTAAAAGGTGTCGTCCATTAATCACGTGATGTTTTTGGGACCCCCTCTGCTTCTGGTGATACGTGGTGAGGTTTTAGACTAACCCCCAACCCTACCCAAAATCACATTTATTTTTTTTAGAATACTACCTTTAAATAAAGATATAATCTGATGCTGGAAAATTAAGCACCGTGATAAAAATGTCCAGACACACATTACGGTTAAAGATTGTTTCTGACTGGTATAAAATTAAACCCCTTGTGATATTTCGTAATTTTTTCTGAACCTCTCCCCCCCTCTTTCGAGCCTCACGTGATTAATGGACGACCCCAAAATATACTTCATAATGCGATCTTTAGATAAATATCACAGACTATACAGTATGTCTATCACTATATATTATAAAACAAAATCCCCCGCCGCATCTGTTTGTTTGTCTGTTCGCGATAAAAACTACTGAACAGATTTTCATGCGGCTTTCACCAATAGATATAGCGGTTCATGAGGAAGGTTTAGGTGTATAATTTGATAAGGTTTTGTGTAAATTGCTTAAAATATGATGATAATTTTTGAAGATGTCTCTGGTACCTCAGACGGATACGTGCGAAGCCGGGGCGGGTTGCTAGTATTCATATAATAGAGCTGAATTATTTGTTTGTTTAAACGTGCTAATTTCTCGAACTATCAGTCAGATCTGAATAATTATGTTTCCATTGAATAGACTATTCATGGAGGAAGGTTATAGGGCATGTATCATCACGCTACAACCCTTAGTAGAACAGTGACCATAAACGTGGTTGAAACTGCAGGGATCCGTTCGTTTTAGAATGTAAGGTGCCCACAAAAATGACGTACCTTTTTTCCCTCGCCAGTTTGGTGTGTGACGAGGTAGAGATGTATTCCGACGAGTACGACGACACGTACGACTCGGACGGCGTGGTGCCGAGCGCGGACGCGGCGGACGACCCGCGCCGGCCCTTCGTCACGCCGCGCGCCCTGCAGACTCGAGACAAGAGGCACGAACAAGAGGTAACTTTCTTCATATCTAATTTCTATTTTTTCTCACTTGCGTAAGAAATATTTCTAGATGTGGACTAAGCTGTGGGAGAGCCATGCTTCGGCACTTTAAAGCCGGCGCGACTGGAGTGATACCACGGCCTCACAGAAAACCGGCCGTTAAGCAATGATTGCATTGTGTTTCGTCGAGAGAGTGAGATTACCGGAGGCCCTAACCCTTCCCTCTTTCCCTCCCCACACTCTCCCTCTTCCCCCCGTCGGCAACGCATTTGTGACTTTTGAGTTACAGGTGCCCATAGGCGGCGGTAGTGACTTACCATCAGGTGACCCGTCTGCTCGTTTGCCCCCTGTCCCATGAAAAAAAAAACAGATGAAGAGTCCATGTCCGTTTCTGGATCACCATCGTGAAGTTTTGCATATACTGCCAAAGTATATGCAAAATTTCACGATGATCGGTTGCACGAACTTCCTTTTAGCATTTATAACATAAGTTAGGAATAGGATTCACTACAAAATAAGTGAAAAATCGATGCGTGAATATAATTTTATATTTCATTTGATTTTTTGGGTACATTACTGCCTTTTATATTTGTCCATTAAAGTCGGGGACAAAACGAGAAACTTTAATGCCAAAACAATAATGAAATTCATAAAAGCCTCGTGTTTGCATTCACAAACTAAGTCTTTAAAATATAATGCGTTTTAATTTCTAAAATACATATTTTTTTCCATTTGGTGTCCTCCATTATCTCAAGGAGTCGACCCACACTTTGTATATTTACACGATAACAATAAACCATACACGTCTAGGATATACATTCTTTATCTCTACTTCAGGAGGAGTCAGAAGAAGAATCGGATACTAACGAGGAAGTGGCAGGCAGCAGCAACAAGAGCAAGCTGGACTTCTGCTCGAACCCTGAGGAGGTGCGCGCGCGCAGGGAGGCTAACTACGCCGCGCGGAGGGGGAGGGGACATCGGCCTGTAACTCAGCCTCAGCCTAGGTACGTCCTACTTTTTTTTTACAAAAAACCGATCTATTATCTATTTTTTTTTGTGACAGTTAGTTGAATATTATTGTTGATAATTGTCGGATATCGGAAATGAAAATCTATCCGAAACCGAATAGATTCGAAACTTTTATTTCAGATTCGGTTACGGTTTCGGATAGATTTTTGTTATTTGTGGCTAAATTCATTTTTGCATTTTTAAGTAGACAACATTTAAAAATTAGTAGCTATAATAATCCCACTAATATTATAAATGTGAAAGTTTGGATGGATGTTTGTTACTCTTTCACGCAAAAACCACTGAAGCGATTGCGATGAAACTTGGTATGTAGATAGCTGGAGACCTGGATTAATTAACGCATAGGCTACTTTTTATCCCGATATTCCCACGGAATCGGGACTTACGCGGATGAAACCGCGGTGCGCTGCTAGTTACTTATAAGGCTAATTGTTTTTTTATTTTACTACCAAATTAACCTAGAAATAAAATCAAATCATTATATACCTATCTGTATTTTCCTATTATAATCCTTTAAAATCTAATATCTTAGACATATCGGAAAATCAGAAATAATATCCGATAATATACGAATAATCCAAAACCAGTATAATATTATTCGGATACGGATACATACGTATCCATTATTATTATACATTCTTTACTTTTAACATAGGATTCTAGTAAATGAGAATCTATTACGGGCTTATACCAAGTGGATTGGTTCATTAACAATTACTGTACATGCATGAATGGTGGATATGAGGAATCGTCGGATTATAAAATTAGTGTCAATTTATTATTACTAGAAATCGCGTGGTGGTCGAATTTCGACCATGGTTTTTTCATTGGCCAGTATAAGTCGACTTGTCATTGTATAGACTTACTTACCATGGCAGGTCAACGCATATACTGGACGCGTGTAATGTGATTAAGCCGTTTTCACAAAATTTTTAAAGTTGTAAGACATATTGTTTAAAAATGTTACCTTTCTGCACTTCTTCTGTAAATATTCCAAAATTCACGTTACTACGTTCGCGAAATTTTCTCAAAGAGTTTTCTTCACGTATTAATATAATAATGATTAGTTATTTTATTAATAAAATAAAATTAAAAAACAATAGAAATAGTATATAGCATAATCCACCATGTTGGTTCCGCTTAGGCATCCACACATATTATATTGGTTGTAAAGAACAAGCGCTGGGCCTTTGTCCACGTGCTCTGCAGCTGTTTGACATCAGCATTCTTTATGAAGTATCTCTCTGCTGGGAATCCGCGTAGTAAGAGAAAAGTTAGGCCATAGTCCAGGACTCAAACCTAATATTGATCCTCACACACCTCACCGAGGATGTTATGGTTAACTTTCAGATTTTCTTCAAAAGTTTTCCATCTGTGTCAAACCAACTGATATTAATTTCTAATAGCGCAAATAGGCGCGTATGAATCTGCTCAGTTTTCAGTGCAAATATTTGTAGTTATTAGTAAATTTATTTTCGTTGGTCGGGTGATGTTTATTTTATTTTCGAAATAATATTGTTTCTTTACTCTGTCCATTCTTTTTTTTTGAAGTGAAAACTTCTTTAGCGGCGTTGTGCACTTTTTGGGATGGGTAAATAATGTTAAACTCGCGTCAGGACAAGTGACCTGATCGAAAATTCGTAAGACGCAGTCACTCGCGAGTTTCTTATATTTCAAAAAATATTTTTACGCCATCTGTGGATTCTGCGCGATACTACTGTAGTTTGATATATACTTATGTATTATATGGTATAGATCCACTAGAGGGCGCTAATCTAAACATTGAGTTTTGTTAGCTACTTATTAAATAATCTTTAAAAAATGTGTTTTCACTTCTGTCGGCAGTCCCATGACTGTCTACTTTTTTTTTTACTTTGTTGTTGCTTGATAACGTAATTGTGACAGAGTTCGTAAAATTTAACTTTTAAACGCAGTACAAAAATATATAGATTACTTATTATTACCATTCGTAGAGTTTAAGATATTGTAGATGTACTATTTTTTCCAAAATAAATGATTATTGTTTACGTTACGTTCTGTTGTACGTAGTGATGTGAACATTAAGTTTCAACTGCATATTTAAGCTGTGTTTTAATGTCCCGGAATGTTATTATTATTATATAATTCTGCTTCTAGAAATGTGGACGTAGTCGGTAAACCCAAGGGCCAAGGTCAAGAGAAGGAAGTGCTAAACAACAGAGACCGGAAGGAGAAGCACAAGTCCTCTAGAGGGAACCACAGCAGAAGACAAGGCGCTCAGTGGAAACGCAGTCAGGGGATGATGCCTTCTTAGGGGGGGTCCTGACGTTATATGTGTATATAATGGAAGTGATGATAATCTTCGTGTTTTATACCCCTAATATGGTAAAGTAGCATGCAACCCGCCTTACTGGGGCTGATGAACGCGTGTAGAAATAAATATTGCAAATCATTTTCAAAGATTTTTAAACTCAGTTGTTGCGGAGATAAGAGAGGTATCATAAGAAATGATCGATTAATCAGTTAATTTTCTTGTTTCTGCTGTTAAAAAAAAAAATTTTACCTTATTTTGCAAATTTTTTTTTGTTAACTTTTCATTTCTGTACGGTTAGCAAAAATAGTATGAAAATAAATCCTAAAATGTATGCATATGGGTTTCCAAAACTAATAGAACTATTTATTCTTAGTACAAAATAAAGTTTTCGTTATTAAAAATACATGTTCGTGCCCCCAAAATAATATTCCAACGCATCATTATTTTATTTGAAGTAACGTATACGTACGTAAACGTTTGTGATTGTATTACCAAAACTATAATGTGTACTAAATATGGTAGATTCGAAGAAACTGGCATAAAGACACCGCTAATCTATCTTTTTAGTATAAGATTTGTTGCTTTGATAGAATGTGCTACCTAGAACTATCATTCGGACTTGAAAAAACTTTCTGAAAATGATAGCTCAAAAACTTAAACGTAGATCAAGTTCTGATCCTAAGAACTGTAGAAACTAAATACAAGCGTTCATTGGCTACGGTTAAAGCTACTATTAGGTAAACCCACTATGCTTCTTTGCCTCTTTGGTGGTATAAAAATTGAAATAATCTTTTTAAAATTATTTAGTCCCAATTTTTATTTATTATACTTTTAACGGTGCACATCTATTTAGTAATCCCACCACCGTGCCCCACTGGTGGGTTCACGGTTAATTTATATTTACATTGGTCCTACCACCGTGTCTTAATAGTGGCTTCACGGTTAATTTATATTTACATTGGTCCTACCACCGTGTCTTAATAGTGGGTTCACGGTTAATTTATATTTACATTGGTCCCACCACCGTGTCCTAATAGTGGGTGCACATTTAATTTATAGTAACCGTAGGCCCTTTCAAATCATAAAAAAAGTATTTACTAATGAGTTCATGGGTAATTTATTTATATCGTAGGGCTGCGGCTAAATTAATCGTGAACCCACTGGTGAAACCATAGAAAATAGCCGCTATTCTCTTGCGATTCCAAAACAATGTACCTAATCTTCTCTAGGAAGGAGTATAATGTTCGGATTTTATAGTCAGACAGAGTGGGTAACAGTCTGATTTTGTCTTCTTAAAGTCATTCATGAAATATAATAACAGATATTATTTCAGGGGGCTCAAGTGTCTGTACTATACAACTGTTATTGTTTGACACCAGGTTTTTGAGTTTTTATTTCCAGAAATACTTAGGGTCAGCCCCGGAGTTAGGTATGACCGAATTTTTCACATGGAACTAAACATATACTGGCGATACCATACTAGCATATGTTTAGTCCCATGGCTTTTCAGACTACCATTTACATCTGTCTATAAATATGAAGGTTAGTTTGTTGGTAACGCTTTCACGCCTCCTCTACTTATGCCGCGTTCCTATAACCAAGAAACGATTCGTTTTGTTAAGGACGGTAAAATATTCGTTGAAAATTCAACGAAATTTTAGCGTCCGTAAGCAAAACGAATCGTTTCTTGATTATAGGAACCAGGCATTAACCGATAATGTTAAAATTTTATACACATGTTGTGAGGGGTACAGAAGACACCATAGGGTACATATCATTCAGAAATTACTGTTCCCGAGGGATGCCGATCAAAGCCTCTGGCAAAATCTTAACATTATTTTTTTAAAGTTGATAAATAGACAAAAATTATCGGCTTCTGGTGTCACTTATAAATGGCCTGATTATAATAAATATACGTTTGTATTTCGAATTGACGATGACAAATGACAGTAATTATTTTTTTTTAATTATCTAGAAAACGTGGTTACTACTATACCTACTAGTATTCTTATTAACCCCTTATTAGATAATTTGGATTATAAAAAATGCAAATTTGCATTGTATTATACCTACTATGCAATCAACATATAAAACCCATCGAATATATTGTATAAAGGAATTTAGACAGTGTGATATAAATATGTGAATAGTTGAATTTAATGCACCCTGTATATATATTACTGTAAAGTTATAAATTTATACAATCAGTAACGAAAATCGCTGACCTACTGACATTTACAAATCACTTGTCAGAAAAATTGTAGAACAAAAAAAAATATTTGTAAGAAAACATTCTTTCCAATTCACCTATTTAACAGGGTGAAGAGAAGCTTTGCTCTGATGATGTGATCTTTTCAGACACCGGAAACTAGGCATATCGAGTATTTATAAAAAAAAAGAATTTGAGCAAGTTACATTTTTTTTTATAATATGGGGGGCAAACGAGCACACGGGTCACCTGATGGTAAATGACTACCGCCGCTCATGGGCACCTGTAACTCGAGAGTCACAATTGCGTTGCCGACCTTTAAGGTGGGAATAGGGGAAGAGCAGGCAGATGGGAGAGGAGGATTAGAGGGGAGGACAGGGGGGAGAGGGGAAGGACGGGAATAGGGGGGTTAAATATTAAATTAAACTGTAATTATTGTTCATTTTTTTGTTTTTCGTAATTATACGGGTACGAGGATGTTACCGAAAGTCAGATGGCCGAGCTGTTAGCGTGCTTCTCAAGACATGTCATTTTCATCTTTAAACTTACATTTTGACATTTTCCGTCGACATAACCTATTTAAAAACAGCAATTTGATTTAAAAACAGCGATTAGAGGACAAAAGAAGCAGTTTTAAACAAAATCGAGCATTGCAAGATCGATTTAATGTATCGGGATTTCAAAAATAAAATAAATGTATTTTTATTTTTAAATAAAGCACCGAAGCGCTCTCTTAGTTTTCGTTTATCGATTAATTTACTACTACAAAATCGAATCTATATTAACCAAAGTATTTAGTCTATAGGCACGTCTTGATAATGTACAATTTGATTTGATTGATTTTTCCCATATTATTATATGAAACATATAATACTAGATGTTACAGAAAGGTGTCAAAAGTCAAATTTTAGAAGCGTTGTGTGTAGATGACAAATACTTGAATTAGCTTATTTTTTTTTCGGGAGGTGCCTTTCTTAGGTTTTTAACGTTTTTAAACAATATAATTATTATGAATTTTCATATCAATTTCATTCAATTTTTACTTAGAAGCGATTAGTATCAAAATTGGTCAAGTCCATTTAAGACAAATTAGAGATATCCTCAAATTTTAGATTATATTATATGGCATTAACGAAGAGTATTAAGATTTTACAGACTTAATTATACGAGGATATTAAATATATTAAAATAATAACAAAGTTAAGTCTCATACAAAAAAAATACAGAATCTTGATTTAAAGATTGGATATGACTTATTTTGATAATAATGTGTGGATTTGACCTAGTTTGATTATAATATCTATGGATTTGACTATCTATGAATGTTAACTGTCTGGATTTAACTTACTTAGAAGGTGGCATTGGTAATTGTCAGTGGTTCGCAACTTTTTGAAAGAAATTTAGTAAGTAAATAAAAAGAACCATATACATATCAAATATTTATTAAGATTAATTAGGTAATTACACTTTTTCACATATTTTACCCGAAATTAAATAAAAAGAAATAATTAATACATTTTTGGTAAGGTATTAAACTATCAAATTGGGCAATTCTTCCTCCATTTCGCATCTTTCATTTGGATAAGAAATTATCGTGTCACTTGACCTTTGCATTACATTTTGAAAGTACTCTAGATCCGGTAAAAGCTCCCATTGCTCGCCGTAATGAGCTGTTAACAGCTTTCGGACATCATCTAGCTTTTCCTTTTTAACCGCCACATTAGTTTGTAAGTTGTTTGGATTAATGAGACTTGCAGTTTTGTTCTTCTTGCAAATATTCTTATATGAACTCAATGCATTTTTATACGACTCTTCTCCCCGTACTAATACATTTAACTTTTGTTTATTCCTTCTGATAAAAAACCGTTTACATTTTTTTATTGAAAAATGCATTGTATTCGTTCCTTTTAATACTTCAGCGCTTGCCTCTTTCCAGTTCTGAACTATAACTTCTGACCCTAATTTCAAAACGGTCCCGTGTTCTTCAAAAATATTATAGTAAGATTGCGGGTTAGGTATAACTTCGTTCTTTTTTATCTTTCTTTCAATTTGAGCAAATACGCGATCTGGAGGCAGGAATGAATGTCCTACTACCGGAAATAATAACTCTAGCGTTTTTATCCGTTCTGGAGCATAATCCAGAAGATATTTAGATAGCATTCCCAACACTGACGTATTTTTGTTTTGGCCACTGCACCCGTCAGCCACTAGGCGAATGGTTGTTACTTTGTCGTATTTGTCAATATTGGAGCATAGGCAGTGAAAAACAGCACTGGCGATTTCATTTGAAGCTTTTGGTAATATATCTTCGGTCCATGTGTAAATGAAAACATTATCACGGGTCAATTTGCTTTTGGAACTGCCTATGACAATCGTGAAATTATAAACATATAATTGGCGTGAATAATAAGCACTCTGGTCGGGGACTTTCGGCATCGGCTGATTTTTTTGACAGTCAAAACTTAAGATAAGTAACTCTTCTTTTTCTTCTTTCAGTAAATTATAAAATGCCTTTGCTCTTAAAGTATGAACTGTTTTAGAAATCATTAGGTCTTTCTTCTTGCTAATGTCCGTTTCATGTTTAATTTGTTCCTTCAGTGTTAAGCAGGTTGAGCACACGTCTGTTGCTGGAGTGCCAAAACCGATATTAAATGAGATATTAAAAATACGCCGAAAATAAGATGATTTAACACTTTTGAATTGTTGTTCAGCTTGTTCGATGTACATTTTATATAATTTATTTATATTTAAATTTGAAGCAAGATATTGCCGGCTTTTTATTTTACTGCGACAATAATGAATTTCAAGTGGAACTAACTTTTTTATGAAGTTTTTTATTGATATTCTTATATTTTCGTACTTCCTCGCTTTCCGGTCCCCTCCTCTATTTTCACTCGCTGATGCTCCATTATTCTTGACATTACGCGTGATTACTCCATTTACTCTTCCTTTTTTGAGCCCTAAAATAGCTAGAAATGTTTTTCTGCATATTGGTACCAAGCAGTTTCTGCGTCGTCCGTAATAAGTAATATTGTAATTTTTCTTATTGCCTGTGCCGGTTATAGGTCGACGGCGTTGTATTGAAGATGTTTTAATGTGTTGAAGAATAAAATTATCCTGATCAATTTTTTTAGTTGATTTGTAAAAAGCATTGTGAAATTTAATAATGTCGTTTTTTGCTAATGAAGTGCATCTGTAGGCTTTTGAAAAATGTTGACAAGGAATTCTGATATCTGGCGGCGCTTTAGATGAATACCTGTAACAGATATAAATGGCTATTAGCTATCGCTAAGGGACTGCAATTACTTGTTGAAATACAAACCAAAATAACCTAAATAGATAGAACAAAAATAACAAACATAGATTTTCTATAATAAAGTGATGTGCAAGTCAGTATTCCTAGGTCAGGTATAAAGATTCAGCTACTAGTATGTCCCAGCTCGATCGCCTTATGTCCATGACCATAGGCAACTACCTCCTTTCTTTAAAGTGTATGTAATAGGAAACCACTATTGCAAAATAAAACTAGATACTGCTAGCAAAGGAAAGATAGCCTAATTGGAACTATGATAGTTAAAAAAAGCTAATTCGAACGCCACAAGTTAAGACTTGAGCACTGTTGGCGGGCTATGGAGCGGGTATCGAGCGCAAGTCTCAACTTGTCGCGTCCGGCTAGTACTTGTAAAATATTTTTCAAGAAACCAGTTAATGTATCTTGGGCTTTATGTTATGTAATACTTATTTGTAATTAATACCAGATAGTTAAAAGTAAAATATCATGGATACAAAAGTTGAGAACATCTGATACTACGAAAGTGATATTCCAACGAGTGAATGTTTACTTACCTAGATTTCTTAGTTCTGTTGCATTCCCATGTATTTTTTTGTTGTAGAGGCTTCCTTGATAAATTGGGAGGCGTTTCGACAATTTTGTTATCATTTTGTTCCATTGTTTACATTAAATTTCACACAATAAACACAGAGTGCACGTGCTCGACGTCTACAACAGACTGATACAAAAAAACATCATGGCTGACGCGCCTTATACAATACTCATCGCTGATTGGCCGAACGGGATTTGACCAAATTTGAATGTTAACAGCGTTGGATTTAACTAATTTTGATACCAAAGTCGTTTTTCAAACCGGTTTTCTATATAAATATCAGGGATTTGGCGTCATTTGAAAGATGACAACTTAAAGTTTACACTACAGAGAATATACTGCCATTCATAGATTAAAAATGATAAATTTTGGATTTGACCAATTTTGATACCAATCACCTCTTATGTCGATGAATCAACATATCGATTAATTGATTAATCTATATAATATCGACATGCCTAGCGGTTACTACTCACGCGAATTACGGTTGTTTGTGTGTTGTAATGTATTTTATTACGCAATTGTTTTGTTCTGTACTTTAATGGTATCTTCATAGATTGTTAATAAACGCTCATGTGATTTGTAAATTTTAGATGTTCATCGATTTTCGATGCTGACCGTACCAATAATTTAAAATTGTAGAATTGTTGGTGCCACTGGGTCTAATAACATAAATAGATGTTTTGTTATCTTTTCCATTTGAAATGAAGACATATTTATTAAAAGGTAGTTTTATTTTACCCTATTTGACCAGTGAGACTTTGTCTTGTCCGGTCATTTTATTAATTGATTTGTCATCATCATCATTTTAGTTCTATAGAAGACAGCAGTTCAGTTGTTGTTGCAACTTTTTTGGTTTTCCTAATTCGAACTAAAATTGGCAGCAGTAAAACAATAAATAATGGTAAAAAAAAATTGGTTGCCTGTAAAGTCGGTATACGGGCGAAAGTTTTACGTGACAACGACTTTGAGTGGTAAAATAATAACCATGCCCGAGTGGAAGGGACGCGTGCCTCTCACTCGCTCTCATTGTGAGCGCATAACGTGAGCGGAGCGTAACGCAGTTTCTTGAAGTGTCATCCGGCAAACCAATTTATAAGACGTTGTCACGTCAAAAAAATAGAACTAGATCCAACTAATTATAATGTAGGAAAAAAATGAAAGAAAAACTATTATATTTATTAACTAGCTGTGCCCGCGGCTTCGCCCGCATGGAAATCAGTTTGTGACTATAAGTTTTATTGCACAAAAATACTGCCTATGAGGCGGTAAACCTGCCCTTCCGACCTTAAAAGTGGGCATGAAGTTTCCTCCCTTAATTTCTTATTTTATTCCCAAACGCAGTCTCAATCTGAAAGAGACTATTGCACCTACGAACATTTTTCAAAAAATGTGCTGAAAATGGACGACTGTCCGTCAAAAGATTTTGGTGATAAAATGAAAAGTTCTTTAAGCACTTTTGGGTTGTGGAAAAAGCACTGAACTTGCTTGTCCGGCACGCTCAGATACATATTTACAAATATACGTATATAACACGTCGTTGTGCAATTGCGGGATGAGGAAAAAAGTATTGGGCTCACATGACTATCCTATACACAAACACTTTTGTAATACATAGTTTTGATGTATGACTGACCATTTAGTCAGCGCACGCAGATAAAGCAGCTCGGAAGTGCTTTATCTTCTGGCTTGCATCACGAATACCATTATTTCAGGCTGAAAACTTACAATTACTGGTATAAAATATAAGTTATCTAATTCGCTGATATTTTATATATTTACAGCTTTCTATAAGTGAAAGAATCTCTTTATAATATTTGTGTAGATATTGCACCACAAATATTTAGGTATTTAAAGGTATAGGGACTGTATTTATGTTTATATTATACACAGATGGCGCAATGGTTTAAGTGGTCGCCTCGCCACTATGCCACGCTGAATGTTATGGGTTCAAAGCCCACAAGGGACAAAAAAAATGTAATCCACTTATAAGTGTCCCGAGTCTGGGTGTTCCTTGTGTCCGTTGGTACCTCCTTTCCAACAAAAAAAGAATGATTGCAATCGGACTACGCATTAATTAAATACAATGAAGTACACATTTTGACTTTCATCCCCCCTCTCAAGGAAACCGTCCTGAATTTCGGGATAAAAAGTATCCTATGTCCTACCTCGTAGTATGAACTGAAATCATGCCAAGTTTCATTTGAATCCGTTCAGTAGTTTCAGTGTGATGCTCAGCCATGATACAGACAGACAGACAAAAATGAAAAAAATTATAGTTTTGGCTTCAGTGTCGATCATAGAGCGCACCCCAAATTTTTTTTCAAAATATCTTTAATGTACAGAATTGGACCTGCTACATTTTTATTATAAGTATAGATATATGCTGTGTGGTGGCGGCTTAAGAATACAAACTACCACCCCTTTCCGTCTGAGGGTGTCGTAAGAGCCGACTAAGGGAGCAAATCAGGCAGATATCATCACTGCCAGAGAAGGAAAACTCGAAATAAAACCCTCTACAAACCCGTCTGGCCAACGTGGTAAGAGTAGGCTAAACCCCCCCAATGAAAAGAAGCCACAAAAAATGGCCCCCAGTTCCTAGCGGTCCCGCTATTCCCGATAACGGTAGCGGTCGTGGTAACGGCGGGACAGGGGGTGCGAAGAATCTCCGGGCTATGGGAGGCTACCATCAAAAACTACAACTGGCAACCTACAACTGCAACACCCTACGGTTAGACCAACACCTCACCGAACTTGAAATAGAACTAGGCCACATAAACTGGCACATCTTGGGGTTATCCGAGATTCAACTATATCGCAGAGGTTGTTACGCTACAGTATCTTCTTCGAGTAGTTTGTAGTGGAAAGCTAACTTAATATACTTGTTGTTTTATGTAAGCCCAGTAGCATTAAAATATTCAAATCGTTTAACTTAATGTGACGTTTTTATTACTTCAAAAAAAACTAAGTTATTAAAGTAACAATTAGTATGTCGAGCGTAGGTATGCGACAACAATCCCACATTACGAATTCACGAACTGTCATCTCTGGTATTTTTTGTGTTGTGTTTATCTATTCTTGACTCATACTGGTGTGTACCTATAAAGTTTATAGTTGGTATGAAACTAACATCAATGTGTCGCCGCCAACGATGATATGGATTAGAGATCCGCAGTGCGGGACAAATAATGTATTTTTTTTTTCTGTTCAATCAGTTCAGTCCATTGCTGAGCAAAGGCCTCCCTACGCTTCCACTCCTCTCGATCCTCAGCCACCCAAGGCCACATGTTTAAATAAGTGTTCAGATCGTCCCTCCATCTCCTCCTCGGCCTTCGTCGCCGTCGCCGACCACCTCCAGGTATCCACTCCGTGGTTATTTTCGCCCATCGGAATGGCTCCATTCGACAGACTGTCCCGCCCAGCACCACTTTAGCCTAGCGGTCACCACTCCAACATCAGCGATGTCAGTTTTGGAACGCTGCTCATTGTTTCTGCTGCGTTTCATGGCCCGTTGGCAGAACTTAAGCCTGGACTTTTTTTAAATATTTTCTGTTATTAATATCGAATTTACGACTCTTGAAACAGAATAAATTATCTCGCCTACGACAGTCAATGAAATACTTTGAACATTGTCGTCCATTTTTGTATAAAAGTTTTTTATTTTATGAATGTTTACCATAAGGCGTGACGTCATGCCTTATGGATGGCATATAAATTAGTAGGTATTTCATACAAAATTGTACCAAAAACAAACCGTTTTAGAGTTCGTAGAAAGATACTGATTTGAATTGGTTCACCTGAAGACTTTTTCACTAACAGACATTACAACCAGAACTTGATGATTGGACTGATGCAGTTCTGTCGTTATTATTTATGATAGTAATTTTAAAACTACAATAATTTATTATTTGTCTATACAAATAGTACCCTTACTTATAAGTACTATTACTCAAACGTGTATCAAATTAATCTAATTTAATAGTAGATAAACGAAATTTCAAAACATCATCTCAAAATGCATATATATGACGACGTGGCACGCCACGGTCGCCAAGAACCGACATGCGACAGGTAGTTAGTGATGGGTAACAAAGGCAATGATGTCTAAATGCTATATAATATTTTATTAATACATTGTTAGGTATGTTCCTAAAATTATTTTTCATATTTTTTTTGCAAATGGTTGTTTAAATTTAAGGAGTTGAAAAACAATTTCAATATATTTTCTGTTACATAGGTATATATCTCTTTTTTTTTTTTTAATGTATATTTTTTTGTTTTTTCTTTAGTCAGGCATGGCTAGTGCCATTGGTAAAAAATACAATTTAAATATGATTTGATAATTTTGTAACGATAGTTCAGTATAATAGTTGATATATTTATGATGGTTCAGCAAAAAAATAACATCTGGATCGACCAGTAGGACTTCACGTCGGATCACGGGAAATAAATGTTACTTTCGTTGCAGGTTAATTCATACATTGATTTTTGTTTATCTTATTCACGAGCAGAAATACAATACTATAAGCATATATCGTATTTTTTTATCAAATAAATCTTATTTTTTTTTTAGTGCAAGGCAAGAGCATTTCAGGGTTGTCTATGCGGTGGTCAGGGCCAACCCTGGCTACTGCCTTCGGAAAAAATCGAATACACTTTAAACTTATACGCAGTCTCGTTTCTCCACTATACTCGTCCATTGTCGAAATCAATAACGAGTCCGCGAAAGGAAAGAAGAGTTACCAGTGCCTTATAAGTAATTCTCTAAATAATTATGATTCTAATAATTTCAAGTAATTTTGTTAACGGAGTACAAATTTCATGGCCGTCGCTCGTAAGCCGCTTACGAGCCTAATCTAAATATGTATTAACTAGCAACCCACCCCTGCTTCGCACGGGTAGCAGAGACATCTTCAACAATCATCATCATATTCGAACCGATTTACACTAAACCTTAACAAATTATATACCTAAACCTTCCTCATGAATCGCTTTAACTACAGGTGAAAACCGCATGAAAATCCGTTCTGTAGTTGTTGAGTTTATCGCGAACGGACAGACAGACAGACGCGGCGGGGGACTTTGTTTTATAATATGTAGTGATGTAGTGAAAAGGCAGGTAAAACCAAATACTTAAGTATCCATTTCTCCCCTGTTTGTCCACCAATTTTCTTCTTGTTTTAGGTTCAATATGATCAATAACATGGTCACATTCCGACCTATGTGTGACCACTATTAAAAAATAATACATTATTATGTAGCAAGTACTTAAATGACTTTGTAACGGTAAAACTGCAGTCGTAAATAAATTTATGAAACCATAAACTGTTAGTGTGAAATGAATAATATGAGAATTTTAATATCGTACGGAACCCTGTAAACTGTCGGTAAATATAAAATAATATATATGAAAGTAGAAGCGATTATAAACTGTCGGCTGTGAATAGTAGTGCTGGCTAAATCGCGCGCGTGTCCGGAATAACAATATCTCATTTTTGCGATACGCTCGAGGTTGCGATCCTCGTTACACTGTGATATGGTGATAAGCGGAGCGGGTGGAGGAGCGATCTACTTAGAAAAAGAGGGACCTTTGTCGTGGGAGAGCCATGCTTCGGCACATATGGGCGGGCTCGACCGGAGTGATAACATCGCCTCACAGAAAACCGACAGTGAAGCAGTGCTTGCATTGTTTTTCGCCAAGTGAGTGAGGTTATCGGAGGCTCTAACCCTTCCCTCCCCCCTCTCCCCATCTTCCACCCTTCCCCTACTCCCATCTTAAAGGCCGGCAACGCATTTGTGACTCTTGAGTTGCAGGTGCCCATGGGCGGCGGTAGTCATTTACCATGTACTCGTCCCGACCCGTCTGCTCGTTTGCCCCTATATCATAAAAAAAACCATCCTAACCACTAGAAGACTTAGAAAATAATTTCAGACTATATTTGAAATTCGTTGCGAATCAAAATATTTGTTGAGGAAAATACTCATATATGTATGTAAGTACCTTTTTTTTTATCGTGTGAAAACCCCCACGGGTCATCACCTCACCGGAGCTAACGGTAAAGTGGTATGTCGGAATCGAACCGACTAAAACCACACGGTGTTCCGTCACAATTGGGTCTATTGCAAGGGACCCGGGATACCCTAGGAAGGAGTCCTCCGGGAACCCCTGCAATGTATGTAAGTACCTAAGTATCTTATCATACCTTAACATTTCTAGAAATGTGAAGTTTTAAATCAAATCAAATCAAGTCATTTATTTCAATTAAACTATTATAGCTATTTTTGAATTGTCAGGAGTAGTAGCACTTAGTAATCTGTGGTAGTAGTCAGTCAGACTAAGTCGGTCGTGAAGCTAGTTGCTAATAAATTATATGATGATGAAGTAGCATCGACAGGGATTGCAGCTTCGGTGACTGTTTAGTGTAATTACTTGTATGAATGAATAAATAAATGTATATATCTATTCATCTATACTAATATTATAAAGACGTAAAGTTTGTGAGTTTGGAAGTTCGGGGTAATCTCCGGAATTACTGATCTGTATTGAGTATTGGATAGCCCATTTCTCAAGGAAGGCTATAGGCTATATAACATCATGCTACGACTAATAGGAGCGGAGAATCAATGAAAAATGTTGCAAAAACGGGGATTTACGTAGACGAAGTTGCGAGGGTCAGCTAGTGATATCACTAGCTGACCCGCGCAAATTCGTCTACTATATATTAATACGTGAAGCGAAAACTTTGGATCCCTTTTTACGAAAATTGGGCGGACGGAGGAGTATGAAATTTCGCACACTTATAGTTTATACAGAGAAGAAGTGACGAATGCTAAAATTTTTGAACAATATTTGCTACAAAGTAAAAAAAAATGCAAAAACGGGTACATACAGCTATGAGTGTCCAGTATATATTTTGATCTGTCATGGTACAAAAGTCTATACAATGACAGGTCAAGTAATATTAGCCAATAAAATAAACCATGGTCGAAATTCGACCATGCAGATTTTGTCAACCAATATATCCCTCGGGAATAGTATTTTTATTTTAGACTAGCAGTTCCCGCGCGGCTTTGCTCGCGTTTACATATTTATATATTTTGCGCGGAACCCTAATTCTTTTTCTAAAATATAAGTAGCCTAAGTTACTCCTTACAATACCAGTTATCTGCCAGTGAAAGTCTAGTGGAAATAAGTCCACCCGTTCCGGAGATTAGCCGGAATAAACAGACAGACAGACGGTCAGTCAAAAATTTTAAAACCTGATGTTTAGGTAGAGGTGTCGTCCAAATAACTTTATGAGCTTAAAAAAAACTATTATTTTGTGACATTACAAACAGACACTTCAATTTTATTTATTTGTATTGTTGATGATGATGATGAAAAGTACTCTATTTGCATTGGTGATAGATCAAGCTTGAGGTGAGACAGTAGTTAAAAGTAATACACAAGTGAAAAGCCGGGAAGGTACTTAATTCTGAAATACTCGTTGTAAATTCGTTTAAGTCTATAAATAAAATGTCTTTCCGCTTTACGCCTCTATAATTAAACGGAAGAATTAAACATGATTAAAGAAACCGTTGTTTCTTATAATATAATACAAGTGACGGCCGTACTCAACCATAACCCTTAGCACAAAGCCACACCGCAGTCATAAAAGCATCGTAAGCGCAGTCTATGGTCCGATGTCTTCATGAGGCCACATAAATATCGATGCGTTGTACCGCAGACATACATAGTAACGGCACCTGCACACAGGCCACGTACCGGATACGTTCCGTTCCGAGTTTTCGATCCGGCAAACTTAAGCTTACGTACAAAATTAAAAAAATGGCGTAATAGATAATTACTAGAGATCGTCTTACGGTCGAATTTCGACCACTGTTTTTTCATTGGCCAGTATAACTTGAGGTTCATTGTATAGACTTACTTACCATGACAGGTAATCACATATATTGGACGCGTGTAATTTCATTACACCGTTTTCACGTAACTTTTAAAGTTGTAAGACTTATATTTTTTATAATTTAGCTTTCTGCACTTCTTCTGCATATAAACTTTATCAAAATGTTTCAAAATTCACGTTACTACATTCACGAAATTTTCTTAAAAAGGGGTACAAGCAAAAAGCTCCGGTAAGAAGACCCTGTAACAGAACACCGTGTGGTTTTAGTCGGTTCAAATCTGATATACTTACTGTCTTCATGTTAAACCCGGCGAGCGATGCCCCGTAGGGGTTTCCGCACGTCATTCTAATTTCACAGTTATCAACGGACCAAAAACTGAATGTGTGTGTAGTCTTCCTAATGTACAGCTAAAAGCCTATAGGTAATAAGGAATTACCTAGAAGTTTCCGAGCCTACACATGAGAAATATTAGTTACTCACATTGCGCAGTTAGCTAGTGTGTCGGCTGATATTAGGCCAGTTAAAATTCCTTTGAGCGGCAGTTTAATGATTGCCGACTTTGAATTGACTTCTAAAGTTAAACCCGTTCTATAGGAATTTAAGAACAAGTTTGAAATTAAATTAAAAATTAAATTTTATCTCTTACGAATAAAGGGCCCAGTTGAAAACCAGCGTCAGGCACCCACCAGTGCCCGGCACAAAGCTGAACTGGGATCCCATTTTGGTGCGACCGCGAGATGACTATTTCTCGTCTTGTAAACTTAAGTGAGGTACATCTCTTAAAACCCAGCTCTATGTTTAGAATTTGATAATCAAGTGTTTTACACTGTTAGCGTCTCGTTTAGTTGTACCAGAATAAACTTATTTTCTTTCTTTCTTTACATTTAGTGTTAGACGTTCAATATAATATAGCAATTCTATTTAGCTTACGAGTGGCATGTCAAAGATATCTAGTACTAGATTTCATTCTTCATTCACGGCTTCCCGCGCGTTATAGTTGATTTCGTCAATCAATTCAAGTATCTCTTCAGAGGCAGTACTTTGGTTATTTTTTTTTGATAATAAGTACCCTAAGTAATTTTCTGTATCTCTGACAAAGTGTGTGCAATTTTTTATGATGATCGGTCGACTACTAAAGCCGTGAGCATAAAAAACAAACTTACATTTATATTTTGTTTCATAATAGTTTTTAAATTTAATATAATGGTATTAGAAATAATAATAATAACTTCACACATCTCACACACGGCTATCTAATCCTAAACTAGGCAGAGCCTGTACTATGGTAACCAGACTGCTGATAAACATACTTATATATTTCTAAATACATACGTATTATAGATAAATTACACCCAGACTCAGAACAAATTATCGTGCTCATCACACAATTATTTGTCCTGGGTAGGAATCGAACCCACGACCTCTGGCTCAGCAGTCAGGGTCACTAACCACTAGACCAACAAGCCAGTAAAAAGTAATTATGTAAATAGTAAATTTGTAATACAACTGGCCTGTTGGTCTAGTGGTTAGTGACCCTGACTGCCATGCCATAGGTCGTGGGTTCGATTCCCACCCGAGTCTGGGTGTTCTTTGTGTCCGTTGTTTGTATGTTTGTAAAGTCCCCCGCGACACAGGAGTAGATCCTAATGCGGGAGTTGTCTTTTTAAAAAGAAAAAAAAAAAAAAAAAAAACTGTTGAAAAATTGTACTAAGTCCGTTTTGTACTTAGTACAATTTTTCTGCAGTTGTCTATATTATTATGATATCCAGGGCTCCACTCATTATTCCGTTGAGGAATCATGACTTAATATGTCTTTATTATTAAATACTTTTACTTAAGTATAATAGGTATCACGCATTTTCTTCTCGAATATGGTAAGCAGATGGACTCCCAGGTTTAGCACCTTTATGATCAAAGTAGTGCTGGGTGAGGTTTTTGTCATAAATTGGTCAAAATTACCAGCTCCAAGACTGGAATTGAGCTTATCTTGGGATCCAAATGTACGTACGGCGAACTTTCTGAAAAAAATTAAATTTATTTTTAAAATCTTATTAATCGATAGAGTGAATGTTTTTAACTACTTCAGGGTTTTTGTTTACAATTTTTCGCAACCGCTCATATTAAATTTCACCATAAGCATAGCACGTAGGGGCTTTGATATCGATAATGTTCTTCCGATAGGCGCGTTCTACCCTGGTAAGCAAAGCAAGTACTGGACAATAGTCAAGCAGTTTTTTTTTAATGATATTCCGTTTTTTTGTAAATTTTAAAACACCTTCATCCATCGTTCTGTACTGTAGTTCATGACATCATTGTGGACAGTGTGCTATAAGTGTGCGTGTAAGTGTGATACAGACGAAACAAAAGCAAGCGATAGCTCCGGTTCAAGGAGAAGTTTCTATTAAAATTCTTTGTTAATTTAGGTTACAAAGTAACTAATATGGCAATCTACGTTTACTGTTTCTGTATTTTATAACCAGGATAGCATTGTAGCCATACTCTAGTATGGCTACAATGCTATCATATATATATATAATATATGAACGCATCGCATCTCTATTTCAATCGCCATAATAAAGTTGCAACATATAAAATTCCATACTAGATTAGTAATAAAAATAATAATTACTTATTTTGTTTTACTGCCGGCTTAGTGACAATACTAATATCTAAAATTAACTACACCTCATTTCCCTTAAACGTAAATATAATAAATAAACTAATAGAGCAAGATTCCAGGGCCGCCAGACGTCACGTATTTTCTGACGAACGATATGTGGACGATTGTATAGTGTCAGTATGTACTATGATCGCATGCCTACCTGCTAGCTTGGTTAGACGGCCAATTTCCAGGTATCAGGTAATGAAGGTACATAAAAACATTACTTACCTACACTGCTGGCAGTGTAAGAGTATCAGCTCTTTTCCAAAATGATGTAAGGCATTTTGTAATCGTTGAAGGGATTTTCGAGTCGGGGTTGTTTTAAATTTTAAATTTATCTCTTTATTTCTTAATAACATAAAAGTTCGCACTATAAATTCATATTGTAAATTATAATTTTTATCATAAAGATAATTCTAAAATATTTTATTCTGTTTAAATAAATCTTATAACTTTCAATGTTAAGTTTAATATAAATAAAATAAAACATTGGCAATATTGCAACGAGTCATAAAGACTGTAGTATCTCGACGAGATGCGCACGCGCATGCGGCTAGCTTTGTAACGTCACACAGCTAGAGTTGTCGCAAACAGTCTACAGTACATAAAAACTATTACTCAGATATTAATGGGTATCATTAACTTTAATGATAAAATAGTTTTAATGTTTAATTAAGATTTAAGAATGCAGTTTTATGTTGAACGATGGGGTTGAATTGTGTGTGAATTTTTGTTTTGCATTAAAAATATTATATAGTTATTTAAAATATAGCTACAACTAAAAAAATCCATTTGTTTTAAATACATACTTAAAACAGATGGATAATTTTTTTTTTATACCTAGGTATATACATATATACCTAGGTAAAATACAACAGTTAAATGTCACGGTTTCTCCTTAATTAGCGTCAAAATGGTAATTTTGTAAAAAGTAGTATGAAATAACACCTTGTGACGTCACATATTAAAAGTAAATGATGATGTGATATGTGATGTGAATGCCTATATACCTACCTCAGAAACTCACCCGTGTTTTTGGGTTTCTCTCCAATTCCATGAGTCGGAGCTTGATGTTAAATGGCCTTTAACCTTTCCCAATAACCCGTATGTCACTACATATTATAAAACAAAGTTCCACACAGCGTCTCTCTGTCTGTCTGTTCGCGATAAACTCAGTAACTACCGAATGGATATTCATACGGTTTTCACCAATAGACGGAGTGATTCATGAGGAATGTTTAGGCGTACAATGTTATTAAGGTTTTGTGTAAAACGGCTGAAATATGACGATGATTGTAGAATATGTCGGAAAAAAACAATATAGATTTGCTACCCGTGCGAAGCCGGGGCTGCTTCTAGTCTAACATAAAAAGAAAAGAAACGTTCATAATACAAAGAAATGCTGGAGGCGTTCCTGTCTTAGCGGCCTCTCCAGTTACTGGAAATACAGGACATTCGGGTACGCGACCCCGGCCTCTGCGAGCTACTCCAGTCTTAGTCCCGTTCCCCATCCGAGACTTACGGTATCCCTTACCCTAAATTCCTCTCCCTACCCATTGTTTCTTATACAAATTAACCTTCTTCCTTCTTTCTCGTCTTAAAACGACTTCATTCCCAAAGAAGGTTGGCATCAGGCAGTATTGGTATAGGGCTCTGTTTCCGCATTTACACTCAGACGGTAAATTATGCGTTCGAATAAGCTGACTAGTTGAGCCAGCCTAGCTCCTTCCAGAAGCACAGAAGCCTCCTGTTGCGTTCACAGGCTTCTAGGAGCGACCTCGCACCCGCGAGGATACTTGCCCGTTGTGTGGCCACTCCCTCGCACTCCAGGATAACGTGGGCGGCCGTTTCCTCCGCGTTGAGACATCCTCTGCATAGAGGACAGTCTGTCGCGTTGATGGTGAATAGGTGACGGTTTAGGGCCAAGTGGCTCGTAATAAAAAAAAACCAGCAAAAATCCTTTGCAATGTTTGCACTTCCCGCCTGATGTGATGCGTTTACCGATTATGCACCTAAACAATCAGTTATGTTAATCACATCAATTCTCGTATGAAGCGCTGATGGTGCTACCCTCCAACACAAGCACTACATCAGTAATTAACTCTATCTAACCTTAGTTTGACGACCTCTGTGGTAACTAATTTCCAGTTTAAAAAAACTACTGTGGTATTTTTCTAGTGACAGTACAAACTACAAATTGCATTTTCCTACACCGTTTAAGAATAATCCTGCACATGGATGGGACCCATTACCCAGTAGACATCAAATATTGCTGTAATAAAATAAATAAAATGCATTAATGTCAGTTTAATGATACATGCGAGGCGCATCGATCTCTGCCTTTTATTATATTACCTGTAATAGGGGGCATTAGGGCGGGGCGGAAGGATTTAATAAGTGAGCGGCGAGGCGAGCGCACACGGCGAAATTGCGATGGTCGATGCGTACGCGCATTGCTCCGGGCGCTGCTAGGGATGTGAAAGTGTCACAGTTGTCAGGGATTATTTATTATTTATTTATCGCTTTAGGTTTAAAAGAGAGGTCAACATTTAACATTTTATTAGGCATTTGCTTTTTGTATGTTTACATTTTTTTAAACCGCCCGAATTTTTTAGTAAATTTTATTGACCTTAGTTACAAAAATCAATGTTTTTCTCAATTTCTTTCCTTAATTCGTTAAAGTAAGATTTATTATTTCTAGTGTCTATTGAGCATAGACACTAAAAGTAATAAATCTCACTTCTATATTAACAAAACATCGATGTCAGAGAATCCTTTATGCATTTGAACATAATAGTGTTTGTAGTAGTATTAAAAAATGTCAAAAATATCTTGCACTGCTTCTACGCACGAATACGATATGGATTTTATTGGGATGTGATGTCCTCGGGAGTCAGTATAAGAGCAGCTCTACGTCATGAGGAGTGAGCATGATGTGTTCACTACTAAATGAGACTCTGCGTGGCGGCCGTCTAATTGTAGTAATAGTAAATGTTTAGTACTAAACCGCTAAGTACGCCAAGCCTGATTAAACTACCTAAGCATAAAAACAATTTGTCGAAACTTTTATCGATAAATTGTTTCGCGTCTCTACCTGCGGCGGGTGTAATTTATTTCCCATTCAGTGCACTTGCGTCGATTATTATTATTGTTCCACGAATGCTGCGCCGCATCGGCGCAGAATATAACATTGTTACAATATGACTGGTCTCTTACAATATATTATACTTTATTCAAAACTACTCAAGCACCTATGTTGTTAATTTTTACTGTAGACAATAAAAGTGGCGTTTAGTTCCACGCATTTGTTTTATTTTGTTCGCTGTAACTGAACTATTTGAGTAACTACAAGCAGTTTGCTTCTTGCTATATTTTCCTTCCAAGGTACTTTAAAAATGGAATGCCTATGTCTGGTGTTGCAAGTCTTCACACTTTCTCTATAGAACGATATAATTAAAATGTTCCTTTTTTCTTCCAGGCAGACTGAAGCCAATATATTCTTGTAAGACCAATAACCGGACGAGTCGGTTCATCGAGGGTTATAAGGTCGTTGTGTTATCTAATGAAGATAATAGGAGCCGACGATTCTAAGTTCGAAAGCGGTATAGAATCTCTTCGCCTAAGGAGAGATTGTGTTTTCTTATTTGTGTGCCGATTTAACAATGGTTTATTTTCTATAGAATTGTTTGAAGATGCCTACGGCAAGTTTCTAACATTGCATCGACTGGCAAGGAGTTTGTCTTCGTATTTTAATAATAACCTATGCGTACAATGCATGGTTTGCATGTAGTTTGTTCTTACAGATGCTCAAATTGTCAATAATGGTTGCTACGCTACTGTCTGCTCTGGAGACTTTAATTTGGTGTTCATAAAAGCATAGTGAAAATTCAAGCGTAGATGGTCGGTTGATAGTGTTGCCAGATAAAGCGCTTTTCATCTTTTAACATAAATTTTTCAACAGTGGATTCACCTTCCATAGAAAATTTTCGCATTCCCACTTTTCTCAATTGCCCTTGTAACTAGGGCCGCCGCCGTCCGTCTGGGTTTCACGCGTCATGCTACGCCCTCCACGTTACAAGGGTGTCCGGGGTGCGTCCGGACGGGGTTTTCAAAAGGGTAAATTATAATTGTTAGGTGAATCGTTAAAAAGCTGTTTTAATTAATAAAAAAATGTATGTATAAAAAAAATAGGGTGTCCGGGAACAAAATCGCGATTTCACACGTGTGTCCGGGGTTTTTGAAGTTTTTGTCTGGCGTCGGTACCTAATTTAAGTGATGGCAGGCCTACTTGTAACCAACATTTCTTTGAAGTGTAAGGACTAAAAAAATATGTTGCTTGTACTTATTTCAAATAATTAAGAGAGAGAAAGATGATTTTTATTAAAAATCAAATCAAAAAATCATTGGCATATTGAAAGTTACGACATTTTATTAACTGGTAAGCATAAACTCTCACTTCTGCTTCTACCCGGGGTAGGCCTGCCATCACTTAAATAGCCGACGCCGGTGAAAACTTAAAAAAATCCGGACACAGGTGAAATTGAGATTTTTTCCCGGACACCTTAAAAAAAACGCGCATTCCGTTTAAATTTTTAGCTTGTTAACGATTCATGAAACAATTATAATTGTCCCCTGGCACAGTGTCTGGGTTTAAACCGGACACTTTTTGAAAACCCTGCCCGGACGCTCCCTGGATATCCTCTAAACTAGTACAAATCCGGCGAAACCCGGCCGGGTGGCAGCCCTAACCTGGAGTGTCCAATAGCAAAATCTCTTTGTCGCATTATATAAAGAAATTCCTAATAGAACAGATTATTGGAAACAGGAACTGGAACAGAAAACAGGAAACAGAGTTCACAAAGACATAGTGTTTCGTTATAAAACAGAATTTATGAAGAACTGATTAAACTTTATAGTCAGCAATTCTGTAATTTTCAATGGGTCAACCACCACTAATTTCCTGCGTTCAATTTTAAAATTGAATTCGTTTAATCATCGCGTTTAATCTTGTGTGGCCGCGATTCTATTTCACGGACCATTTCATAGAGTGAAACGAAGATAAGAGTCGCTCACGAAAGAATGAGATAGATACAGAGTTATCTACACTGGGCAGGAAATAAGACATCAAAGCGAGATGAATTGACCGCGCCAATTAGATAGGCCTCAGTGATGTGCAGGATATCGCTCTAATTCTCAGACACTACAAAGAAGAGATGATGTAACTCCTAGTTAAAATATTTAAACGTGCGCATTTCTGGGACAGGGATGGGTCACCGATTGGACTTCAAATAAGCTTCATTCCGACATGGTTTTGTGATTTCATCAGCCTCAAAAATGTCGGCATTCCATAGTTGATATGATTCGCATCCATTTTATATACTTAAGTATTTCTGTAGTTTAGTATATAAGCGACTGTTTACCACAGGAAATGCCTTTCGCATTACTAATTAACCACTCTAAGTCAGGTGAGGTTGATATACAATATGCGTTCTCGCGTACCTGGACTTCGACACCTAGGTTGAGCGTATTTTGAAAGGGTGCTACTTACATAGACTTTGTATGTTTCGTTTCTCTGCTCTTACTACAAAACCTGTTTTGCTGTTGAAGAATAGAGGTCGAGGTAGACATCGTGAACGGTTAAAATGTACTAGCGCCGAACGCCGAGTGCGACGAGCGACGGCGCTGTATGACATATATACTTTATAAATGAAAATGAGTACATTACTGTTCACGCCACGTCGCGGTTCCGCCCCGTCCACTGTCTGTCCCAACCTTAAGGTCGTCGGATTACCATTCTTTTGTTGTTCTCATTTCCAAAGACAAACACGTCACAGAGAGCGCGCGTGGGGCCAACTAAGCTAGTTTGTATTACTACCAAAACTGAACCTAATTAAGGCTTTAGCGAATAAAGCAGATGTACATTTTCTGAAATAATTAATGACAGTACATTCTTTGTCTTAAATGGCCACGGTACCAGTTACTTAAACATTGTTTGAACAGTATATATTGCCATGACCTCACATTCAATTGAACGAATGGTGATCCGCCTCGTTTCGCAACCTTAGGTCCTGATGTTAATTGTCGTCTGGGTCAGCCACCATGTTATTATGTAATCAACTCTCATTGCCATTGGGGAATAGACATAAACAATACTATTTAATAAAAATGCGTTTTATGAAAGACATAAATCAATCTACCGCCGCGCGCCGCGCTGTATGACGATCTTAAACAGTTAGATTTCCTGTATTTAGATTAGGATGGCTGTATCCAGTTTCTCTTCTACTCATCACCATAAGAGCGCACATTGCGTGCTTCATAACTTTCAAACATTTGACCTAAGTTATAAGCAAGCCCTACAATACCGCGCTAGGTAATAACCTGTGTTAAGAACTGGTACACTGAAGAACTGGAACAGTATTTCTTATTTTATTCTTGTAAAATGCCTATCGCATGGAGTGTTTTCTTTATAATACTTCACACTCGCACTTATCAGTGAACGAACAGATATTGCGCGCTCACGCTATCTACTAACGTACAGTACAATATTATTGCTATTAGCCGATAACGCTATACAATAATTTAGAATGATTATTCTAACTGTTCTAGTAGGGTTCGCACGTTAATATTTGTTGTTGTATTATACTTATTTTGTGTACTTTACTGTACAGGATGGAGGATTAGATAGTAACCTTATCCGCGTCGAGAACTTAGTCGTGATCATAATTTGTGTATTAAAATCCTCAAGGGGGAGAAAGAAAATCCTAATAAAGACAACATGAAGTGTGCCTACGCTTAGTTTGTGCGAAGGCCGTTGTCGCCAAAATCATTCATTTGCAATTATTTGTAACTGAATCGTTATATTCCAATGCACAAAAAAATTATGACATGATTGGGTATGAATGTGCTCCAGATGACGTGATACACCGTGTAGCCAATCGCGATTGAGATATGTTATAGATCTCCGCATATTCATTTTTGTTTTATTCTTCTGTGGGATCCAAAAATAGCTAATTATATGTCACATACATTGTAGCGGTGCAAATATTTTTTGTTGAAGTCTATTTAAAAGTCAGTTAGGAAAGTAAGAATTGATGATGAAGTAGCCATTTTCTTTTTATAACTTGACACATCTTACACTCGGTCGTCTGATCCAAACTAGGCAGAGCCTGTACTATGGTAACCAGACTGCTAATAAACATATTTAAATATATCTAAATTACACCCAGACACAGAACAATTGATCATGCTCATCACCATCGAACCCACGAACTCTAGCTCAGCAGTTACGATCACTAAGCACTGGACCAACAGGCTAGTTGATCTTGCAACCTCTTGAAATATAAGAAATATCTATATTTTAAGCCCCAAACTATGAATAGCTTGTACAATGGTTTCTAGAACTTGGACAAACATTCTTAGAGACATTAGAAAATTCATGCATACTAGTATTTGCACAGAGCGGGAATCAAACCCGCGCCCATTGATGATTGCCCACTGGAATGATCTACCTCCGCGCGTGCTTTACCGTCAACCGGCCAGCCCTAATAATACGATGGGCGCTACAGACCGTCGAAGATTCACCAAGCACACGCACTTGATCTTCGCAGCCGCCGTCATTACGATACATTAGTGTAATTATGTCTAAACAGATAGATAATTCACCGTAACGATTCGCAGAGCGTTACGTCATGTCTGTTTTATGTTTAATCTAATAATCTAAGTATAGTCAATATGTTTTTGTAGTATTATGTTGAGATCTGGAGGCGTGTATCGAAATGCTATGTCCCCGCGCACCGCAACTTAAGACGGCTGAATGAATGAACGAAAAAATATATAATTCCAAACGCACACGCGTAAATGTTGCTCCGATACGCCTCAGGCGGACCACAGACCCACAGCAGCACATCAATACTGCAGTAGGATTATAAGGTACTAGCAGCGCCCCGCGGTTTCATCCGCGTAAGTCCCGATCCCGTGGGAATATCGGGATAAAAAGCATATGTTAATCAAGGACTCCAGCTATCTACATACCAAGTTTCATCGCAAAGAGTAACAAATATCCATACATCTAAACATCTATACAACCTCACAATCTTTCACGTTTATAATATTAGTAGGATACAACTCGCTGCATGGAAGGGATTATCCTACTTCTGCTTGTCAACGTGAAACTGATACTAACGACAGTTGCATTGATATCTTTAAAAATAGATCGCAGCACTGCTTTGCCCAATGCAATTATGAAAGATCTGCAAAGAATGTTCAAGCATGACCTCATACTTCTTCTCTACTCAAGCAGATGTTTGCAAAAGCGACCACCACTGCCACACTGGGACAAGTGTAAACTCCGGTTTCACTGTTAATTAAGTATTTAGTGCTGTGATGTTTTTTTAGTTCTGAATATGAAAAAAAAAAAAAAATATATTAATTTATAAGCTAGGGTCAGTTTTCGAAATCTGGGATTTGTAAAATGTAGGAAACGTTTTTATGTGATATGTCTCAAATGTTTTAAGCACAAGCACGCAAAGATAGATAAATATATGAAAATATGCTGTGAGTGTGAAACCAAAGCCTAGAGAGCTGTATCGCGTTGGCTTTTTTAAGAATATTTTCTGCGTTAGGTATGTAAAAGATTCTTTTTTTTTCATAGACAAACCAACTCTCGCGTTAGGAATATTCCTGTGTCGCGGGGGGCTTCACAAACATTTAAACAACGGACACAAAGAACACTCAGACTCGAGACAACTATTCGTGGATTCGCGTGGGATTTGAACCCACAACACTCGACGCGGTGTAATAGCGAGGTGACCACTTAAACCATTGAGCCACTATTAAGAATGATTCTTTCACTTACAATATGATAATATTATTCAAAATTTTAATTCATCTAAAACCGTATAAATATTTCAGTCAGTCAGTCTAATTCTAAGTCAAAGGCACTCGAAAAGTTGAAGCCTCTCAAAGCTTGATCAATGATTTTTACTTTCTAAGTAATAATTTGTGTTAAAAATTTGTCTACTGGCATCTACATTTTTATCAAGACTGAGAAAATAACTTGAGAGCTATGAGATCTAGCTTTAGACTCAAAACCCATTATTATGGCACTATATTTATTGCAAAACGAGAAATCGAGGTAAGTATCGGATACCCGTGAAGGTAATGTTTAGCTGTGGGTAGTCGCGCAGTAAGTCTGTAGCAAATGTAAATAAATTGTGTTGCTCACGCTCGACATGGGGTCCCGGTGAAACAACGTTTATTACCTACATTGTTTTTGTTTTGAGAAATTAAAACTAAAAATAGAAACATACTTTTGTGAGAATTATCGTTTAGTTAACTCAAAATAATCTTATCGTGGGAGAGCCATGCTTCGGCACGTATGGGCCGGCTCGACCGGAGTGATACCACGGCCTCACAGAAAACCGGCAGTGAAGCAATAAGCATTGCGTTTCGCTGAGTGAGTGAGGTTACCGGAGGTCCTGACCCTTCCCTCTCCCTCTCTCCTCGCCCCCTATTTCTCCCTTCTTCTACTCCCACCTTAAAGGGCGGCAACGCACTTGTGTTGCGGGTGCTCATGGGCGGCGGTAGTCATTTACCATCAGGTGACCCGTCTGCTCGTTTGCCCCCTATAATTACCATAAAAGAAATCCAATGTATATTTGTGCTATTTTAAAGAAAGGAAAAGTTATTACTTTTAATTTCTTTAGAATACCGCAAGTAAAAAAATAATTAGTGTTATTTTATTTAATGGCATTATAATTTCGTTCTTTTTTAAATTATGAGATTTGTAAGTTACTGTGTGCTCAGTCTACGTTATTATATTAAAAAGGAATATGTTTAGTTAGAAAAATATGCAGCATTTGTAGAAAAAACAATGATTTATTTATTTCAACTTAATGCAAATCAAAGAAAGTCAAAGTTATTGCATTCGTGTGTACATTAAATTGTTCAGTAATTTAAAATTCAACGTGAAAATGTGACACGACACAGCATGATTGGACTCATCTAGTAGGTACATACGCGGACTAATGCCTAGTGCATTCTCTACCAGTCAACCTTTTATTTCTTTCTATGTAAGATAACTCACGTCACGGCAAACTGTTTCGAAACCAGTGGCGTAACAATAGGGTGGCAGAGCGGGCAAAATGCCACGGGCCCATGGCCCTAGAGGGCCCCCGGCCCCGACCCCAACGCCCGAAGCAAACGGCGCCAAGAGTGAACTTGTGCCTCATCCGATGAATTAGCCACGGGACTCAGATGGTTATAGTTACTCCATTGTTCGAAACTCCTGTCATATTGAAGTATTTTTACACGCTTTATATTAGCTTCACTTGTATGTTTGTAACCGACTCCTTTGGGCGCGATTTTGACCCACTTTAAACGGCCAGATATCATTCAAATTTTGACACGTGTCAAAGAAAGAGAAAGAAAATTCAACTAAAAAATTAATCGAATTATTGCATTGTCATCGGGACAATGCAATAATTCGATAATTTTTTTTTTTTAGTTGAATTTTCTATAAAAGCGTGTTTTTTAGTTTTTTAAACTATAATTTTTTTACAGACAGATCATTTATTTCTCCAGGAACGATGACTCATAGTAAACAGTTATCCGATAAATGGAGCGAACTTCCAAGATACGCTGAACGCGCTGGAGTTATTTGGGAGTGGATTTTGTTTCCGGCAAATAAGGACTACCACAGATTAACGAATAGAACAGACAGATTACTTTAAACAATATTTAATTAATAGCAACTGTAGCGACAATTGAATAAAGTTTAATATTGTATAGTATGCGACAGTACGTTTTACATATAATAAAATATATAAATATCCAAATAGAGATCGCACGTGCAATTTATTGTGCTAATTACTAAATTACTTTTTACAGTGATTATCATCGATTGTTAGTTGTCGCGAGGAGGCTATAGCCATTAAGCAGCTTACAGTGTAGGTATAAGCAGCGCAAAATCACACAGAACGCGCGTGCCCTCTCTCGCTTAGTGAGCAGCTGCTAGACGCGTACCTCTTCGGGCGGGGGCCGACTGCCGCTTCCCGCCCGGAACTCAGCCGTTCGCCGATATACTTCGGCGAGCACTTCCGCCTCCAAGTCCCACGGGGGAGTCCCGGCCAACGCGCACAGCCCGTTTCCGTCGACACGGTGCGGTATCCGCGTATGGCTCTAACCACCATAACCCTCTGAGGGCGCCAGAGGCTCACCCTATTCTGGGCGGTCAGAGCCTCCGCCCACACCCTTGCACCCCCTGCGGAACACCGCACGACATGGGCCAACGACTCAAAGCTCCATCTCGGTCCTCGTACATGATGGTACGCTCCTCTAAATAGTCTGCCACTAGCCGCCTCAGGTACCCTGGCACTCCCGTGATAGTGGAGTGCTTCCCTGATGCAGTTGAATGGCAGACTATTGAATGCGTTGGCGATGTCCATCGACACCGCCAACAGCACGCTGCCACAGCTCACTACCTCTTCGGTCACGGCCCTCAGGCGCAAAACGGCACCGATCGTCGAACGCCCCGCTGGAAAACTGAATTGGGCGTCCGACAAATCGGGGCCGACCTCGCACAGGTGCCGGACGATGCGGGCAGAGAGGATCCTCTCAAACAATTTACCCGCCTCGTCCAGCACGGAAACCCACTCCTAACACAAGCATTTAGGCGAGTTTGAGGGGTTATCAAGAGTAATCTGTAACCCAAAATAGTCATCATCATCTATTCATCTGCCCACTCTTGCCCCAATGTTTTTAGGGTCGACGCAATGTATTTTCTTCTTCCATAGTCTACTCTATAATTATTTTATTTTTGAAGTGAAAACTTCTTTAGCGGCGTTGTGCACTTTTTGGATGGGTAAAAAATGTTAAACTCGCGTCAGGACACTTTCTTATATTAAAAAAATATAACATTCGAAATTCAAACATTTATGAGCGGCCAGGAGCGCAGAACTTCCAGTGTACCCTATGTATACATTTAGATATGTTATTACCTACTTTTTTATTTTTAACCTAATTGTATCTATACAGATGTGTGTGTGTATGTATATACAAATACATTGTGAAGTTATGTTTTCACTTCTGACGTGCAGTCCTACGACTGACTGTTTTTCATTTTTCGTTTTATTGTTTTCGTGTGAAACTTTGAGTCTGTGTGCCAAAATAAATATTTTTCTTTTCTTTCTTTCAATCAAACATTTATTTTACGGTTACGGTTACATAGCTCCATACCATCCCTGAATAGGACTAGGATAAGGCTTTGTTTATGATATTTTCATGGTATAGGTACCTTACTTACCGTACGTACCTAGGGGTATGTCATTGTCACACCGAGCACCGTACGTACAGAAGACAAATAAATGCCCCGGATACGTGTCTGTCTGATTACGGCGACTGCGCGACGCAGCGGCCGGTCACCGGACGCCGATAAATCGCGCGCCTATCTCGCTGACATTTATCGCTATTTAATTATGCTATGCGCTTCATGAACCTAGAATCTGCTTGATTTATATTACGTGTAAGTATCGCCACCGCGAAGAACTTATAAAAACGGCTTTCTATGGACACTTGTCACAATGCAAAAGTCAGTTCATCATAAAAATGCGAGATTAAGGATTATGTAACGCAACGCAACATGTGTAGGTATCATTTTTGTACGGTGAATGATCTCAAACGTTCGGCGCCGTCGAAGCAGCTGATTGCATAAAAGTTGTTTAATTGATACCTTGCAGTTTTTGGCCGTATGGGGTATTTATACATTTTTTGTCGGTAAAATGTTGTTTACACATTGTGAAATCACTTTTAACCAAAAAAAATTAAAATTAAAAAAAATAAATGAATGATGGTCTGAATCTAATAGCGCCGTGCGTCTCAATTTAGCTAATGTCTCAAACTCAATATAGACAAAACAAAATACATACCATTCTCTATTAAAACCAACTCACCCTCAATAAATGACAACCTGTCTATCATAGCACACTCTTGTTCTCCTAACCATTCCTGTACTTGCGAAGACCTAAAAAAAGCTTCCTACATAAAATACCTTGGCATCATGATAGATGACACCCTTAGCTTCAACCAACACCTTGAACTACTATCAGCTAGGACTCGCAAACTGATTTTCATCTTCAAAAACCTCCGACATGTTTCTGATAAATCTGCCATTAGGATGGTGTACATGGCCTTATGTCAATCCATCTTATCATATGGCATCACTGTATGGGGCGGCGCATGTAAGACGAACTTGATAAAAGTTGAGAGAGCCCAAAGAGCAGTACTAAAAGTCAGTCTAACATTGCCTTTTCTGCTCCCCACAAATGATTTGTATAGACTTGCCGATGTTCTAACAGTACGGCAACTTTATATTTTAAACACCATTCTCAAGCAACACTCTCTTATCAAATTCAATCCCTTACGCAATCAAAATAAACGGCTCAAACATAAGGTCTGTTTGTCGGATAAACAATGGTCCACTAACTTCTCCAAGAAATATTTTGGCTTTTTAGGAGTATACCTTTATAATAAAATAAATAAGTTGATCACAATTTACCCTCTAACAAAATTTAAATGCAAACAAAATCTCACAGTATGGCTTAAGTCCTTGAAATATGAAGAAACCGAAAATTAACTCAATGTAGGTTTCTAGACAAAAGTATTTACATTTGTACCAGAAAACACACGCACACACGCACACACGCACACACGCACACACGCACACACGCACACACGCACACACGCACAC
>OY982572.1:2417079-2508248 GCA_963859945.1 Euplagia quadripunctaria | reverse complement strand
TGGCCGCCAACACGCCAACGTTGGTGGCTCCAACACCGATCAGCGGCATGGTGCCGATCCGGAACTCGCTGTACGACCAGACGGGCTTGACTTCCTCGGTCTTGCTACAGCCTTTGAACGAGGTAGGTTGTTCATAATTTACATTTCGATCCTTCAGGGGCCGTCCATTAATCACATGATGTTTCTTTAGCAACTTTTTAACCTTCTCTCCCAGAGACATTTTCAGAATATTATCGTTAAATACAGATATAATAGCGTGTTTTACGAAAAAAAAAATACACGTGATAACTCACTACACTTCCCTCCCTCTTGAGATATTACGTGATTAATGGACAATCCCTTAGATTCGGTTTTATTCTATTGTTATTTTGAGTCTGTTTCTTTTTAATTTATATTATTTTAAAACGTGTATGTAACCAAGTGGGGTAGTATTTTTATTCATACGTAATAAAGGACTATACTAGAAACGGATGCACGATTGGGATTTAGTTATTTTTGTTTGAAATGTGTCTTGATCGAGTGTTCTTAGATATAATTCAAGAAAATCTGTACAGCTGTTCGAAGATCATCAGCTATTTTCTAATTGTTGAAGAGATTTTTGAGTCGGGTTGATTTTAGGTTTAAAGAATTTATTTTCTCATAAAAACTTAAGTCAACTTACAATGAGATACATAATAATACTTAATTCTAAATAGTAAATAGTGAATTATATCTCTAGCGTGTTAGAAAGTCTTTTAAGGGTTATACATCAATATTTGTAACATGTTTGCTTATACATTTTTATCTTTAATTTTAATTTTTGTTTTTTTTTTTAATTTATATTTACTAGATGAAAACAATGTCTTTTTTTCTGCTTGTAAGTAGGATTATCAGAGTCCTTATAAAGGGGAGGGGGGAAAGGTTTATAATCAACAAGTGTCGCCACCGCAATTGTGTGTTAACTTAGTTATATAAAAATGAATAATAATCTTTAAATCGATACTCAAATCGTTTGTAATTAATTTGCTTTTATTACAGATGATATCTACACCGATAGGCATGTCCATCCAATCACAAATACCGATTCTATACCCGCAAAGCGTTGACCAAACGCCGAACACTCCGCCCAGCAGACCGGAACCTCCGTGCTTAGACCAGCCCCGAGCAGACCCCCCGCGCGTAGACCACACCGACAACATCCCCCTTGACATAAGCATCATACGCCCCGAAACAAAAGTCGAACAGAGTGAACTATACGCAGAATATATAACAAACCCTTACAGTGAACTAAAAGACATTACTAAAGAAGCGACTTTATACGATCCTGAAAAACTGTAAACTCGCAGAAAAAAATCCTTTACTATCCGTCTTAGATAAAAAGTCTTACAGCGCTAATGCGACCCCTATGCATACTATAAATAAAACTCAATTTGGCTCAACCGATAATGTTAGACAAGAATCGATTTTTAACTTCGCGAGTTATTTTGGGTCTGCGAGTGAGAATATTGCTCCAGGGTCCGAAGTTTTCGACACATTAATGTCCTACGCAGGAGGGATAGCTAAATGAATCGGATGTTGGTACGTGGTTGTAGTTGAAAGTGGAGATGAGCATAAAAATATGAAAATATTTACCACGCACGCAAATTAGTACAGTCAACAAAAAAAATAGTAGACCAAAAATGCGAAATTTGGTAAATCACTCACTCACACAACACAATCACATCATCGAATTTTCTAGAAAGAAGATTTTATTAGTTTTGTGTTTAAAAGGTTTGTTTATAAATTAAAACGTGTTAAGCTGTTGTTTACTATCCAAAGATGAGCTACACATATAGTATTCACTTCATCAGGTAGGTGGCAGGTCATACATTACCGTAGCACTACTCTAGGTCTTTTGAGAAACTGTTCATATAGAGCTGATCTCTATATGAATAGCTTCTCAAAGAAACGACCGACCGTGGGCGATAAACTAAACTATTGCGTAACCTCATTGAGTATCATAAAATAAAGCAGTAGAGCATTTAAATAAATTAAGGTTGGTGCAGACAGCAGGCGGAGCGGGACGGCGATGCCGAAGATGCGAGACCGAAGGCGCTGTGACATCTACAGTCCCGCTCCACCCACTGTCTACCCCAACCTTTAATCTTTATATCTTATTTTTTTTGTATACAGAACTATAAATATACAAAAACACAGATGACACGGACTGATAAAAATATGATATGTTTATTTGGTAACCGAAGTCATTAGCCAACAAAAATTAAAAAATTACGAATTATGTTAGTGACCAGTTACTCTTAGCTCTATGTTTATAACTATTAACTTTTGCAATAGAGAGGCATAATAATATAATAATAGCAACGTTCAGAGTAACATAAACTCGTCCATGCATTTCTAATGGTGCGTAAATAGAAAATTATGCTTTATAACGGATAATCAATCAATCATTGTACAAAAACACAAAAAAGAAATATTGCAGTTTATTTCAAATTATTATTAATTTGAAATTAAAAACACAATTGCACCTTTTCACTGTCAACTGTACACTGATAAAAATTAAAAAACGTGTAATGAAACTATTTTTATATTTCACTTTCAAATCACTGCAAGAAAAATTACTTTGTGTGTGTGTGTCAGAGTCAAGTGTATTTTTATTTTCAATATGTCACATATATTGTCGTCTTTAAATAAAAAAAATATATAGATCTTCTTAACTGTTGCATTCATTTTTTATGAAAGTATTAATTTTTTTTTCGTCATTGGCTGTCAGCAGCATTGTAAACTTAATACACACCTTTAGGTTGAAGAAACTAGTTGTAAAATATTGTTTTCTAAATAAATTATTGTGTTTTTATTAAGTCATTTATGACATGATTCTATATACGTTAGAAAAAATCCTTGTAAGTAGTTTGTATGAAATTATCTAATTAAACCAATATGGACTTTGTTTTCTTTACAATAAAGTCTAATTGGCTATCACAAACTACATATCGCTGGTTTGCGAGAATATCGACGTAATTCAAAATTCAGTCGAATTTGAACTAAGTATGCCAAACGATCATAAATCTTTGATATTTTATGGTGAACAGAGACGCAACGCCGATTTCGTGCTAACGTTCGTTAGAAAGCTATAAGTTCATTATATATTTAGAACAAAATACTTTAGCGGAAATCACAAAACATTGCCATTCTCTAAAATCATTAATTTTTAGTTCCGTCGCTCGCAAACTAGCGATATCCATATATTATTAATACTGGTATTCTTTGTTTGATATACAATTTAAATCGATTTTAACTGTTGATCCAAAGTTGACGGCCTAAAAAAAAAATTATAATATATTTTAGAGGTATTGTTTTATGTATAACATTCCAGGCCATTATATTTTTGTATTGATTTAGTTAAGTTTTATTTCCTTGTTTCTCTTTTATTTATTATTGTAGATGATAGTGCGTCAGGGTGACCAAACTTTCGGAAAAGGCGGGAGATGTAAATTATGTAATTATCGATGTTTAATTTGTATAGAGAGTTATATATACTTACTACTGAATCAGTGTAATATAATGTTTAACAATTTATTATTAAAATGTGTTTAACAAAACTTGATTATTGTTTCATTATGATGTGCGAGTTGAATGTATCCTCGTCAAGCTATTTTTTGCGCAAATTTCTTTAAAATTGATAATTTTTGTGGATTTTACTATTTTTTACATGAGTGCATAATTATAATGTTACGTCTGATAGTATACCACAAAGTGTTCAAAGATTGTGCAATTGATTGAAAATCGACAGGAAACTGTCTGTCGGGTCAGCTAGAAACAAATAAAATTAAATTTATACAATAAAGCTTTGCCCGGCCATGCTTGATAAGTACTGGGAAATAATATTTTTTTTTATAATTTTTATTTGGAGCTTTTGTAATAGTCCGAGGGATCCCGCTGCATGGATACCTTACTGCTTTATACTTGTGACGCTGTATACGCATTGCTGGGAGAACGCAAAACAGCGTTGCAAATCGAAACTGTTACGATACGGCCTTAAGCCATAACTCGATGTGGCCGAGTGACTGCTAAGTTGGGCAAATCGATAACTCTCATTAATCTGCCCAACTTTAGATTGGGTAGATCAATGACATGAAATAATCGGCCAATTCCCGAAATGCCGCCCGAAATATGATCTGCCCAGGTATATCTTGATCGGCTCAGTTCAACGACCGATCTACGAAATAGACAACTGCTCAATTGGGAATATCCATATCATTCTGTTTAGTTACGAGACGAGACGAGAATTCACACACACAAAAGCTGGCTTTTACTATACTGTATATGTCACAGCATCCAATGCCGTTACAGTTGGGATAATCGGTAAAACTATGGAGTAGGTGTGGGTATGAATTTCACGTCACTGGTTACGTTACGTAGCCAGTTACTTTTAACTGGTTACGTAACATGTAACAGAATAAGTAGTTTCAAATCGAATAACAAACTAGTGATTTTTGTAACCAAGTTACATTCCCTTCTTGCCCGTGGTCCACCTACATAGTTCACCTGGTTGTACCACGGGTAATTTTTTTTCCCCGTGGTCCACCGCAGTTTAACTGGGTGTACCATGGGAATTAATGTTTTCCCGTGGTCCACCTTAGTTCACCTGGTTGTACCCGTTCTATATAAAGTGATTCGATCATTAAAAAAAAAACAAAACTAAAAATGCAAAAATTAAAGCTATTAAAACTTCGAAATACGCCTGCCTATATATTTTTATGATAATTATAGTTATACAAACTAATAAAGAGACCTTACATATAATGCAGTCAGTCCAATATCATTTGATTTAGACGTTTACTGATGTAACTGTATAGAAACAAAACCTTAGCTAAGACTCTCACAGGTAACGTAGCCATTAGCCGCTCACTAAAACTAGTTACGAAAATCACGAGTTCTCGAAACTAGTGACGCCTTTCAAGTAACTACTTAGTTACGTTACCCACGCCTACTATGGAGCCGCTGTGCCGTCATTATGTGTCAGATTTAATTAAAAAGGAAGACTTAGTACTTATTTGTAAAGTTTATTTGTAATTTCTTTTTTTAGTTTTAAAATTGTAAAACTGCTAATACTTAGTAGTAAGAGACTACTTAATGATCATTAATGCCGCGTTCCAATAAACAAAAAAAGATTCGTTTTGCTTACGGACGGTAAAATTTTCATTGAAAATTCAACGAAATTTTACCGTTCGTAAGCAAAACGAATCGTTTCTTGTTCATTGGAACGCGGCATAAATCAATATCTTGTAACTGTTTTTTTTTTAATTATTTCCTGTGGAATCCCCTACTGGTCATCACCTCACCGGAGCTAACGGTGAAGTGGTATGTCGGAATCGAACCGACTAAAACCACACGGTGTTCCGTCACAAGTGAGTCTATTGCAAGGGACCCGGGATACCCTAAGAAGGAAGCCTCCGGGAACAAAATTATTATACTGAAATTTGACAATACTGAATCTAGATTTATACAATAACTATTAAATATCGTTTGGATTCTCAATAATACCCATTCCAGAATTTGTTCTTGTTGTGTCTTTACTTTTATCATGTGGAAATCTCCATACGTCTTCAGCTCAGCACCGCAATGACGTCATTCTCGCGTCGCTCAACACCTTGGACTTCTTACAAGCTGTGGTTCCCTAACCAGCAGCAGAAGTGAATCTCTTTACTGGTATGATATATGTGATATTATTATATTGTTAGAGGGCTCGAATTTTCCTTGTAAAATGAAATTCTTGAGATTTGTGGCTCGTAAAACTGTTTATTTCTTTAAATCGTTTGTACCAATAAATTAACATCTATAGTCACACACTCACTCGTTCCGTCGCCCTTCTTAAAAAGAATGAGAGATCGCCTTGTCCCTCCTCCTCTCCCCTTTCGCTCTTTCCTTTCATCCCTCTGTCACACCAATCTTGACCGTGTCTTTCTAAACTGTATGTGCTAATTCAGAACAATTTATTTCGCTTAGATATTTATTGTACCATAAAACTCGAGGCCTTAATTATTTAAAGAGCAGTCAGAAAGATATTATCTCGTCAGAATAACTAGTTTTATTTTATTTTTGGGTTGCTTATGTAAGCACCTATATCGATATCTCCGAGCCAAAGGGTGGGGAAGTGGGATGTATGCCCACTAATATTATTACCTAATGTGAAAGTTTGAATGGATGGATGGATGTTTGGTACTCTTTCACGCAAAAACCACTGAACCGATTGCGATGAAACTTGGTATATACATAGCTGGAGACCTGAATTAACGTATAGGCTACTTTTTATCCCGATATTCCCACGGGATCGGGACTTACGCGGGTGAAACCGCGGGGCGCTGCTAGTATGTATATATAATATCGAATAAACTAGTCGGGCGTCCCCGAACTATACACGTGAGTAAAATCGTATATCCTAATTTATATGTACGTGTTATATAAGCCTTTACAGCCCCGAGGTAACGATAATAATTAATGAACTGTAAGCATAACTGTTAACACATCAGACTTCTGACCAATGCTATTTGTATTCAAATCACATACTGTGATTTTTAATTTGAACATTAGAACAAAAATGATTTGTTTATGCAGATTAAATTTTTTTTTGTGATTTTGATATCGTTATGTATAACTTACTTCCCTTGAGGATTTTAATGTCAACTTTCAATGTTATGTTTCGCTATCGTTCAACGCAACTTTCATCCCCATCACCTGGATAATTGGCAAACCACCAATGTGCGGTTCTCCAGAATTAGATTTTTTTTTGCCTCGCACAACCAATCTCTGGAACAAATTGTCGCCTGCGGTATTTCTGGACCGATACGACCTTCAAACCTTTAAGAATCCTGTCCTGTCCTGTCTCAAAGGCCAGCAACGCACTTGTGACTCTTGAGTTGCAGGTGTCCATGTGCGACGGTAGTCACGTATCGTCAGGTGACCCGTCTGCTCGTTTGCCCCCTATAATAATAATAAAAAAAAACGAATACTGTACGCTAACTATAGTACCCTGTATTAGTACTAGTCTCCTCTGGATAAAATCTTGCCCAAAATTCATATGAAACTGGCCGATTACGAAGTGAGGACTATGACTGTATTGGAACTTGTTAGTAGCACCATGTATGGGGTAATAAAAAAAGCTACATCATTATAAAAACAACAGTATATTATAAAATTTACATTATTTACAATTTGTACAAATATAATCGAGAGCGCCTTCACAGAAGGCATAATTAGGCACTTTACGCAAGTTATAAATACAAGTCAGTTCTAACACTAGGATGTTATATCATACGCGCGACACGTGTAACGGTCTCTTGTAGTATGGGTGGTGGGATCTCAGCAACGGAGGGGCGCAACACGGAGCTTTCCGCGGGGGACATAGCGCCCGGCGCCACACTGCTGCCGACTTCCTCGACCATGCCCACACTCCAGCCGCGATCCCACAAGATAGCCACAAACACACTGACACTCCACTAGCGCCCGCACCTTGTTCCACCTTACCAGCATTTAACGCTACAAGTAATGCAAAACCGGACTGAGACGAGATGATTTCCCTCATCCGAGCTTCAATCACTTTCGCTCCTGTAGCTAAAGCAGCCAGAATAAAGTACAAGAGCCCAGCGGCAGCTGCGCGTGCTGCTAATCTTCCAACTCGTTTAGCTCCACGTGAATCCAACGCTCGTCGCACCCTCATAATACCAGGGCACGCGCCTATTGCCAATGCCACTGACGTCACAAGCAAAGCGCCTCGAGGCACCCCAACCAATGCAGCGGCTGCCGCATCAGAGATCCCGCACGTTCCAGTCAATTCATCGGCCGTTACTCTTCGCAGTGCTAAAGCTGCGGCAGTCCAAGCTCCTGCCCAGCCCCAGGAAACAGCATGAAGGTATGCCGCTGCACGTTCTAGTGCTTCCGTTGACCATTCACTTGCAGCGGTAAGATACCAAGCGACGCAGGCATTTGCAAACCACGCATCGGCTGCCAGTGTAAAGTAGTAAGTCAGTGAAAAAAATGCTACGCAAGTTGGCGATGCTAGGCCGTCGACAGCTAACGTACTACCGGCACAGGACACCACTTTGGATCCCAGCCAACCTCTCGTCACATGAGCCAGGGCTACTATTGCATGACACGCTGCCATCCACACCACGGGTCGCTCCGGGTATCTATATCTTGACGGTTCCGCGCAGAACGTCAGCAAAGCGAATGATGTAGATAGCAAGGAGAACCAAGCTAGTGTGTTCATCCAGATCTCGGCCTTCCTCTTATCTTTTTGGCTGTACCTGGCGTGTTGACCACACGCCGGCCAGCATTCTCCAGTTGGCGCTCTTGTATGCGCAGGTGGGCAGCCATGCTCGCTTATTTCATGGTCATGGAAGGGCCAGCGGGCTGGCGGAGGAGGTTCGGGCTCCAATTCGCTGGCGTTTGGTGGTCTCATGCACAATCTTCGATCAGCTCGTAGGGGAAAAGCTGAGCAGTCAAGCATGACGTTAGCATCGGGGAGCATCTGCTTTAATTGCTCCTTACAATCATCGACGACGGTCTCACAGAGCGCTCTGCAGGCGCTCACAGAGCCTGACACTTCCTCTGAACACAGAGGCGCGAAGGCCGAGCAGAGCAGGAAGCGAGCGTGTTGCGAACAACCGCTAGACAGGATACCCGCGAATGATACCATCTGGAACAAGAAGAAGAAAAATTCAAAACATTTGCTATATTTGTTTCTAGTATAGGTTACCAACGTTTAAATAAATTAATCTCCCTTAAAGCGCTCCCACGAAGGTTTTGAAAAGTAATTTTTTAAGATTTTATTATTCAACATTGACGAGGGATAGTATTCCATGGCTTGAGTACAAAAAGACAACAGGTTGAGAGACAATGGCAAGGTCGACCGAGAGACTCGTTTTTGTTTAACGACAGCGGATGTCCCGCAATCAAATGAAGAAACCGAAGAATTGGGTACCTTTGTGCCCATGGTCTAAGTTAAAATTGATTTCTGGGCTTTGTATGACGCATATTGCATCAAATATTAAGCAATAGAATCGTGTTGATTGGCACCTGACATCACAGTGCATCAATATTTTAACCGCGCTACCTACTTTCTATTGAGACGTTCTTTCAAAACTTGCTTACACAATATTACACCTCGCATTATGTATATAAACAGCTATTTGAAAGTACGGCATGTAGAAATACCTTATGTAAACATTCTCAGGTCTAAATCACAAATAAAACTATACCACCGGCTTTTGCACAACACTTAGAAAGGTGAGTTATCAATAAATAAATTCTTTGTACCATGTAACGGATAGATAGCTTCTAGTTCTTACTAAGTAGCTACTCAAATTTCATCACATTTCCTGTTAAGAAAATCGCAAATGTTCAACAACATCGAAATAGCTGTTTTAAAAAAAGGATTCGATGGGAAATGACTTGATTCAAACAAGTTGCTATAAGTATCAACAAGTCAAAAAGTAATTTATGGAAATCTTTGCACCTGCCCGTACATTAACAAAATCAAAACTTTTTAGATTCTAATTTAAAATCAAAGTAATAAGAGAATCACAAATTCTAAAGGTTAACGCAACGAGTATTCTTTATTTCGATGTAAAAGACCGACGTTCATTTTTGTTGGCGCTTACGTTTGAAAGGCTTTTTTTTCCAACGGATGTCTGTGCCTCTGTGGTATTGTTGTAGGATAATTGCCTTCTGGTGGGCAAGCTGCGCAAAAAACGTTATTTCACAAAACAACCGGCCTTGGGACGGATTACACGACTCGAGTCAGATACCAATTTCGTCTCGGCTAATTTGAAATGGAGTCGTTCAATCGTGAAGATGTCTTCGTAACTCTAATTATGGTAAAGATAAATTTAACAGACGTCAGCTTCTCCAGAGATATGATGAGAATATGGTCACCACTTACTTATAGATTAATGTCGAATAAATAAAAAATGACACAGTTTTAAGTTATTAGGCTGAAAAATAAAAATAAGATCCGCCCGAATAAAAGGCCGAAAGGAGTGGAAAATCTTTTAATTTTAACTTCTTTGCTTTTTCTTATTTAAACGTATTACTGCATTATAATTGTGATTAAAACATATCTGTACTGTTACACCTTCAAAACAATATTCATAGATCATATATTATATTCATTTAGGTTTACAATTTAAGAAATTCTGAAACGATTGGCGAAAAGATATTTGAGAGATAGATATCTGTGGCTCGATCAGACTACGAAATGCACGGTAGCCTTGTAAAAAGTAATATAATTAAATTGCTGTTTAAGAAACCTATCTGTAAATTACTGAACCCTAATCGTCGTGTACGAGTGACTCAAATATCAATTAAACCGCTTCAGACAATCGATTAGGACTGATGTAATCAGTGGTCGAAATCGTGAATGACATTTACTGTCATCTTCCAGTACAATCCTTACTATCTTCTTCATATATTATAGAAATCAATGATTGTTTGTTGGTATTTTATGCGCTGTCGTATGCCATTAATCCGATGGATGAAATGTTCCCGAGGGATAAAAAAGTACATTTACGCGAAACCGCAGGCCAAAAAAGTTATTCATGAAAATGTGGGTTTGTTTGTTTGTCACGCCTTAACCAGGGGCGTAACAAGGGGGGGTGTCCAGGGAGTCCGGACACCCCCTAAAAACCTGTGGACTGTGGACAATGCGCGAGGTGGAAAATTTTAATAAAAATGTGAATCAAAATAAATTGTAATTAAAATGTTGTTCGCCGTAAAAAGAATGTTTATCGTAATACCAAATTATTTAGTAAGCCTTGCAATACTTTGAAATACGTCAATGAAGTGTTTTCATGACATTTTTTTTAGTCCTCATAAAAATATTTTGGACACCCCCTACTTTTTGAGGGTTGTTGCGCCCCTCACGAAATTTTACATACCTACATATTGTCAGGAGTACATAATAAGACATAGGGTGCTTTTCATTCAGAAAAAATGCTATTCCGAGAGATAGGTACTTGATAGGTTTTGTCTATCAACATGAGTTGATAGACAAAATGTACATTACCGCAAGCGAACCCGCCGGCAAATGCTAGTTCATTATAATGATAGGAAGGGTAGGGGTAGGCTTCCTAGTATAATAATAAACTTTGAAATGAGCTAGCTGACCTAGCTACATATCGATATTAAAAAATTTGTACACTTAATTTTTTTTAAACTAAGAGCTTTTTATAATAAACAAAAAAAAGAAAAAGAAAATTTACTAGCAGTTCCCGCGCGGCTTCGCTTACATGTACTTATTTTATATATTTTTCGTGAAAACTTAACTCTCTCCAAAATACAAGTAGCCCAAGTTACTCCTTATAACATCAGCTTTCTCTTCAAAATTTAAAAAATATAGTCGAATATCGACCAACAGGCGATATCTCGTTATTTTTAAAATTATGAAATCAAAAAAAAAAAAATCGGTAAATTCAACTAAGAAAGTAAAGTAAAACAATATATAATGTTACACAAATTAGTTTCGTGTGCAAACTGTACTTTCAAAGTGACAGTTGACAGATTAAGGTCACTGACGTTCATATTTTTATTTGAAACGCATTGTAGATGCATATTAGTGCCGAATTTATAAAATAATAAATCATTTGTACGCACTACTAATAGTACTTTTTTAGTAGTTAATCTTAAGAAGATAATATAATCCATATCCTAAATGTGCTAACAAGATCGGTTTTGTTTTGTATTTTTACCTAATTAATATCTAATGAAAAAGTTGTAAATCGTGGAAATTCTACTCATTGAGCCTAGTTTCGTGTCTGGCGGCAATAATAATAATACCTAATAATAAAGTTTTCGCCAAGGAAACACTCTCGGAATAACATAGACACATATAATGGAGACCCAGTATAAGCTGGCAAAATGAGGGCGTGCCAAGAAGGACGCCCTTTAGGAAAACCGATTGAGTCGAGTGTTAAAGACGTATGGGTTCCACTCGCGCGTTTATTCCTCTCAAAATGATTCTTCTTTGGTCAGTTTAAAGGGATAGTAGCAGAACAAAGAGAATAACATTAGAACCCGCGCGTATTAGCTGGGCAAAACCATTGACACACATCCTTCACAAAACTAAGTAGATATTTAAACTGTAGCTTTGCTGACAGAGTAATCACCATTAACGTGGGCCGGCTCGACTCCGCTCGATACCACGGCTTCACAGAAAACCGGCAGTGAAGCAATGCTTGCATTGCATTTCGCCGCGTGAGTGAGGTTACCGGAGGCCCTAACCCTTCCCTCTCCCTTATTCCCGTCGTTCCCCTCTCCCCTCTTCCCACTCCCACCTTAAAGGGCGGTAACGCACTTGTGACTCTCGAGTTACAGGTGCCCATGGGCGGCAGTAGTCATTCGCCATCAGGTGACCCGTCTGCTCGTTTGCCCCCTATACCGTAAAAAAAAAACATCGTGGCATGGTGCTGTGGGTGGTTGATGGGGCTCGCCATAAGATACCCAGCTATCTGCCTCTATCAGTATTTTAAACTTATTTTAACTTCCTGGACTTCTATTCGTCGGCCCATCACTTGGTAATCGACCGCGTGTTCTGACATTCTGCAGTGCAATTTTTATCTAAAGGCGTTGTCGTTTTTTTCTGTCATGTCCCTTTTCACTTGGGTAAAAAACTGGATTGCTATTTTTCCAATCCTTCGATAATGATGTTTGAAAGCTTATGAAAGATCGTACTGACATAATAACTGCAATCGTAACAAACTACTTCATTTCGCTTTTAAAAAATTAACAAAAGAGTTTTTAATAACTGAACCTCACTTTCATAGGATTAACTGGAGTACAGGGCCAGTTACCTGTGCTTATCCTATTAGAACGGTAGACTACACTCGAAGTAATTTTTTTTTCGTTCTAAAACGTTTCGCTTTAAGCTAACAATATGTAGGCAAACACAATTGTTTGCGTTCGGAAAAGGTTGTCTTGCCGGCTCCACTGTGATATTTCTGTTAAGGCTAAGCCGGTGTTGGTTTAAGCCTGTTTTATATTTGTTAAGATTAAACTAAAGTGTTATGTAATATACGTATAAGATATATCGAATATCGTACAATAAAGGTTAGGCTTTTTTGTTGTTATTTCGCTGTGACAGTATTCAGATACTTAAGATAACGTTTAATAAGATTACGTTCTTAATAACGTTATCTCAAGTTATCGTTATCTTAAGTGCCTTAATATTGTTTAATAATTTGAAGTCATACTGGATGTTTATGACTAAGCACTTATTTTAATCAATGAAAGTGCATAAAATTGTTTTGAAATAAGTCATCACCTTTTATTTGAAAGTTTGAAGACCTTTAAAAAAAAGTATGTATTACATTTTGCGCGTACCTATACATAAATATCCATATTTATAAAAATCAATGCCACTTGCCGTTGTAATTTTATAACTCAAGAACGGGCTCACCTATCCAAACCAAATATTTAGGCTTTGTTCGGACTATTTAGTAGATGGCTTATGTGAAGTTTGCACAAAAAAGAAAACTTAACGAGGGACTTACGCGGGTGAAACCGCGGGGCGCAGCTAGTATAATATATTATGTACAATTTAAATATCAGTTCTTTATCATGGTATAAAAAAATTAAATATACTGTTCTCCGTATTAAGGGAGTTATCTGAAAGAAATGGTTTATTCTCATTTCTATATCCCATTTGCATTATACGTAAGACAGAGAATAAATTTCGTTTTATCTAAATAGAACAATAGGTAATTCATTTTAATAAAAAAATAAGCAATGTCTTACTTTACCAGAGTAACCGCGCGTATTGAAATAACAAACCAAGCCTTTATGGATTAAAAGTGGTTTGTAAACATCCCCTTAACAAACATTTGATCGCATGAGTGCCATCGGATGTTTTTAGATCACATACAAGGGTTTCCATTGATATAAATACCGAGATCATACCAAATATACGAATCTAAACCTTATGTCTACACAATAGAGATTAAAGGCCGACTATTTGTTAAGTATTCATGGTTGAAATTGTTTACTTTAGCTGAACCATTGAGTTAGTTCTTGGAGTTGTATTACTTATTTGCTTGGATAAACATTCGATAGTGCGGTGCCAGCGGATTGATTGATGACGTCATAAGCCTATACGCACAAAGCAGCGCTGTACCATTTAACTGTTAAAATAACCCGGTTCTATAATGCCCGGTTCCTATAATCAAGACATTTTGCTTACGGACGGTAAAATTTCGTTGAAGTTTCAACGAAAATTTTTCCGTCCGTAAGCAAAATGTCTTGATTATAGGAACCGGACATAAGTGGTCCTTCACTATCCAGAAGAACTGGAATTTAGGATTGATTCATCATAAAATTAAACTTAAGTTTTTGTGTAAAAACTTGTAAATCATAACAATATACCTACCTACGTCGTAATTTTCTAACAAAAATTAACAGTGTTGTTTAAAAATGGCTAAATTTTAACTATGAACAACAAAGGAGGACGGGCCATGACAAAAAATTAATTACCGACATGTTCCGAAAATAGCTGAGTGTGCCCGATGCGCCCTGCGCAAACGCAGCTTTGATGTCTTCACGGGACAGTTGATGGGAGTACCGACCGGCCTGTTTGTGATGGCCCGTGTTGAGATTTTTAGTTAGTTATGTCAGAGTAGTGTTTCTGTAAGGAAGCGTTACAAGGGGTTTCTGTTTTACACTTGGTAATTAAAAATAAATGGAAATGAAACAAACTGTGACGGTTGTGGGTGAATGTCAATTATCTGCTATGGAACAAAACCTGTACTTTCTTAAACGTGAAAGTTTGTGAGGATGTATGGATGTTGTTACTCTCTTACGCCAAAACTCCTGAACCGATGGCGATGAAACTTGGTATGTAGTTAGCTGGAGACCTGCATTAACATATAGGGTTTTTATCCCGATATTCCCACGGGATCGGAACTTACGCGGGTGAAACCGCGAGGCGCTGCTGGTAAGTAATATAATTTTTTGCCCCAATTATGTGGGCGTTAAAACAAAACTGGTAAAATGTGAACAAGACGTACATCTCTGCCTACCCTTTTATACGCCAGCGGTAAGTATATGGACAAAAATAATCGACTAATCACAGTTATATTCACACGAGTATGAAATATAAATTAAAGGCTTTCAGAATTAAGAACAGTGTTCATTCTAACGTTTCTAAAATCGTTTTATCGTATCGTCATCGAATAATTTTAAGGTTAGTGTACACGCATCTCAATTCGACGTAAAACTTCAAAGCCCAGTGTTTCATATACATATAGTGTAGTGTAGACATACTCGTAGCTCTACCGGCCACCGAGGCCTGATCAAAGAACTTCGCTCGCACCGATCCATTCGCTTGGAACAAATAACTTTGATTTAACTTTAATCTACGCAACGGGCACTATCCGGTATATACATCAAATTACGGTTTATTTTAGAAGTTTACTAAGTGCTCCATTATTTTCATATGCAAATGGCTTTACTGAGTACTGTGAAAACAGGCGAGTAGGTATTCATCTCCATTAATATTCAAATTTCCTTTTATGGATAGAACTTGAACTTGTAATTACAAATGTGTAGATTTAACATTGTAAATAGTTAAATAATAACACATTTTACTGAAGTATACAGTGTATATAAACAAAAGGAAAACATAGGAAGACCGCTCTATTTGAAATGCTTAAAAGGCTTTCTTTACTATTCATAATTTGAAGTCCTAAGCTCTGAGAGAGCGACAAAGAGCGACGATGGGAGAGAGGAGAGGGGGGTGGCGGTTTGGGGGGGTATAGATAGGTTTTAAAATAATTATCAGTACAATAAGTAATTGATTTCTCATGTTGTACTGTAGTGAATGTATGTCGGAGTAAGCGACTAGCACTGTGCGAGTTTTATCGTGACTATTTATCTATTTATATAGCGTAATGGTCGCTGCAATGCTATTTATCACTTCATTAGTTACGGCGAAGCCCTTTGATGTAACGTTGTATGAATAAAACTGACGCAGGGCTGACACACACGTATACTGGTCACGAGGAGAGGGAAAATTAAAAGTTGGACATTAGGACTTCTGTGGGATCTTAAAACGTTCGTTATAAGATGTAGAGAATAGAAAATATATGTCTATATATTTTTAAATAGGTAAAGCTTAAACTCTTCAGTACCTTTTTCTACGCTGTTCGTCAACCGAGGTCATGTTGAGTACGGATCACTTTCGTTTTTAAAAACAATGGCATTTCAAAAACTTTACCTGTTCACGACTGTATACGATTAAGTTAACATTTAACTCGTACTTACCGACTTTTTATTCAACTATAAAATATACTTAATGTGATCACTTATACGATAAACTTGCTTTAAAGAATACATAATTAATCACACAACTTTTTACATGTGTGGTAGCCCTGTTTAACGGCAACATCAAAGCGTTTTGCCGGTGGATAAACATAGAGTGCGCGGAGTGACGGCCCGTCATAAAAACACTACAATCGCGTTTATTTTCATTGTCAGTCCCTCCACAGCCCTCCTCACACCCTCTTGAAACACTCAACGTGCGCCCGCGCAACTTCGCATTGATTGAACATTGTTCGGAGTAATTAATAGTTTTTATTGTATTGATTTTTTTGTAGACTGTTAAGGTTTCGTTTAAAGGTGTTGCTGGCTTGTAATGTTTTCGGATTTTTTTTTTACTCAGAAAAAAAAGCTATGTATTAAGTTTCTTGTGTAATTGATGTCTTTAGAAAATGTCTAGCTTACGGCAGAATTTGAGAGTCTGAAGTTATTAATTACACAAGAAACCTGTTAACTATTTCAATTATATGATATATTTTTCAAGATGGAATGTAATGAATGAAAATAAGAGTTCCTTGGAATTATGGCTATACCTTTGTTAACGAATGTAGTTCGTAGTGTTGGTACACATAAACGACCACCACCACGTTTTATCGACTTATGTGGCGCGGGAACATTCGATCGCCGCGTCAGGGATTGTGGCTAACATTCTCGCTCAGTTTAATATTTCTTTGCATGGTTTTTCAAATTGGTCTAGTGGTTTCTAAGTATAATAATTATGTTGTGTGTGTGAACCCATAGTACTATAATATGTCAAAGAAAAAATAATTAATAAAAACATCGGTTATTTAAAAGCAATTCAAAATGAATAAACACTTCAAAGTCATAATTCCCAAGACCTCTTCATTCGTTACATTCCGTCTTTAAAGAAACCCATTCATCTGTAAGAAAGCAATCAACCAAAAAGTCTCACATTGGGGTTACTGACTGCTCTTTATTGGCCTTAATTAGTTTATTGGATTCAAGTTTAATTGATTTTCTACAGCACATATTATACATATATACGCCGCTTTTTGTGTCACGGTAGCTCCGACTTAAAAGTTTCCTTTAAATGAGTATTTATGCATCAATTAAACCTCTTTTCGAAAGATCAATTAGTAAAAAAAAAGATGTTGGAGATATTTAATATACAACGATACGAAAGCCAATTTAGCTGGTTTAATTTTACAACTCTTGTGATTATGATATTATAAGTCGGTAGCCTGCTGAGAATTTTAATAATCTTTAGTAACTGTCGCCTTGAGTATTACTTAAAGGCCTTGTTACTTGACTTTTAATCTGTAAATTTTATTTAGTACGTTAGAAATCACGTGTAGAAAGTAAATAAAAATCAATAAGCAACATTATTTACGTATCGACATCATTTGCAGATGTAATGGCTAAAATAGACAATGTAACAAAACCATTGTAAGTTCCGTGTGCCGTATGTTCCATCTCTGAGACGACCCACTTACTACAGCTGAGTTTCTTCACACAAAAACTTCCGCCTCACTTATAAGAAATGAATAATACACTAATTATCATACATGGAGAGTTTTTCCGATCACATGACATACGGCGGTAAAGAAACATGAAAATTCTTTTTTTTATAAATTCTCTGCAATATTTTTACAAATAAAAGCAGTAATGATGTCATCTCAGTAGATTAGAATCACGCTAAAGCGCCCTCTAGTCTGTTCCCCATCACGGTTTAATACGGTGGTTCGTATCGATGGTTTACGGCCGCCGTGCCAGCTGAAGCAATGCTTGCGTCGTTTCGATTTACGAGCGGACAGTTTTTTATTCTTTTTGTTTCTAACTAATCGAAAGCGGTAAGAATGTTACTGATAATGTATTGTTCTGGTGTTAATCGCTACTTTAGAGTTGACTGTTTGGGGTCATCGAGATTCATGATAAACGATTTCCAGTCACAGTTAAAAGAGCTGACAAGCCCGACGGTATTGGCGCCAAAACTCAGATTTCTTATCCATGCATGTGTTAAACTTAATTGTTAGTAGATACGTATTATCTTATAGGTATTATTTGTTTATAGATATGTTTTTGTCATCAAATTTATTATGGTAGGTGTAATTATTATGGCCGTTGTGAAAAATCAGTTGCAAACGTAAGGGACCATTTTTTGTGGGAATTTTGTGATCTGTTCACTTTAAGGTGACGTAAAGGATCAAATAGGTATAGTAGTAGTTGTACCTATGTATGTCTTAGTTCTTAACAACAGATAAACTATAATACATATTTACTTTCGGAGGTTTCAGTTTAATTTGTAAATAAAGAATATCTCGTAATAAACATAGTATAATAATTAATACTTTCAGGACACTGATTACTTCCCGTTTTTGCTTTTGATGTAGTTTCCAAAAATTGTTCAGAAATTCATCAGATGAAAAAATAGATCTAAGTTTGCACTTAAAAGGAGCTGGCACATATATTTTTTATCTAAAACAGAGTTAAAGTATTAACATAATATTGTTCTGCTTTGCTTGAATAATATATTTCTCTAAGACTTTATATCGCTTTTTTTAGTCCAAGGTCGAAATACGTTTACAACTTTGATTATATATATGGTATACAATCTATAATGTTAATATAAGAAAAACAACATACACACACAAGTTTAATAAGGTTATTTTCTTTTAATCGCAAGGACACGGAAACATGTTCCATAGGGCCAGGCACTGAACAGCAGGCCCCACAGATATTTACATATATACAATCTTAAAGGTATGTGACGACTTACCAAATATGTCGTGCCTACCTAGACATGTTCTTGCATGTATTTGACATGTTATTTCGTATCACCGTTACCGTCATAATCATTACGAGAATCGTTGAGCACGTTCTAGGACACGGTTATTTCCATACGCCTTAAACAGACAGTCAAAAAGAAATGTACATTACCTACGTATGGCGTCACAAAATACGGTACTAGTTTTTATGACATTATTTGTCTAAGTTATATTTTTTTTCGTAAAAGGTGGAGTCAATTTGTTCTTTAATCTTCTCCACTTTCCCGACATTCCCTTATGAGTGTTGGATACATATTTCTTTTAAATTCTGGGACAAACTAATTTTACGTCACTTGCAGAAACAAAAGCTAGACAATCTATGTATAATTTTAATGCTCTGTGTATGTATGATCCCTTTGAAACGGAGACCGATTTTGATGCCATTTTCAGGCAATTTTCACATCAGCCCAGCTTGGTAGCAATCGGATCAACAGAAATAATAATCAAAATGGATGGATGGTGATGTTTGTTACTCTTTCACGCCAAAACTACTGAACCGATTGAGATGAAACTTGGTATGTAGATAGCTGGAGACCTGGGTTAACATATAGACTACTTTTTATACCGATATTCCCACGGGATCGGGACTTATGCGGGTGAAACCGCGGGGCGCTGCTAGTTTATATTATTTGGCAATTTTTGCTACCGGTGCGAAGCCGGGGCGGGTCGCTACTGCACTATAAGACTTAGTGATATGTGTTTGATAAAGACATTTCTCATGAAAATTATAAGAAATATTTACATCCGTTTAACAGAACATGTATTTTCTGAAACCTCATTCTTCACTTCACTATTAAAACAAAAATATAATTCGATTGTAACAGGTGTATTTATAGTTGTGTTGCATGCCGAAAGCCAAAATCTAAACCTGGTTACTACTTCACTGCCAAATAAAAAAACTTTAACTCAAGATCAAATACGTTAAAAAATGTTACCGAAACTTATTCCGAGTACTCCAACAAGTTATATTCCAAAATCCAGCAGAGAATAACAGCCAGTTGGATCCCCGTTGAAGCGTGCCTAATTCATAATAATCGTACGACGCTCGTGACTATCACTGATGGAATCCATTTACCACACCTGTTCATCTTTCACAACTACCTTACCATTAAGACATACGGTTCAAAATCGTTTATCAAACCTCATCATAACATTGGTCAGGGCTGCCTATGGTTTGCGTATGGGAGCAATCTTATTTCCAAGTGTTACAGTTTATTTTTACTTGTGAAGACTTTAAAAAGTTTTTGTAGATGGTCAGATTCGTTGCGGCGGCTTCTTAAGAGAAGACAATCGTACCGTGATTACGGCTGCGCTCTGATGCGTGTTAATTCATAAAGATATTAAAGGAAATTCTGAACAGAGTGATGACCCTTACGCGATGGCGGTAATATGTCTAAGATTTTAAGGGATATTTTGAAGTAAGTACCTATAAACGGATCTGAAAATATTTGATTAAATTTCATCGAAATGTGAAATAATTTTATAGTATACTTTTTTAACTCAAACATTATATTTTAATAGATATAATACAAATTATGCGTTTTCTGATCTATATAATGACGGTAGGTCTAACATAACAAAGCAACTACAAGAATTACGAACAAAAAAAACAATTATGTATTGTCATTAAGTATAACATTTTATAGCTAGTGAAAACTCTGAATAACGTTATTGTAGAAAATAACTTTGTTATTTTATTGTAATAAATAATCCAGGGCTGCCAAGTGCCAACATAAGACAAACAAATTGAAGACTTCAATTTTAAAGTAGCATACGTTTATGAAGTTACTACGGTACTGACTAGACCTGTTAATGGTGAAGTTAGCTTTTGACAAATTTATTGATAGACTTTTGTCATTTAGTGTTACTATGTTCCGTTATGTTTTAATTTGTATTCCAACTTCCAACGAGTACATATACATGTAGTAGAATGATTTGTTTGTTGTTGATAAACTCTGAAACTACTGAACTGAACAAATATTTTATTTCAGAATTAGTATAGGTAAGCCAGCCAGCATAACTAGTTGTAAATAGAATAAGTGGTTTGAGATTATTTACTTTTATTATTGCTAATATATTTTAAGCCGACATGAGGCGGCAGTCTTTTCCTATATTGCATTTAGCTTTTAACACTTCATAAGTGTTGTAAGAATGGTTTGTCAATATTTTATGGTTCAATGAACTCGTGGTTTTTGTTAAAGTATAAATGTATACTGAATGAATTTAGTCCCCTACAATAATATCGTCAACAGAATACAATATGTCTAAATCATCCCCCCTAGAAGTTGAAATTTTTGGTCGATGTAATTCTGACTATGTAAAAAACATTAACCTGTTCCCAACGCATAGGATCGAAACCTCCTTCTTTAAGAAGTCGGTTAAAAATATTTTTTAGTGACTGGTCTATGTAAGCCTATGTACCCACAATCAGAGCGATTGTTGTACAATCGCTATGGTTGTGGGTACATAGACTTTGGGTATTGATCGGCTCTCAAATCGATATTCAGGCCTCAAAAGCCGTAAAGCGGAAAGCACATAAACTCAGCTCTCTGAGCTTAAAGGCGGTATGGTGCAGTACCAGTACCTCAGAGAGCGTCTTTGAGATATCGAAATATAAAAAGTATATGTAGGTATTTTCCGAAAAAGTAAAATATATTTTTGTAATACCGTCTTCGTAATCGTTGGCAGAAAAAGTATTTGATTTACTCAAAAAAAATGCCCGGAAAAAACTTTTTTATTCCTACGATTTATAAAAAAAAAAGATTGACTTTATCACTTCATTAATAAAATTCATAGAAAATATGAGACCAATAAATAAACGAATCAGGAAACTCCTCTTATGATGGCTGGATATACAATATTAGACTTCAGTAATTCATATCATTTCTTATTTTGGCTGCCTCTACCTGTCACAAAAATTAAAAACGCAAATAATAAAGACGAATCCTACACAGATACCTACATTTTAAAATTAAATACTAAAGCATCTATCATCTAGCGCGCACTTTTATTACAGATGACAGATAAAATTGTCCCCGGACAGATAATAAAATCAGTTAAACGTTGTAAAATGACAGCTTAAATATATTCTTTCTTGTCTATGTCTCGAGAGAATTTTCGCGGTAGGACATAAATTTATTCTTACGAATAATGTTGGAGCCTTCAAAGTTATGAAATCAATCTGAAATGTTTTGAGAGATTTTATAATTTAGAGATTTTAGCATAACTAGTATACATTATACATATAATGTAATGTGTACTAATATTATAAAGCTGTAGTGCACTATTAAAAATTTCGACCTCCTCTCAGTATGAGAGGGTCTAAGCTAAGGCCCGTAATGTTGTCTTATTTGTCAGACTTCATAAACCTTCGAAAACCAGTTTAAAGCTGTTGAGTTTCACTAATAATCTTAATTTCTTATTTTTACTGTATGAAAGTACTAACCCAAAGGCAAAGTACCAAACATAGGTATAATATGCATAGGATGTTTGGTACTTTGCCTTTTGCAACATATTGCGTCACGTGCTATCAACGACAGTAATACCTTGTACATATTATTATATCCCTACATTAAAAAAAGTAATACCCTCAACGTATACACTTGAACATATTTTTTTCTTTCTGCTAATGTATCATACCCTAAATAGTTTATTTTGTTGTATACTTTTAATTGATACAAGGATCTATAACTTGGTACTACATACCATTGTGCCATACCATACGTATAGGTAAACACCTTAGAGGGTCAATTTCGTAACAATCGGTAGCATCCGACTAAATGCGCAAACAAATATTTTACATTCTGACTTTTACAGAGAGCAACCAAGATAATACGAGTGTCTTTACAAATAAAGCTTTCCATGGAAGATAAGTGCGACAGTGCAGCGATTAAACGCAAATTAATTTTCACTTTGCTATGACGCGAACTTTCCATTTGTAGAACTACAGCAGTTTATAATATTTTTTTTAGAAAATTACAACCGATTTCGATACTTCTAAATCATGCTTACTAAAACTGGCATTAGCTATTTCGCCACTTTTTGAGACGTCATTTTTTTTTAAATTTTATGAAATCCCTTGGAAGATTATAACCTATCCAAGAAGTTCGATAAATCTAATCACGTTTGGCGAAGACTTTCTCTTCCTTTTTTGAACGCATAGCGATGTGGGTTACACATTATTAGTCTTCCTGTTAACTCCTATAAAAAGGTTAAATGCACGCTCGGGTTTAATACTGTATGGGGTGGAATTCGAAACCGGTTCACGATAGTTTAAACTAACTGTGTACTACCATCGTTTTGCATGGCATGGTCTCTTATTGATCTATACACAGACAATACACGTTTGCCCACACATTTTTTCAGTTTATAGATGAGGTTTTTTCTTAACTTTACGAGATTTTATCTAAATATACACTTTTTTATACATTTATTTATGAAATACACATTTGTAACAAGAGTGAGCCGTAGCCGTTAAATTTTAACTCAATTTTACAGAAAAAAAAAAATTTTTCTCCTGTACATTCAATTGGACTTGGCTTAATATTTCGTCACTTTAAATAGAAGATATGTACATCTTCTATAAGTAATACCTAATATAACATTCAATAAATAGTTGCTTATTTATGCCTCGTATCACCCTTCTAAAAAGCAGGATGTCCTTTGTCGGATAAAAGTCGTGCGTTAATAGGACGCGATAGTCGCATGAGAGAATGGCGCCAGCTGTTATCAGCTGATAAAGTTAATTGGGACAGACACAGATGACAAGAGCTTTCAGAAAAGTTACACACTCTTAAATTATTTAATTAGTTTATAAATTAAATATTTAATGTATGTACGGTTGTGCTACTTGTAATGAGCTTCTTAGTTGGATAATTTTTAAGTAAGTGACAGTCATAGTGGAGCGATCTCAACTCTTTTCCGAATTTATTAATATTTGTAAGAACTTTATTAAGTTATAGATAAAGTTACACCTGGTAGGAGTTATTTTACGCTATATTTTTAGTAAGCTATGGAGCGATCGATAAATTTTATTGTGACATTTAGGAGATGTGAAGTTAGGAAAAGGTGTGGTGGTTTAAACATTGAGTTATTCGTGTTATACATACATCTCTTATAAAAGAGATTAAACTTAGAATTCATGTTTTCTATTTTCACAGGAGGAATTCATGCCAATAAATAGCTCCAATAACAATGCTACAAGAAAAGTTATGCATTTGCGCAAAGAACTGTAGGTATATTTATAACTGCAAATAAAAAAACAATTTACGTCAACATAACTAAGCCACTGACGCTGTTTATTTGTTTTCGAACAACTTCTTGCCAAACATCTTCGCCAGTAAAACATCGAAATTGCACGTAAACGTTACGTAAAAACTATAACTTTACAAAATAGTCTGTAACTGTCACGTTTCTGACATTTCCATGCTATAATTTCGTCAGTGGAATGACGGAAAGAGATAGAAAATTGTCAAAACAAATGCAATTGAAAAATTATATAAGTATTGAAATGTTTTCTGCGCTGTGGGAGTCCACAAGAACTAATTAAAGTAAATTATTCAACGCCAAAAAAAATACTTAACAAATGGCTAACGTCTATATTAAAAATACTTTGCATAATCGTGCCGTTTCGATGCAAAAATATTAAAGGACTACTTACTACTTGTCTGTGTCAACCTTGCGTATTAAAAAATAATGTAAAAATATGCACAGATAACTACAATCGTGATAATAAAAGGTCTCAAGATCCCATAAATACTTAGTGTGATAAAAATCTCTATATATGTACTGCATTTAGCGGCGGCCATTACCGGGGCTCTAATGACTTTCTATTGCTTTCCACTCATTATTTCATAGCTCTGCTAGCGGTCACTGGCATATCGCATTCAGCCGACACCGGCGCGGATAATTAATACTATTGTGAGGGGAGAACTTTAGATGTTTTATTGAGAGAATAACATAAAATAAAGTACTGGGGAAAATGTTCGGAAAATATTGTCGAGACATGTAAATCTGGTTTTGAAATGTATTTTGTCATTTCTTTTTACAAAGAAAAACGCAAAAACTCTTTGTCTGTTTACCTGTAAGAGTGTCTGTATCTGATATAATTTACACAATTCCTTTTTAGATAATGTTCTCTGTCCTCAATACAATAATTCAGTTAAAAGCTGCTATTAAAAAAAAAAAAAAAAAAAAAACCATACCTATACTAAGGTACCTAGTTGTAATGTTTTTATTCCTATTTTACCATTATATTCACTGTTATACATTTATTATTGTAAAATAAATGACGACCTTATATCAGCCGTATCTCGCCCTGAAAAGGATATTTCATGCCAAAAGATATACATGTTAATTCCGTCAGACAGTTCTTGTTAATTGACAAGCACAGCGAATAAATTCAAGTCTACGTTCGTGCCGTGGCATTTTCAACTATTCATTTGATAGTTAATTTATTTTTAAACACATGTAAAACTCGATGGCGGTGAGCAAAAAGGATTTAGCCATTCAACTTGTATGGCAGTTAACGTATGCGTCTGTGGTGGAAGTGTAATTGACAAGAGAACGAGGCGGCGTTGTCGTGAGCGGAGATAAACAGTTTTTAATGGTTATTTATGCGCGTGCGCTCGATCGCAACGACCCACCTCTAAAAGGCACAAGTTGAATTAAACACTCGCCAGTACCGCCAACCTTTTTACTGTTTTACTCGTTATATTGTAAGGTATGGCATGACAATTGACCTGAGATTAGACATCCGTGATTCGACTCTAATACTGTATTGTTATGAAGGCATGGACATTGTTTTACTAGCTAAAAGACTGCGTATGCAAACATTGTTTAGACAAGAAAAAAATCGATGGATTTTATCCATTTTACGCTCAACTTTTTCTCTGACTACAAAATTGTCTCTGCCCAAAATTGTTTCGCCAAGATCTTTTTTGTTTTCGTTTTCTTACAGTTATGAAAAGGCTTTATATATAATATAATTAATATAAAGAGTAAGAACGTGTCGGCTTGCTAGGATACATCGAGGAATCTAGCTAATTGGGCAACATTCCGCTCGCCCCGACACCGACAACTATCAAGCACAATGGAGCCCTTTCTGGCGATGACTCCGCCATTTTTGGGATACATTACAATTCTTTGAAAGAATTTGCAGGTTCTATCATTTGGTCTTGTAAATAAGATAGAAGTAAAATGCCTGTAGTTTTTGGTAATAATGCTATTTGAACAAGTTTCAGTAGGAAATAATTATGACAGCAATATTGTAATTGGACATAATAATATGATGATCCGTGACCGGTAATTGTTGTATCACTCAGCTGGTTGGCAAAAGAAACAAGTGGTGACCACCATTTTTTAATTACTTAAACTTTAAAAGTGATTGAAGAATTACCGCTCACTAGTCATCATATTTTGTATTCAACCGCAGCTGTAGACCAATCTCCAATTACTATACTAAAAACGAAGTAGCAATTAAAAGCAAACCAGTAATTAAGCAAGCTCCGATAGTCAATCGCATCAGATCGCATTGAGTAGGTATCGAGCACACCGCACGCATCGATTGCATCGGGTCGACGCACCGAAGCGCGCAATAAAACGTCGACGAAATAAAGCGCCTGCGCATCGTGCGGTAATCGCGCGCCTTTGATCATGCCGCGCCGTTCCTCTCCCCTCTCCCCTCTCGCCCTGCCCCAACGCACTTAAATACGACTTTATTATGAGTAATTTGTGACTGTTAGCGGCGCAATTACTTCGTAATTAAAATAACATTTCGTTTTAAATGCATGTCATAGAAATATTTGTCCTTTACGTGGTAAATTTGTGAAGAATTTTTTAGCTCCTGAAGTTTTGAGAGTTCATATCATTATGGCCAATGATGTCTTGAATAAAAAACTTTTATTGATTAAAAATTTATCCAAATGTACATCTTACTTATTAATTTATATCATAAAAGCCTAGCGATTAAATTTGTTTTTACTGTTGACCATAACTCATAAAACATTACGTAACACCTTGACACCATATTTCATCCGTTTTTGCATCACCCGCGAGACCTACAATTATAGTTATTTTACTATAATATAATAGTCAAGGTGAGGCCGAACACAAGTAAGAAAACAAGGCCCGCGGCGCCCGCGCATTTAAAACGGCAAAAACGAACCGAGCAACTCACAAATTGCCGCCCCTAATTACCTCAGGTAGGCGGCCGCACAAAGTGTTCCTTTTTACTATAAAAAGTGCTAAGTTATTCAAAACAGGTTCGGCATAGTAATAAATATGATTCCGAGCTCCATCATATATAAATTAAATTTTACTTCACATTTCAGAAAAAAATAACCAATATCGATCAAGTTCTTGCGGAATTTTTTAACTTTAAGTCTTAGAGACTATTGTTAACTGACATTTATTAGCTAGGAAACTTCGTGATTTAGCGAACAAACACATAAATTAACGTACAATAACAGTAAATCAGATGATTATAATTATAAAACAGATGAGATTTTATCAAAATCGATCTCAAGGAAGCGTCCGACAAAATAACGAGTACAATAACGAAAGAGGATTTAACAGTATTAAAAACTTTATTTCATCCGTGAGACACCGGGCCTTTTATGTTCGTGTATTATACTCACATACCTGCGCTAATGATAGGGTGCCGGTTCAAAGAATAATTCCGGGGACTTCTCAATAACACCTCACAGCTGTACCTGGTATCTTCGTCCATCACCGGAGATCGGTATGAAAGCGTAGTTTAACACACAAAAGACGCCGGCTTATACATATAGGGAAATGGGTTATCTATCAACTTGTGCGCAACGTATTTTATCTTTCTTCGAAAATGTTTTATTGTTTTATTGCAATACAGATACAGGGTTAAAACACTACATTGTTACATAAAAAAGGTTCATGAATATTTAAAAATGGCACCCATTGTTTTGATTTGTTCTCTTTGGAAGCCATTGTCCGAATTGTTCTGAGACGTTCCATATTCCCGTTTGCTTTAAACAAATCTTTCACGTGGATAACAAATCGCAGCACAGTCCATCATAAACTCTACAAATAATGTTCGTATTTAGAGCCAGAATAGATTGTTAGTACAACGCGGTGTTAATAGCTTGAGGTAAAGGTGTGGGTGCCTCAAAATTGGCTTATTACCACCTTCCAGAGAGCTAAAAGCCGGGCTTTGTTGGCCTTGGACGCGTGTTTGTTCGGGATTTGGAATTTGTAGATATAAAAAATGTACAGGAAATTGTATCTGTTAATTTTAGACGTGGAAATTGTTTGCCGAACTCATTTACCAAACATTTTATGTGTCAGATACGTTTTAATGGCGAGTATTCTACGTTTTGGTATAGTTAAAATTATGTTACGAAAATAAGACGTAAGTAACAAATCATAATTCCAGAAATGTGACTTTAATTGCCTAATTTAAAGGTGAATGTCCGTTAGCACAACAGAGATCTTCGTGAATGGACCGGCCCACTTCAGCTCGACCAGATTTAAGTCGCGATACAGACCAAGTTATGTTAGACAACACTGGATTCTGGAAAGGCATTACATTTTTTTATGTTGAGTCGAGTGACGACATCGCAATAAAACTATAGAGCTGCAAAACCGACATCGTTTCTCGTACGATAAAAACAAGTAAAACGGAGATTCCGTGATAGATTGTAACTATTCTAAGTCGATTGTTTTTTAGAGATAATGATAAAATACGACCGCTAAATTAACAATGCTAGTAAAATCATCAAACTATACGATAGCTAGTACTAATATTATTTCTATGCGATTTATATATTCAATAAGTTAATTAAGAGAGAACCCCTTATAACTGTAACCAATATTCATCACTACTTATAGATAATTATCGAAGTTATTACGGATATTGCTCGTCCGATATCGATGCTGATTGTAATCGGCAAGATTGTTATACTCATAAGAGATGATTGGAATAAAATTGACGTGAATCACTTCCAATCAAAATGCTAATAGATCACTCATTTATGTATAATTAAGAACCGGGAAGTCAAAAATATAAACAATATATTTTTTGTATTTTTAAAGCTCATTGGAAAAAAATATTTTTATGAAGATCGCAAAAAAAATATTTGTGAACAAAACGCCAATGTCTTGCTCAATCAGCTTAGCGAATTTCAAATATAACTAAAGATATCAGATATATTGAGTTTAAAAGTGATGCCGCCGATAAAGTGGCATTAACCGATACACATCGGCACTTAAGGCAAAGATAGCAGCGATTCGATAAGGGATATAAATATAAATAAATGGTTACTCTTGCGTTATGCCGTTGTAAAGATATGAAGTATCGACACACGCGATAGTACGCATAAAAGTGCCGGCATTGTGTTTATTGATTTAATGTACCATACTAACAATATTATTCCTGTGTCAATTGCAATATCGAATAAATTTACAACCCTGAATGCGTTATCATATCACGTGTGGGCCGATGGAAGGATTACTTTATCAGTTCTCAGCGCAGCTTCAATTTCTAAATTGGTATTTCTAATTACTACAGGATCTTTGCCACTCAGTCCATTTTGGTTATGATTTTGCGCAGTTAATCACCATGTATATAGACAGGTGTAGTGAGTGGACTACAGACGCTAGCGGCGGCATTCAAGATCGTGCCTTTGATGTGCCGCGTGATAACAGCGGCTATTTGCCGGTTGTTATCGCTCACGTCTGTCGTTCGACGCCCACACTTTATTATTTATCACGTAAACAATGCCGAACGCTTTATATGGAACAAGAATTAGATTATCAAGTGGCATTTATTTTTTTACAGCTATAACGTTTGTATATTTCATGACATAAAATCTTAAATAGGAATTGTTGGAACTTTATATAGTGAAGATATAAAAAAAACTAGATCTAGATCTGTCATAAATAGGAAATAACACTGCAATTCAGATTTGTCAATTTGACAAAGACAAGAATAATTTGAATAAGAAATGTATAATATACTCGTGAGAATAAAGGACGTCCAAATCTGACAACTCTTTGCACACCCTTCGCAAATATTAGTGCGTGACTAAACCCTAGCGAAAAAACTACCAGTATCTATTACAAGCCATCGAGTCTATTCAGCAATCAATCGTAAATCAATTGACAACAAAAACTGTCATCTCATTTGACACAAAACGTATATTACTTAGCCAGCCGCTGCATGTTGGATAAAACAGTTAATTATTTCAACGAATGCTCTCGTATTTTGTAACCTTTGCAATTATTTTTTTGTAACTGTAGTGAACTATAGAGTTAATCATTTCGGTGAAGACATTGCCAGGAAATTGCATTACTATTACTGCCAAGTTTATGTTCCTCATTAAACTTTTATATAGCCTGTGTTTCTTTTAAAGTATTTTATTCTCTTTCAAAACTGTATGAGCCTATGTATTCATTATATTTCATTTATGCTTATACTAGTTTTTCATATTTAATCTTTCTTTTTCTAGATAATTAGAATGTTCTCTTACCGCATCTTCAGCTTCCTTCTGATCTTTATGTCCCATTAAATTCGGCATAGCAGTCCAATTGTATCCCAAATCCTGACATAGTGGTAGCTTGATCCTCTCACACTTGCCACCTTCTTCCTGGTCAGCAGACACCAGCCACACAAACAGCAAAAAACAAAAAATCCGAGCCATCGTGTGGTATTCACAATATATATATCACTAAGGAGTATATCAGGTCATATTCAAAAAGTCAGTCACAAAATCACTGTTAGTAAACACTGGTGAATCGTAAACATTATTTAATTTTTGATCTCCAAGCGCACGTCCTCCTTCGTCTATAGTTGGACGCAAACTGATTCAAATTTCGAACGCGGCGCGGCGTTTCAATTCAAAGGCAAAGGAACGAAACCGGTCGACCGGTGCATTCAGAAACATGCATATGTTCCGATAAAAGGTCTGAACGCATGAACAGGGCATTAAGATGAAAAGAAAAAAAACGAAAAGGGCCTAATTCGTGTACGGCTCACTGCAATCAGTGGGAGTAATTTTAGCCGTCCCTGTCTTCGGTTGACGATCGAGAGAGATGGAAAGAACAATGAAGAACGTATAAAATTAAGTGTATCTGCCCATGAGGTTGGATTTTATTTTACGAAATTGCTGCAATAAAAGTGTTGGATAATTGAGAGGTTCAAAAATTTTATTATAAAGCTTGGACGTTACTACGTTGTAGGTACTTGTAACTTGTTGTACAGAATGCATTTTCTTATCGGACATTTCTAAATTACGCCTGAAAGGTGCCTACATCGGATACGGTTTTATTGCCATTTAACTTTACATAAGAAGAGTTTTAATCAAAAGATATGTCGTCTCGAAGTAATTTATAAAGCATAATTTATTCACCGAGGACAGGCCATTAGATGTCCCCTGCTGTTATGTTGTTCTTACATATCTGTACAATCTAATTTGCGACTACCTTGTAATTAAATTATTTTTTTACATTACAGTTTGATTTTATAGATTTTTTTACTTTTACATTTTAACTGTCTTTTTTAATAATAAAGTCAATCACCATCAAAGTATTAGATATAGTAAAAGCTGGGCGACCGAGCTTCGCACGGTGTTTTTTAACCCCCTACCCAAAATAGTGTGTCTGTGTATCTGTGTATATGTGTGTCTGTATATCTGTGTGCCTGTGTATCTGACTGTCTGTCTGTGGTATCGTAGCTCCCAAACGAATGAACCGATTTAAGTGCGTTTTTTTTTAAAGGTGACTTGATCGAGAGTGTTCTTAGATATAATTCAAGAAAATCTGTTCAGCCGTTCGAAGATCATCAGCCCTTTCCAATCGTTTCTAGTCGGGGGTGTTTTAAATTAATGATTGACAAAACCTTATCTAAATATGTACAAAATTTGATTAAAATCGCTAGAGGTGTTGCCGATATACTATACATATATATATTTATGTATATGTATACAAGATTTGTTTAAAGTTTAAAGTTATTAGATCGGAGAGAGTAAATAATTTCCGGTAGTTATATTATTTTTAACTAGCAGTTCCCGCGCGGCGGCGCTTGCTGGTACAAATGTATGTTTTTTTCGCGGAACCTTAATTATTTTTCTAAAATAAAAATAGCCTAAGTTACTCCTTATACCATCAGTGATCTGCTAGAAAAAGTCCCGTGAAAATCGGTCCAGACAGCCAGACAGATAAAAATATTTTTTTTTCTGTCTGTCTCACTGTGACCGTGATTTGACCATGTATCTGATCTGATCTGAATGTTTCAGATGCATTTATTAAAAAGCTGTTACGTATTATAATATTACAAACATACAGACACATTTGATTTATTTGTATAGGTACAGACGGTTATTATAACACTGGACGAGCATTACTAGTGTTCCTGTTAACCCCTCTAACTGATGAACTTCTCAGTAGTTAATCGTGTGGAATTCGAACCCGCAATTCGATCACGAGTCCGACCCCTTATCTAATTTATTAGATTAGTGTAATATGTTTTTAGATTATTGTATAGACTATTATTGTATAATAAAAATAATCAGTATTAATTAAGATTATAATGAAATTTTAATTGAATTTTCTAGTCGTCTATTGCAGATGTTTTAGACTTTATTAAGATTAACGATCCTACTAATTTTATAAACGTGAAAGGTTGTGAGGATGTCTGGATGTTTGTTCCTTTTTCAAGCAAAAACTACTGAACCGATTGCGATGAAACTTGGTATGTAAACAGCTGGAGACCTGGATTAACACATAGGCTACTTTTTTTTGTGCAATTGTTTGTTTGTGTGTTTAAACGCGCTGATCTCTAAAATTACTTAGGAGTAGAGCAGTGATCATAAACGTAGGTGAAACTGCGGGGATCGTAGTAAGTAGGTACTTAATATTTCTAAAACCAATCGTTTTCACAAATATATCTTAGTAGTGGCACAGAATATATAATAATATGTATGTAGAAGTAGTTGAACATCGCCACCATTTTTAGGGTTCCGTTCCTCAAAAGGAAAAAAAGGAACCCGTATAGGATCACTTTGTTGTCCGTCTGTCTGTCACGACTCACTTTCTCAGAAACCCGTGGCAGGCCTATGCCACTCGATGTACTTATGTGCGCTAAACACCTCCCGGCCGCTCGACCGCTGGCGGACCTAATACTTACGTAGTAACTACTTAGTAATCTGTGCCCGTGGACGCATCAAGTTGAAATTAATACCAAATACTTATGTCTAAGGTCCCTGGAAACTCTAAAAAAATTTTTGAGTAAAGAGAGTCAGATACAGCCATTTAAGCTTTAGACTGGACCAAATTTGAACATTTCGCAAGTAAATCAAAACCTAGAATCATGAAATTTGATAAGAAGCAAGGTCTCACAGCACAAGTAAAGGAAAAAATCTGAAAGTCGTTAATTTGTTGTTATATCACATAAAAATGGTTTTCGTGATTACAAACTTTTATTTTGCGGTTGGAAAGTTGACTTTGTCGTACATCGATGTATGGGAGAGTATTTTTAGAACCACAAAGTTAAGTTTGTCTTTTAGAAAAGACGGGCAAAAATCTTCGAACATTGATTCCGAGATGGGCGCACTATCTACATACAAGTTTGTTTGCTCACGGAACCCTAGATGCGCGAGTCCGACTCGCACTTGTCCAGTTTTTTTTTATTATTGTGTGTAAATTTGCGACTACCAACTCGGTGAGGGTGGGACGAATTGTTTATTTACATCAAACCGTTTAAAACCACACAGCGTTGCCGACATCAGACCTTTGGCTTGAGAGCTTTTTAACATAGTGTTAAAGTATTGAAAGAAAGAAAGTAAGAATGAAAGAATGAAAGTAAGAAAGAAAGAAAGAAAGAAAGAAAGAAAGAAAGAAAGAAATAAATAAATAAAGAAATAAAGAAATAAATAATGGAAGAAAGAAAATGAATTTATTTAGTAAAACAAGGTATACAACTTATTTTAATAAATATTACATCTAAAAGACTAGTTCCCTTGGGAACCCTCTTTGTCAAATGGCAATAATTAGGTACAATTTAGCAACTAACTGTTGGTACCCGAGCCTGAATTGGTAGGTTCCGGAGCCGGTGGCAATCCCTCTCTCAAGGTAGGAACTTCACGATCCTCGTTAGTAGCTTAGACAAAAGTGTTGGTACTTCTCAAGTAATACTAGGTAACCGTTTGCCATCTATAGACGATCACCCAACAGCGTGTAAGTCCTAGCAGACACGAAACGGCAATCTGCGGAATTAAAACGGGACCGGAAATCGCAGATAAGCTCCTTCAAAAACATTCTTATTGGGTAGCCAAGACATCGAGAATTCGAGAGACAAGACATGAAGTGACTAGCGGCCGTTATACTTACCTTTTAATAATTCTTTAAAAAAAACCGACTTAAAATAAAAACTATTCCATAAAAGACATACAGTTTTCATGAGAAAAGGTGGTCTTCTACAGATCCATGAGGATGCCATTGTCAGAATTGGACCAAATTGAAATGGGACGACACGGGAAGCACCAGCTTTCAAATAAAAAAAGAATCATCAAAATCGGTTCTCGGAGTTGAAAGTTCTGAGGTAATAAACATAAAAAAAATTACAGTCGAATTGAGAAACTCCTCTTTTTTGAAGTCGTTTAAAAAGAGGTTTTGATGAAAGGAAATGGGCACAGAAGTTCCAGGGATACTCTGAACATACAGACAAAGGAACAAAATTCACACTCTTTCCTTATTACGTTAGTAAAGATAATTTAAGTTTTTATTAGTTTATTTTCTATTTAATTAACGTCGTTCAGTGATATTGAAATACTTATTTGAATGTCGAAGATCCAATCTTTATCAGAGTTTAATCCTGAAGTAGATAGTGAAAAAGAGATGGTAGACATTACTACCCCATACTCTTTTATCTTCAAAGTCCGACGTCCCAAGCAGAATACACAATTAGGCCCCTTCATTACATCACTCCAATAACACCTTTGATACTTCCATACGAAACATTGATATTAAACCGCATTTAAATAGCATAACGCTCAAATTCCAATAACAGTTTTGGTATCTTCCTAACATATCAGTTCCAACATATATTGACCCTTCACAGCAAGAGACTCTGTTTGATATTGAAAGAGAATGAAGGATCAGCTTTTGTTGGTGGTATAACATGAATAGTTGCATTGTGTGAGCGAGATGGCGCGACGCAGTGTCAAAGACGCCGCCTGCACGGTGCGCGTACGCCGGCCGGACGACGCCGGAATGCCTAATTAAGGACGCATGCGTGGACTGTGGGGTGAGGCGCGGGGTCTCATTGCACGCGGGAAAGAGTTTCACGGATAGTTTTTATGTAGTATACAGCATAAAAAAATTATTGTACCTTAACGGAACCTATAAAAGTATAGATGATGCCAACATCAGCAGTGTAAACCTAAGTTACTCATAGCTAGGGCTGCCATCCGTCCGGGTTTCCCCGGATTTGTCCTAGTTTAGAGGGCGTCCAAGCTTGCGGGCGGGGTTTTCTAATAGTGTCCGGGTAAAACCCGGACACGCTGTGCCAGGGGCAACTTATAATTTGTTAAATGAAGAAGCTGTTTAGTTTAGTAAAAAAACGGAATTGGCGTTTTTTTGAAGGTGTCCGGGAAAGAATTGAAGCTTAAAATTGTTGGTCCAAATTGCAACACCGCTGTCACTGCGACCGCACCTCCCCCGCATACAGTCCGGAATCGTAATTAAAACGTCAGATATGGCTTGCTCGATGCCGATCAACGCCAAATGCAAATATCACCCAATTGTTCGACAGGAAGACTGCTCGACTGAACGAATAACTAATGATGATGGTTATAGCACCGCCATTGATCACCAAAAGTAGAAGTGTGATGTATTTATGAAGCCATACGATTGCTACCTACGTGCAATGTATACAGCTATGATGGGTGATGAGATAATCTAGTACCTATTTGTTTGTATATTAATGCTTGTTGTTTAAGTTTTACTCATTCTGTTGATTGTTTGGTTAAACAACAAATGAAATAATGCCATCAAGAGTTAGTCATCTAAGCAATGTAACAAATAACTTTGTAAAAAAACAAAACATGTTGGAAAAGAGTGTCCTTGGAGTTTCTTGCCTGTTCTTTTCCACAGGATCTACGTTTTGGAACAGGCAACTAGCTTCACGACCTACTTATACTGACTGACTCCTCCTGACAATTCAAAAATACCTACAATGGGTTTACTTGAAATAAATAATTTTGATTTTGATATTCAATCTGTTAGATCTCTGGGTTTTACAAATATACAATAGTTACGAGTTCAACACAAATCTATTTATATTTCTGATGTTATTTACTCAATAACATTAGAAATCTCAATAGACTTATGTTAAACATGGTACCTTGGACGACCAAATAAAAAAAAAATACTAACTCGATTTGCGCAAGTCTTTTTCCCGGAACGCTTAACTCCTTAGATTATATAATCTAAGATCTAAGGCTTAAGTACTACGCTTAAATAAGTTTTTCAAAGCCCTGAAAAATTCTTTAATCGGTAAGTAATACATTTTGTTCGGTTAAAGATTATTTTAATGACAAAGAGTAGTAGGTATTATGAATACAAAATATCAAATCAAATCAAATCCATCTTTATTTGCCAACCAAGTGTACATAAATGGTCTTATTTTAACAATTTGTCTCAACGTAGTAGCCTTTTACGGGCATTGCAAATTTGAGAGAAAATATATAAAAAGATTATTAAATACAAGCATTATGCATAATCATTAGCATGGTATGATAATTAAACAATATTAAATGATGCAAAATACCATTAACTTTGTATACCAGCGTAGTGTACTAAGTTTATGGCAAATACAAAAACATTAATGACATTTTACATCGACACAGATTCTTATCAAAACCGTTTTTTCCTTTTTATGTATTTTTGTTAGCTTAATGTTTAGGTTTATTAATTCTGTTATTTGTGTAAAAGATACGTAATTGGTTATTTGTGTTTTGCTTCAATTGATTCTTTGACTGAATAAAAACATTTTTAAGTTAAGACCCAACAAACTTTTTAGTCGCATAAGTGAAACTAACGCTACTCGAAGTGCTATAAACGTCGTAATTAAGTAATTTCATTATGTAATACGGCTTGGTGTCTCATAACTTTATACGACTTTTTAGTCGTATTAGACATCTTATTCGACTTCTATACAACCTGTCGTATATGACTTTTTACAACTTTTAGCGGTAAAACCAGTGCTGTCGTCTTAGTAACGCCTATACAACTTTTACACCGTTATTAATCGTATTAGAGTCGCGGAAACTACTTTACGCGTTACGTGGCAAAATGCACTATTAAACGATTTTCAGTCAATTTGATCACTTTTATATAACTTTACAGTGACTGGATGTCGTATTGTCGTAGTGTATAAAAACTCAGTAAACAGACATTCTTTTATTATTCTTAAAAATAACTATATGACGTTAAAATGAATAAAAAAAGCTGCTAATTACGTTAATGGCTGACATATACTAAGTGCACAGAATGAATAAGTTGTTTAGAAGTTGTATTATGGTCGTTTCTTGACCTCTAAGTCGTAAAAAGGTAACTGTTAGCACGTTCATTAAAAATATTTCTGAAAATATTGCTTAATTTAAAGAATTTATAAGGCGTGTTTCTTTTATAGATAAAACTTGCTCATATTACTCGATAAAATTAATTTCCCAACAGAATAATGTACAGGATACTTTAGTTTTGAAGATGCAAATAGCTATACATAAATATACAAAATGGACACTGACAATGAAAATAATTTATTTTAAATATAAAATTGATCGTCACAGTCAATCAAAATCCTTCAGAAAAGTCGCGATAGCACACATGTCATTCGATAAAATGCCGTAAAGCGGTTACAGTAAACACTATTACTCGATGAGAAGACTTTTATTTGGGCTTTCACGACATTTACGCAACCACTACATGACTATTTAGTGATTAATGCGACCACTTCGCGACTCTATTACGACACTGATTCCTATAAAATGGGCCTTTTCTCGGTCGTGTTGACGTGTTAGCAACGTATTTGCGACCAGCTTATGGAACCAAAAGTTAGATTTGGCACGTCGTGGCAACCTATAAAATGTTTGTTGGGGAATACTTTTAGTTTTGTAGTGAATAGTGTAACTGTAGTTTCAGTTTTATGTGGATGGGTAGTAAGTACAGTGGGAGAGTCATGCTTCGGCACGTATGGGCCGGATCGAGTATAGTCTATGTAATGAGAATAATATAATATTGACTGGTCTTTTGGTCTAGTGTTTAGTGGTCCTGATTGCGGCGCCAGAGGTCGTGGGTTCGATTCCCACCCAGGACAAATAATTGTGTGATGAGCATGATCATTGTATGACATGTATGTATTTAGTAATCAATCAATCAATCAATCAGCCTATCATAGTCCACTGCTGGACATAGGCCTCTCCCAATGTGCGCCACAGCACCCGGTCTTCCGCCTTTCGCATCCAGTCCATCCCTGCCACCTTCTTCAGGTCGTCGGTCCATCTGGCTGGGGGGCGTCCTACCTTCCGTTTACCGATTCGCGGTCTCCACTCTAGGACCCCTTTAGTAATACATCATACCTATACAATAAGTATGTTTATCAGCAGTCTGGTTACCTTAGAACAGGTTGTGCCTAGTTGGAGATCAGATAGCCGTGTATATGGTGTCTCAAGTTATTTTCATTTATTATTATTCGGTTCAGTAGTTTTGGCGTGAAATAATAACAAGTTTGGATGGATGGATGCATCCACCCATCCATCCAAACTTTCACATTTATAATATTAGTGGGACACATACAGCCAGCCGCCTCTAGTTATTTTATCTCTATGATTAAACTACGACCTGATGTTTTTTACATTACCTAACCAAACGTTAGATCATTGATATATGTATAAAGAATGCGTTTGATCTATAATCACTACATATTATAAAACAAAGTCCCCCGCCGCGTCTGTCTGTCTGTTCGCGATAAACTAAAAAACTACTGAACGGATTTTCATGCGGTTTTCACTAATAGACAGAGTGATTCATGAGGAAGGTTTAGGTGTATAATTTGTACCCGTGCAAAGCCGGGGCGGGTTGCTATTTATTTATATTATTACTTATTATTACTTTTACTCAAGTATGTACGTTATTCGAAGTCGTCTCAATAAATTAGTAGTAACATCCTTTCTTATAAATATATACTTTTATTATTCTGTTCCTTGAAACTACAATAGAACAATGAGTAATAAGTAAAATATTTGTGTCACAGACTTGTTAATACCTCAACATCATGCATAATATTGGTTCTAGGAAAGGGTCAATCAATGCGCTGCATAATTTTCTACATATTACGTAGATCAGAGATCACCAAATCGTTTTATTTGGAGTCAGTTTTTGAAGTGAAAGCTTCTTTAGGCACGTTGGGCACTTTTGTTATGGGGAAAAGCACTGAACTCGCGTGATCGTCACGTTCAGATACATATCTACAGAATACGACTGACAGTTTTTTTTTTAAATTTTAGACTGTCATGGATATTCTAAGCTACCACATGAAGAGACTATCGCAAATTGACACATCTATTTGCGATAGTCTTGGAGATTCTGTCTAATGTATTTAGAAAATTAGATTTGATTGAAATTTAGAAAATAGGTGTATCTATGGTTAGGTTAACACATTACAAAGTTAAGTAATGCTAGCCAGGTCAGTCTAGAATGGGTGATCATTCTTAACAAACAACCGTCGGTTCGTTACGGGTAGTTGGAGCCCTAAAAAAAAGTTCGACAACCTGGTCTAACTACAGAACTTCGATATCGCCTAGTACTTGGGTTGTGGAGGTCTGATGGCAGTCGCTTCACGTAAAATATCAAAGTTCGGCCGTATCGTAGTTAGATTGAAAGCCGACCCCAAATTGCGCGGAGGATAATGAGGGGTTAGAATAAACACACTTGTTTAACTCCGGTAACCTCACTCACTCGGCGAAACACATCGCAAGCATTGCTCCGAGCCGGATTTCTATCAGACAGTGGTATCATTTGTTCGAGCCGGCCCATACGTGCCAAAGCATGTCTCTCCCACGATTGAAAGATTTGGGTTAGAAAATGGTCCGTACCAAATAAATTATATGGATATATATTGATGTTTTATATATTCTGATAATCGTGAGTCCAATTAAGTTACTGACTAATTAATTTATTTTACACATTATGTATATGTTGTAAACGAACTTAACTTTTCAGTGGAATAACTGTTATCTCTATAATTATTATAAGTATGTCACAGTCAATTCTTCAACTGCTAATGTAAGTTTAGAAGTATTTTGGTTTTTAGGTTTATATCGGGCCCTTGAGTAAATAAAAACAGTTTAATTAACCATAGTTACCTAGCAGCTGCCGTGAAATGCAGACGTGCATGCGACAGACTGTTTTTGCAATTACATAAGTATGATTAATGGGGGCCATGTCATGCGATGTGCAGCCGACTGTAGAAGTGTTTTAGTCTGTACTGTGAGCCATACAATAACAGTATTGATTAATTCGTGTTTTGATCTGACTTTAAAAAAAGGAGGTTCTGAATTCGACAGTTTTTTTTGTGTGCGTATTTTAATAATTTAGTTTTTAATTTTTTTTTATGGTATAGGGGGCAAACGACAGGCGGGTGACCTGATGGTAAGTGACTATCGCCGCCCATGGGCACCTGCAACTCTTGAGTTGCAGGTGCCCATGGGCGGCGATAGTCACAAATGTGTTACTGGCCTTTAAGGTCGGAGTAGGGTATGGGAGGGAAGAGGGGAGAGGGGGGGAAGCGGGAAGGGTAAGGGCCTCCGATAACCTCACTCACTCGGCGAAAAACAAAACAAGCATTGCTTCACTGCCGGTTTTCTGTGAGGCCGCGGTATCACTCTGGTCGAGCCGGCCAACAAGTACTGAAGCATGGCTCTCTCACTTTCAAATTACGTTTTTTATATAATTGAATTGATTGTACCAAAGCTGGTCCCATTTAAATTTGAAAAGAAAAACGAATACAGTTTATTGCCATTTCGACGGGCTTGTTGGTCTGACTCTCGTTTCTTTGATCTGAGGTCTGACTATTGAGGTACCCAGGACAAATAATTGTGTAATGAGCGCGACCATTTGTTCTGTGTCTGGGTGTAATTTATCTATAATATGTACGTATTTAGGAATGTTTAAGTATTTTTATCATCAGCCGCGTGGGCTGGCCCGTGTGTGAGGTGTCTTAACTTATTATTATGCATGGCGTGGACACCCAAACATTTGCTTACATGACAGCGTACCGGGCAATAACGGTGGATAACTGAAGCAATGTACGGAAAGATTGGATAACAATCATAGCAAATTGTTCAAACCCAGGCTAGGGGTCCGAATCCCTATGTATTCTAAAGCGAGAGCTACATTGGATGCACACGTCTAAAGGTCGCCACACACTATAACGGTACAGCAACGGCACAGCTACAGCACGGCGCCGCGCCGCTTGAAATTGAGGCTACCGCTAGCCGGCATCGTGCTTTACCACGCATCGCCGGTGAGGTGCAAGCTCGCAGTCCGCGTGGTGCAAGCTAATTTCATGGTTTTTATGTGCGACACGACGCGAAGTTTTTTCGCTGGCGGCTGTAAGCGAGCTGACTGCGAGCTTACAGCGCGCCGACTGCAAGTCGAGTTGTATGGTTGCAGCAAGCGCGCTTACTGCCCGCCGTTGGCTTTTTCATTTTGACATTATGAAATGTATTATACGACCACGTTTTAAAGCTCAGATTTGAATGACAACTTAATTGCTGGGGTGGAGCCGTGCCGTTACCGTGACGGTAAAGTGTGTGATGAGCTTTAGACGTCTGCGAGAGCTACTTTAGGCCGACGCACACGTCTGAGATGTCTTACACATGTAAGGTTGGTGTGTACCTAAAATCGACGAATCGACTCTGTCATCATCAGTTACGTAAAAATGAATGAATTGGACAGTGAATTTAAAGAACTCTTGAAAGACACGCGTTGCATCGATTTCATCTACACACCAACCTTACACGTGTAAGACGTCTCAGACGTGTGCTTCGGCCTAATGTAGCTCTCATTTATGCGCTGAACGGATGCGAATGTGGTTTTGTTCGGTACGATCTGGTTTTACCAAAGTAAAATGCTCAAGATCTGTGTTCGCATATAAATTGATTTGAATTGATTTAAAGATTTGCTCTATCACACTATACAGACGATTACAGAGCCTATCTTTAATACAGGTTATGGAAGCGAAAATGGTAGTTAAATATGCGAAAATGTCTTATTGCCAAATTCTTTCTCTCCCAGACAGGGAAACAACTAAAAAATATACATATTTTATATTCAATGCATTTTTATGTTATGCCTTGGTTTACAACTGAGACAGCTACAAAATCCCACTATAAGACATACACAACTTTTTTTACGCTTGGGATACAATACGTTATATTCGCACTTTGACAATCCATCCTAAATTTATTAGCGAAATTTTATTAATCGCCATTTACTTCACAGTATACACGTAATACAGTAATATAAGAGTGGAGTAAATATTATACATGCGAAAGCTTGTGAGGATGAATGGATGGATTGATGAATGGAAACGTTTGTTACTCTTTCAAACCAAAAGGGCTCGACGAATCTGGATGAAATTTGGTACAGAGATAGACTAAAGTCTGGATTAGTACAAAGGCTACTTTTTATTCCGAAAAAATCGCGAACAAAGTCGCGGGCAATAAGTAGTAGTTTAATAAAGTGAAGAAATAGCGTAACAGTTTACAATTGACACCTGATTGATCGCCATGTTTTTATATACAGATGAAATGGTAAAACCGCTCAGCTCATTAAATAATAAACAATATAATTACATCAAAAGAATGTCAGACGTAATCAGTGTAGTTGTGTAGGCTGGCACTTACGGGAGAAGCCAAAAAGCCTATTTGCGAAGGCTGTGCAATTACCGCGAGACTCGCGCGTCGCGGGGTCGCAGACACAATTAAATGAATTTGCCAGGCGATAGCAAAAACTAAGAACGGCCGAGGATGTGTGGTGACCGCACTGCAGAGACGATAGAGGATTGACTCACGTTTTTAATGATATTTTCTCTTATCGCGGTGTACCTACTTATTCCGTTCAAAATTTCGTCATCTATCAGAGATCCTATTCAGAAATTTTTGCCTTTTTTAGGTTTACCAGACGGAGTGAACAAATTAGGGTGATATTTTACTGGTAATTTTTGATAGAATTACATCATTATTCATTACACATGGGAGAGACTTTGCTGTCTCCGTCTTATATTCTGCCACGGTGGGAATGACCTTTATATTGGGATGCTCTTTTTTTCGCGTGTTCCTCTGATAGTATAAAATAATATTGAAAGAATCCTGAGATTGTTTGACTCTTTTATAACTATGGTCATCGTTGATATTAGTTGGTCATCGCATACCTCGATGTCACAGGGTGGTACAAAACCTATGTAAAAAATCACCCAGGTTTTTTTTTATTTATTTAAGGTTCACCAACAATTACTTACACATAAAAACACTTACAATATAATATATGCAACAATAAGAATACAGTGTAGCAATTACTTAAAGGTAAACACCGCTTGTTTATATTATATTATGGCAATAAATGAAAGACTAAATTTGTTTTGTTATAATAAGTTAAGAATAAGCTAAGAATAAGTTAACAAAGTATTATTAAGTTTCTGATCTACTGCTATTAAGGTTACTGCAGAAGGTTGAGCGTCGATCTGACTATAAGAGAGGGTGAAGCGTTTGTACATTCACCGCGTTGTTCGTGAAGGGTTTTAGGGTTTGTTCTCCAGCAAATGGACATGGTATCCAGAAATGGCCATTGTCTAGAGTTTTGAAGTAGGCCTTCTTAGTACTGTAGCTATATCTTACCTCTAATTTTTTTCAGGACAGTCCTGTTTCCCATCTAAGATATAGTGCTCCTCGTAAGTATAATTTAAGCGGAATGTCAGCGGACCGCAGTGACGTAAAAACTATGACGAACGCGCGTCGGTCGACGTAGCGGGGAAAAAACTTCGCTCCCTGAACACCCGCCTCCAACTCAAAATTTGAAGCAAAATTGCTAGTGCGTAACTTAAGAGGAAAATATATGTACCTATTTAGAAAATATTTTATCACATTTACCAAAGTGTAACCTTTTCCTCCTAGGTGAAGGGTGGAGGGGTAGCAATCATACTGTCATTAGCTCAGCTGCTGCTGTATGCGATCATCATTCCCAAAAGACTTGCACACCGAGCATGAGTTACACATACATTTACATAATAATTATTAACTTTAACATAATATAATAGCTGGTACGTTTTCCAATAACGGTTAAGCTTATCCAGCATGAGTACTATAAAAATTGTTTAGCAATGTATACAAATAGTATGTTTGTGTTATTTTATTTCTTTTATAAAATCTTAGAAACCGAAATTTTCATGATTTTCTTCGAAATGTTTAACTCGGAAAATAAATTTGTACAGTATTATGTTAGTACTGTGCGTTGAGTACCAAGTCATAATATTTTAGTACTTAGTTAGTTCACGAATAATTTCATCCCTAATCAGCAAGACGAGTGATTGAGTCTTTGACGTTGACCAGAAAACTGTCCAATTTCCAACATAATCATAAATTTAAAATTTAAAACACCCCCGACTCAAAAATCCCTTCAACGATTACAAAATGCCTTACATCATTTTGGAAAAGAGCTGATACTCTTACACTGCTGGACCGATATTAACCAAACATAGCTAAAACCACCGCAAGGAAACTGGCTTTCAAATGAAAAAAACCGTATCGAAATCGGTCCACCCGTTTGAGAGCTACGATGCCACAGACAGACACACACACACACACACACACACACAGACATCGACGTCATACTTATAACACCCCTCTTTTTTTGCGTCGGGGTTAAAAAAGGGCAATGCAAACAATGCTGAACTTGCCACACAAAAGTAGAACATTGATTACTTCGCTATTTGATGTTACTCAAATCTCAAAAAGAAAAATCCTCATAAGACGTAGTAGTTTCCTTGTAATTCTCCTCCTCAGTAGTGAGGAAAGCCTACTGCTACAGGCATTCACAGTTTACGTTACCTTAATGTGAGAAGCCGATTGCGAAGTAGGTAAGATAATTTACAGAGAAGGAATGTAGAACATAGCCAAACAAATACGGTTTAATTTTTTATCTATTCTGTTGAAATGTTCTCTAAGGAACTGTAAAAACCAAGTGACTAGATCGTCACTCACACTACAAAGTTGCTTGCGATAAAATAATTTATTGTCGACACCTTTATAGGGACGTTTGTAGATTTTTAACTATTATGTTGTACATTTGCAGCTTCTAGTAATTAATATTTGATTGAATTGACTTAGAAGCTTGTTACATAAGAATTTGATATTAATTTCAACTTGATGCCTCCTGAGAAAAACTGTCTTGTCAGCGAGACAGACAGACGGACAACAAAGTGATCCTATAAGGGTTCCTTTTCTTTTTTGAGAGAGCGGAACCCTCCAAATGAATTAACTACATTTCAAAAATTATAATGTCGATCTTGACGTTAGTAAACAAGCAAATATTTTATTTTTGTTATTTTGTGTGAAAGAAGAGAAATCATGGTAAGTTGAAGAATTTTAGGCTATAATATGCTGTTCTGTAACCACGTCGATCCTCTGTCTATAGATAAACCGTAAATGCTCTAAGACTCTTTTTATCAGATGTCTATATAGTCTATGGCACACGTCTAGATGATAATTTATGGTTATCGTTTGCTAGTAATTGTGCAAAATGTAGCTATTTTCTGTTATTAAATGACACCTGTGACTCGATCACATTTGTACTGCCGGTCTTGTTTTTTCCTGCTCTTAAATTGCCTTAAAGACAGGTATAATTAATTCGTTTGTTATTGCGGAATATAAAGAGCATTTCAATTTTATTTTTTATTCAACTAATATTATGAATGTTAAAGTTTGGATGGATGGATTGATGGATGTTTGTTACTCTTTCACGCAAAAACCACGGAACCGATTGCGATGAAACTTGGTATGTAGATAGCTGGAGACCTGGATTAACGCATAGGCTACTTTTTATCTCGATATTCCCACGGGATCGGGACATACGCGGGTGAAACCGCGGGGCGCCACTAGTATGATATAAAATTGTTGTACTACTTTGTATTATATTTCTTTTTTTATCAGCAGCGTAGAGTTATTTAAAACTTGTTTGCGATACGTGTTGTAGATATTCTATACTAGTACACTTAGGGTAGATGCACTACCAAAGGGGGCTGGTGGGGCAGGTCACGACATACCAAATATTTAAAAAAAGAAGTAAAACACTGTACCAAACTATTCAGTAATCTGTAACTATACTAACTCAATATTCATCTTCATTTATAAACCAAAGTGAATATTCAAAATTGAACAGAGGGCGCGTACAAATACCTGATGATCAAACAATATACTTATTTTCTTCCTTCTTGTGTCAGTTTTCTCAATTCTTACAGTCGTGACCTCTTTTCGTGGTCTTGACGTGTATAAAAGCCCGCCATCTGTGTCGGTCTTGGGCGCTCTGTAGAGCAGTGTGGACCGTGGTGTCGAGGGTGGAGCGGACTTGGTCGGACCAGCGTAACGGGCTTCGGCTTCTGGGTCGTTTCCCTTCAATCCTCCCAGTGATCTTTCAAGATTGCTGCCTCCTTTTCTCGCTATGTGACCGAAGTATTCCAGGAATCCGCGAAGACACAGGGATAGTCTCGTATGTCCAGTTCTGTGATAATTAATGCGTTGGTACGGTTAGCTGTCAAGGATATTCACAGCACCTTCCTCTAGCACACTCGAAAGCATCAATGCGTTTGCGGTCAGCAGCTTTCAATGTCAGTATTGTGCAGCACATGATTAAATAAAAGTTTGAGTTTGAATTAGTTTATTATTGGTAACGTGAGTGACAGCATTGTGATTTTTCCTACCAGATTTGATTCGGAATATGTCAATGTATAATAAAAATATATCCACAATCAATTGTTCGTGGAAGAGCCATACTTCGGCAAATAGGGGCCGACTCGTCCGGAGTGATACCAGAGCCTCACAGAAAACCGGCAGTGAAGCAATGCTTGCATTGCTTTTCGCCGAGTGAGTGAGGTTACCCTTCCCTCTCCCTCTCTCCCCTCCTCGCCCCCTATTACTGACCTACTCCCACCTTAAAAGCTGGCAACGCTCTTGTGACTCTTGAGTTGCAGGTGCTCATGGGCGGTGGTAGTCATTTACCATCAGATGACCCGTCTGCTCGTTTGCCACGTATATCATAAAAAAAAATAAAGATAATTAAAAATCGTTAACAAATCTTGTCACACTTGCAACTGTTATTCTCCATGTCTGAGCGCTGTGTGTCGGCGCAACAGCCCACAGACCTCATACTGGGCTGAAGAAAGTGTGAACGCGACTTCCCACAGCGCTACACACTCCTTAACAACAGATAGTGGTCGCTAACATGATTAATGTTTCGAAGTCGTTTTTGTGCCTAAAGAATAATTAATTATTGAACTTTATTTTGTATCTGCACAATATCATTCATTACTTGTTATGGTTGATACTTACACGCTGTATATACGTTTTAAAGCGTGATGGTCTTTTCAAAATGACATAAATACAGTTAAAGACACTTGTTAAAGTAGTAGAACATTTTTATTTGTATTTAGAAAAGACAATTCCTGCACTAGGAATAAGTTCTGTGTCGCGGGGGATTTTGCAAACATTGAAACAATGAACACAAAGAACACCAAGACTCCGGACAACAATTGGTGGATCACACAAACTTTTGTCCCGTGTGGGAATCGAACGCACAACTCTCGGCACGGCGTAGTGGCGAGACGACCGCTTTAACCATTGCGCCACCAGAACAGTCTAAATATGTTTTCTCGTCTTTTCATTATTATTCACCAACAACAATACCATATTGGCACCAATTTTCATAAAACCATTTTTTCCAGAACTTCACTCGTTTCAAAATGTTATTTAACTCAGATAGACGATGTAGATGATGTAGCAAGGTAATGTTATATATCCAGTATTCTATCTTCATACAAACTGTCGGAAAGCAAGTCATAACCTCGCGCCTCGAGTTCAGCATACGCGGTCGATTTTGTACGATTGTTTACATGCCGCGCGTACCTACAGCCGGTAATTATTTCAAGGACAGCGCCGAGTCACAATACAGATAACATTACCATGGTAGCAGTCTTTCCCTCAGCGATCGTTAGGGCTGCCTCCTCTTCGAAGATAGGTATTGGAATTATCTAGGCTTAAGATTTTAGAGCACCACGTACGTACCACACGTACCCATATATATTCAAATGTAGATATTCAATAACTGTGTAAACTCATATTTTTTTGGGATAAGGGGCAATCGAGCAGACGGGTCACCTGATGGTAAGTGACTACCGCCGCCCATGGGCACCTGCAACTCAAGAGTCACAAGTGTGTTACCGGCCTTTAAGGTGGGAGTAGGGGAAGGGAGGGAAGAGGGGAGAGCGGAGGGGAGTGGGAGGTAGAGGGGGGAAGATGGGGAGAGGGAAGGCTTAGAGCCTCCGGTAACCTCACTCGCGAGGCATTGTGTCACTGGCGCTTGTCTGTGAGGCCGTGGTATCAATCCGGTCGAGCCGGCCCATACGTGCCGAAGCATGGCTCGCCCACGAAACTAGCACCAATTCAATGATAGTGCTCAAAATAGATAAAAGTTACTAAAAGCAAACTTTAACTGCGCTAACTTTGAGAAAAGGTTAGGTATTTTTACAAAAAAATAATGCTCAAAAGTGATGAACGTTCTTTAAGCCTAGGGCTGCCATCCGTCCGGGTTTCCCCGGATTGGTTCTAATTTAGAGGGTGTCCGGGGAGCGTCCGGGCGGGGTTTTCAAAAAGTATCCGGGTAAAACCCGGACACTCTGTGTCAGGGGCCAATTATAATTGTTAAATGAATCATAAACAAGGTTAAGGTGTCCGGGAAAGAATCTCGATTTCACCCATGTGCCGGACACATGGGTGAAATCGAGATTCTTTCCCCAGATTTTTTTAAGTTTTTATCCGGCGTCGGCAATTTAAGTGATAACAGGCCTATTTAAGCCTACCTTTAATGACGTAGAGAAAAGGTTATGTATTTAATCATAATTTTAAAAGTGTCAGCCCTGATACCAGTGGCGCCCATGACAATACGCCGCGAGTCACAGTGGAACACTGTATTATTCATAACCCAACTTGTTTGACACTTCAGTACAACTACACAGATTTGTTTCCGACATACTCCGCTTTTATTGTACTTCAAGAGTAAGAATAGTCAATGCTTACTATACGTGATGGCTGAATTTATTGATCACAATTAATAACAGCGTCGGAATAATCTATGTAAGTATTTATTCACATTTCGAGAAGCAAAAGAAAGAAAATCTGTATAGGTTTTAATTAATCACATACAAACCCACATTTACGTCATGTTTCCACGGTTACAATAATCTAACGTCGTCGGAGGACCTACCTCCGCGCTTCCATGCCACTCACCCCATCTCTACACTACTCATAAAAGAAGAGAGAAATATCTATTTCTGAACACCTAGACAACGCATTTTCAAGTATTAGTACATAATATTATAGGTATTATAAGACTAAGAAACATTATAAAAATATATATTAGAAATAAATAAAAGAAAATAATTAATTATTATTATATATAATATAGCTTTGTTTAAATTACTTTTTTTAAGTGAAAATTTCTTTAGCGGCGTTGTGCACTTTTTGGGATTTGTAAAAAATGTTAAACTCACGTCAGGACACGTGACCTGATCGAAAATTCGTAAGACGGAGCCGAGTTTTTTTATACATATTTAAAAATATATAGGTAACATTCGAAATTCAAACATTTATGAGCGGCCAGGAGCGCAGAACTTCCAGTGTACCCTATGTATACATTTAGATATGTTTTTACCTACTTTTTATTTTTAACCTAATTAAATATATACACAGATGTGTGTGTGTATGTATATGCAAATACATTGTGAAGTTATGTTTTCGCTTCTGAAGTGCAGTCCTACGATTGACTGTTTTTTTTATTAGTAGCCCACTCTTCATCTGTGATACAATCTTTCACACTCCAAAATAGCAGACAATTTCCAGCTCTTTCCATATGAAATTACATAAAAAGAATATATCGCAAATGAACATTTTTATTTCTGTTTTTTCAATTTTATGTTTATTCTGTAATGTCTGTATATTGAGGTGTATTACAGGCCCATTTCGATAACTACATTTTTGGTAATTGCCATATTGCCAACATGAACTATGTATAATATAAATTTGTATAAGAAAAAATGGGAGAGGAACCTAGGGTAAGGAACGGGACTGAGACTGCAGTAGCTCACAGAGGCTGATGTCGCGTACCCAAATGTAATGTATTTCCTGTGACTAGAGAGGCCAGTTATTGCAGTTAGAAGCCAGGTTACTTGAACATTAAACTATTTCAATAGGTACTTATAACTGCCGACAGACACATCTAAGAAAGAAGTTTTTTACCCATTAAAACAACCTTAAATCTGTATATGTAAAGTTTAAAATCTAATGCATATATCAACAGGATATGTCAGTTATTATGATGCTAAATATCACATGTTATAACAAAGCTTTGTTGGTGCCAGACAGTATTGTCGAGTGTGAAATTCGTCAATGCTTTAAAACGTTTCATAATATATATGTATATGTTATTGCAGTCACATCACTCATACCAGTTTATAAACTTAACACAAGTTTGTAAATACATCACTACATATTATAAAACAAAGTCCCCCGCCGCGTCTGTCTGTCTGTTGGCGATAAACTCAAAAACCCCTCGACGGATTTTTATGCGGTTTTCACCAATAGATAGAACGATTCATGAGGAAGGTTTAGGTAAATAATTTGTTAAGATTTCGTGTAAATTGGTTGAAATATGATGATGATTGTTGAAGATGTCTCTGCTACCCGTGCGAAGCCGGGGCGGGTTGCTAGTAAACATACAATTAGAATCTAGGAACGCAGAGAAAATATCGATAAAAATAATACATTTACGAAGTTTCGATTAATCAATAAAAAAAAAAAACCTTATATTAAAATAATTGTGAGCTTTATTGGTATTAAAAGGAGACATGGTCGAATTTCGACCTCTGCCGATATAGCGTTTATTCTTGAAGTCGAAATATTTATGTACATAGGTTTTATTTACTTGCAAAAAAGAAAGAAAAACTTATAAACAAAATACAAAAAAAAAACTAAAAAAAATTTACTAGTATCGAGCTGTGTGTGTCAGAAAAATGGTCCTTAGCTCAGCATAGTGCTTCGTGTTAAGAACAAAGAGACTGAATGGAGTCCGGCACTGAGTCAGTGCATAACAATTTACAAATGTTTCAAAGAGAACCTGTCCACCAGTCCTGTTTAAAAACGTTCACCAATTCACGAAAAAAAAACCATTATTGGTTTACAGTTTACAGCCTACCAATTGTTGCCCTGTAGAAACACCACAGGTCCACGGTTATTCGGTTATGTCATAATTCTCATAGAAGAACCGATTAAGTAGTCTTGTTTTAATAAACAGGAACTTAAATTAATACTCGCAAATGTATTTTGTATTCCATTTATTATTATCTAGGCTTATTTATTTTTTTATTGGCTTCACCCTAATCTAAACAAGAGTCCATGTCAATTATGTGATTCTCCCAAGTCCTAATTCCTTGCTATCTTTATATCTTAAAAAAAAATGCTCCGTATTGATTCAGTTCACAACATATCGCCATTTTTAACGCGTCGGCATCCCACCCACCTACAATATTAATAGAGCACTCATCAAAGACACCCTCTCGAGTTTCAATCACTGGAACCCTTTTAACACTTCCGCTATTAACCCTGGCAATAAACACTGAAAAAGTGTGACTAAGAATTAAAACTACACTGACAAAGGAATTTGAACCTTGTCGTAAGTGTCACAAAACGAAAATTTAATTTATTTTGGTTATAATTTCTAGCTGCAATGATACTCTCCGCCTCGGCGTCTGTATAGACATAAGAATCAAAATTCTCTATCAGTATTAATATGTACCGTGTAATAAAGTTTTAACATGACAACACGAAATTAAGAGTAGGTATTAAAACAACATGTGTGAGACAATGGGCGGCAAGTACAAAGGGCGGCTGTCCCTTTGATGTGCGCGCTCGGACGTTAATTTTACACCGGGCCGGTGCCCACACGGGTCGGGTCGGGCTGTGCAACTTGCACAACAAACTATTGTGCACCCCTTAAAGGCTATAAAAGAATAAAACTATTGTCTTTTAAATTGTATGAATAGTCTTACCGGTTCTAATTGTCTATTAGGTAGGCCGTAAAAACGATTCTTTGTAAGCTAACTAATTTTATTGTAATGGATCTTAGAAGTGAGTTTGTAAATGTGAAAGTATTGTTCGCTTTTCATAAAAGGGTTCTTAATAAAGCTATTGATTAGAATGAAAGAGATAGCTAATGAATGAAACAAGATTAAGAAAACAATTGTGAGGAAAAAGGAGGATGGATGAAAGGAGGACTTGTGCTTGGAAAAGGTTGATAAATAGTGAAAATACCGTTCAATATTTTGTATTGTATTTAGTATTGTTGTACAACACATTTTAAAAGCAAGATTGATGATTTTGTAAGTCATACATACAATAAATGATGTATTTAAGTTAATAATTAAACAAAAACTTTGCATCTCTAATCCCACCATCTTGGTAACAGAATGGCTTGTAGGATCTTTATTATATCTCCTTTAAATATACATAAATGTATCGAATACCGTTTCAAGTAGAAATTAAACCTTCTAGACGTGCGTGTTTCAAATATAATAACTGCACAATGGCGGACACAGAATGCTAGAGGCATTCTCTATCAACCTATTGTTGATGCGGAGATAAACATAGTACGTGCATATCAAACGGTAATAATACCGTATGAGAAGAAACCTAATTAAAAGTACTATTACATTTAATAGACATTATTATATATATAAGCCAGGGATAGTTAGCCTGTCTGTGACCACGGCCAGTGTATGAAATTTTGTATACAAGCGTCAGAGTTACAGAAAAGGACAAATAAAGACTTTCATCGAGAAGAAAAGTACTATTCCCGTAGAAAAACTAATTTTAAGGCTGTTGGTCATCAACTTACTGCTATACAATTATACTCCGACTCAAAAATCCCTTCAACGATTAAAAAAAGCTGATGATCTTCGAACGGATGAACGGCGAATAGATTTTCTTATAGTATAGCTAAGAACAATCTCGTGGCTAAGTGGTAACCGAATAGTTAGTAGTAGTACATTACAAAATTAAGTATTACTAGCCAGGTCAGTCTAGGATGGGTGACCATTCTTAACACATTGAGACCCCTCCGTGCCTCGGAGAGCACGTTAAACCTTCAGTCCCGGGTGCCATACGAACATCTGTGACATTCGTTACGGGTAGTTGGAGCTCTAAAAAGTCCGACAACCTGGTCTAACTACAGAACTTTGATGTCGCCTAGTACTTGGGTTGTGGAGGTCTGACGGCAGTCGCTTCACGTAAAATGTCAAAGTTCAGCCGTATCGTTGTTAGACTGATAGCCAACCCCAACTTAGTTGGGAAAAGACGCGAAGGATGATGATGAGCTAAGAACACTCTCGATGGAGTCACCTTTCAAACAAAAAACTAAATCAAAATCGATATATTCGTTCAAGAGCTATGACGCCACACACAGATACAGATATGCACACGTTAAACTTATCAAACCCATCCTTTTTGCGTCAGGGCTTAATAAAAAGTTTTTACGTCTATTTCATATTTTTAACATTTAGGATAATTCCCTCATCCATCATCAGCAATGGCTCCATACAAATAGGTCTTCTTCTTAGTTCTTTTTTGTTGTTTTTGCTGCAGTCGGGTATCAGTCAAAAGTTGATCACTAATGGCCCAATTGAGTTTTCAATTTGACTGGTACTTTCTTTGTAATAACTAGTAATAAGAAAGTTTTCACCAAATATAGTAGAATAAACTATTCTGTACGTTTGTATGTCTTTGTTTTGGCGCGCAGCTATTATCACTTCCTGCTGTCTCGGCGTCGTCCGTCCGTAAAAACATATTGTTGAACCAATCCGACTGAACACCACTTATATTGTAGTGTGAGTTAGTATTTCAAATTGGTTTCTTTTTTTTATGGTATAGAGGGCAAACGAGCAGACGGGTCACCTGATGGTAAATGACTACCGCCGCCCATGGGCACCTGTAACTTAAGTGTCACAAGTGCGTTGCTGTTCTTTAAGGTAGGAGTAGGGGAAAGGGGGAAGACGGGGAGAGGGGGGAAGGGTTAGGGCCTCCGGTAACCTCACTTACTCTCTACAACTCGGTTTTCTGTGAGGCCGTGGTATCACTCCGGTCGTGCCAGCCAATAGGTGCTGAAGCATGGTTCTCGCACGACGATTGATTGAATTGCTATCTCACTTTATCATTTCAGACAGAGATAGACGTGTGTATGAGTTCTATAACCACTATGTTTAAAAGTTTATCTTCGTACTCATCTATGATTGATCACGTTTGCGTACACGGTATACTTCTTCTATTGTCACGTATTGAAAATTAATTTCCCTGACTCCGAGCATGACACTTGTCAGACGTCATGCTCGTTATTTGTCACTACACTCACTACTGATAATCCTGGTTTATAGAAAGATTATCCACCAAGACCTCTAAACGATGGTAACCCTCTTCTGTGAAGTATATCAATGGCCAGTAGACCAAGAAGGCGAGTTTTAATTACTATTATCGCTAATGCACCCAGCACCATTGTGCTATGTTCACGATGTGCCAGAGGGGAGCCAAATAGTAAAAAATAATTTCTTTATCATTTTTATCATGAATAAGATTTTAATGACTTCCTACGAATATTAACAGTGCTGTAATTATGTGTTAGTGTAATTTTATAACGACTAATATGTTAATAACACAATTTAATGATAATTATGACATAAAAAAAACCGGACAAGTGCGCGAGTCCGACTCGCGCACCGCATAGGTTTTGAATTACTTAAAATGGTTGACTTAGAAGCTTGATTTTTTTACAGCATCAAAAGACCTGATACATGCACGCGTTCCTGAAAAAAAGGTCTTGACGGACAGACAGTCGGACAACGAAGTTAACCTATCAGGGTTCCTTTTTCCTTTTGAAGTACGGAACCTTGAAAAGTACATGTGTGTTATACTTGCCTTTGAACTAAATCTACAACATTTTTTTTATTATACGGCCTATGGCCCGCCTGTTAGCTTCTCACAGGTGGTTAACAGTTCACACAGGTGTTTCCCCTAATCCCTCCCCCTCCCCCAATTTCTCACACGGAGCTATACTATGACAATTATCCTTAGTGGCAGGACACCAACACTACGTCAGTGCTTAACTGTGATCTTTTACAGGGTGTAGATACGAGTAGGTGCTATTCCAGAATAGTAGCTTCAAATCCAGCAGAATTACTAAGGCTCCGCTGTCCGTCCGTCCGTCTGTCTGTCAGCGGGCTGTATCTCATGATCCGTAATGGATAAAAGTTGAAATTTTCACAAAATGTGTATTTCTGTTGCCGCTATAACAACAAATAATAAAAATAAAGTAAAAATTAAAGGGGGCTCCCTTACTACAAAAGTGCTTTTTTTGGCTTTTTTCCTCAAACTTAATATTTTGTCCGACGATGGTACGGAACCCTTCGTGTGCGAATCTGACTCGCACTTGGCCGGTTTAGTGATGTATTTTGTACAACCTGGGAATCAAGTACAAGACCAAGTCACTCAGTTAATGAAAATATGTGTATTATATTTGCACCGATTACATCCTCATTATTAAAACATAACAAACACATTGTTTTGTAAAGTAAAAAAAAATAAAACTAACTTGTTTTATGGTTTTACCGCCATTGTTTTATTGTTTCACTTTGTTTTAAGTTTATAAGCAGTTGTTGGTAATTGTTTTTTAACAGCTATTGTATGTTTTTGGAAATGAATGAGTAATTGTTTCATTCTTATTTCAGTTTTATTTAAATTAATTTGCATGCTACAATTTGACACATGTGCTTAACCATTTTTAGGTAGGTACCGAACTCTAACACTAAAAAAAGTAAAATATTTGAGCAAAATAAAAGAGTTCGAATTTCGAATTTTGAATTAAAATGGCGAATAGAACGAGTTGTTCGTGGTGTTGTATGATTGAAAGGAATTGAAGTTATTTTTATTAGCAGTTATACTTGAGAATCGTATAGTGGAATATAAAAGAAATCTTTGAATTCTGGTGCCATGTGCTACCTCAACTATATTCTACTAATACAGAATGCAGTTTATTTAGTAAAATAGGGAGATTCAGAGTGGTAAATTTGTTAATGTAGCACCGGTAACAAAAAATATAGAGAAATATGTATCGACTTTACAGTACTAATAACAGTAATGAAAATATCCCTAACGGTCAACTAATAGTGGGGACTATTCAATAGCGCTAGGCAAGCAAACACGAACACATGTAAAACTAATTTGTTTCACTGTCTTTAAAATACATTAATATCGGTTCATTTTTAGTCTAGAATGTTCGATTGTAAGCTCCATAAGGCGTTTAACGCCTTTGTGAAAAACAATAAATTAGTCCCATACCTCTTGATCTCTACCCCTCAAACGACCGCTGGACAGGCACAGCAACATGCGTGACAAATTGTAACTCCAAGAAAACCGTTCTTAACGATAGCTTAATTGCGCGTAATTGTGACCCGGTGGTAGCTATGCCACCATTTAATATAAAACCACCCTTCCCCTCTCATGTTACACAAATATTGCCCAGAAAAACAACCTCTGTCTACAGTCCACAGGTCATCATACAATGGTTGGAAACTGAATGAAATGCGGCCGATCTCAAAGCCAATTTTAAAACTTTTGTTTTTTTAAAATGACATTTATTTAAAATGGGTTTGGATAAGAGGTTTATGCGTGAGTTAATGCAACGAGCGGTTTTGATTGTAAGAAGTAATTACAATTATAGAGATAGGATATCAACAGGTATGTGAGGTAAAAAGCTAACGCTATATGTTTAAATATCCTATGTATTTATTGTATCTGACACGGAATTTTCATCCAATCTCTTTTTTGGTCTTGATTCACTAGACACTGCCCTACAACTTCACTCTATGACGTATTCTCTTTAAATCCTATGATGATTGCCTGCAAGAGATTGCCTTTGTGCGATAAGGCCGCCAATAGGGTATGATACTAAAACATCAAAAAGATAGTTTAGGCAATAGGGAATCAGAAAATGTTAGTTTCAGTTAATAAATTTAGAAATCAATTTTTTTAATTCATTTCAAAGTTTTCAGTTTTTTAATCTGTGCTACAAATAACGGAAGCTGTCATGATGATACGTCATCGCGTCATTAAAAAACTAAGTAAATTATAAATTTTGTTGTATACTTTTAAATATTTTAATCCTCCTGTGTATTTTGTATTTTACTTAAAGCCATTAGGCGAAAGCCAACGATTTTGTATAGGCACAAAGTACAAATTTTGCGATGAAACTTGGTATGTAAATAGCTGGAGACCTAGATTAACGCATAGGCTACTTTTTATCCCGATATTCCCACGGGATCGAGACTTACGCGGGTGACACCGCGGGGCGCTGGTAGTAGTAGAAATATAACATTTTACCTTTCATCGTCTTGAAGTAAACTCGTTTACAATATAATATTCATTTAAATTTATTCAGTTAATTGATTCAATCAATAAATTCAATAACTCTAAAAGTTAGGTAGATAGTAAAGCAAGCTTTCTACGACCTTATATAAATAATAGTTCGGTTATATTGGATCTACTACAAATTGGTCACGTCTCATTCCCATACGGAGTTAATCTGTAAGTATTACGGGGCCTGAGATTAAAAACAGTTACTTTTACATTGATGATGTTGTTGAATTAAATCTAATTTCGTGTTTCGAATCATATTTGATAGGTCAGGCCGTGGTCCGAATGTAAGCGGGTCATTTGTTACTTTACCTACACATCATGCACAGATCATACAGATCCTGATACCTATATGGAAAAAATCATGCAAAATGCATGCCTATCAATCAAACCAAATCAAAACCATTTATTTCAATTAAACCAATTATATTTATTTTAGAATTGTCAGGAGTACAAGTTAGTCTAAGTCAGTCGTGAAGCTAGTTGCCTGTTCAAATACATAGAGTAGAACCTATGGAGAAGAACAGGCAAGAAACTCCAAGGACATTATTTTTCAACATGTGTTTTTAATTTCCTGGTTACATTGCTAAATGTGAGGACAATGTAACATATTGTTCTAAAATATAAAGCCACGCAAATTACTACTATATTTAAGTATAGTACAGTCAAACTAGCTTTTTTATGATCAAAACTCTGTGTTCTAAGCTGGTCTGACTAGTTTTAGTTGTAGAAAAAAAAAATCGTTTCATTTAATTATTAAAAAAAAATGATGAATGATGACTTGTCCAGACTGCGGGTATCGAAATTCTTAATCAGCGCATTTTTTTTTACTATTGATCCAAAAATAAAAATGTGTGGTAATCCAAAATTTAAGTGTTTTAGTTCCTTGACTGGACTAGTAATAGCGGTCTACAGACGACCAGCGCCAGCCAGCACCCGACCAACGGCACCGTTCACGAGCATGACGCACGTGTTAGCCATCGTACAGATCAACCATATAGAAGGGAGCCGAACGACCCGACACATACGCCACCATTAGCAGGATATTTTCATAAGGTTGACAAGTGAGAAACAAGACAAGTGTTGTTTACAATAAACCCCTGTAAGTGGCAATCATATTTATTAAAAGCATACGGTTTTTATCACGTGTGTATTTCAGGGATGCTCGACCATGTTTCGAATCTGACGGGAGGTCCTTATCAAGGGGTGAAGTTTTATTTTTAATAAAGACTACTAGCAACGTGGGTCACACATTACTAGTATTCTTGTTAGGCTAAATGCTCGTGTCAGGAATGGGTTCACATTGGGTGAGGTTCGAACCCGCAACCACTCGATCGCAAGTTCGCGCCTTAGCCATTACGCTACGTTGCCGCTGCATTGGTGTCAGTGTGGCCTTGTAAGTCCTACATGTATATTATAATCGACGCCAGAACTGTAATTGCGCGATATAGGATTAGTAGTTACTATGTAGTTCGGCTTGTCTTCGTTAGATGGCGCTGAAATATGTATTGCTATATGTGGATCTCGCATCACAAATTCGAGTTGTAATTAATCAGGCACATTGTAAAAACTGACAAATATAGAGGCGTGTCCCATCCTCGCCTTTATCGTCAGTTTCCATCAGGTATGGTGACAAGGAAGACAAATGCCTATCCCAATTTACCATATAAAAGTAAATGAGTAACCAATTGTAGTAGATAAGTCACAGCAAGTTTCTACTTGAAACAGAATGCAATTTTTTGTAGAAGACTTCTCTATACGGGCCAAGATCTTCCACCCTACAAAAGACCACGATTAAATTACTTCTTCTAGTAAGAAGGGTTGTTAGAACTCCATGGATTGAGGTTGGCAACATGCGATGATCATTTATTATCAAGCAAGAGGCCTTTTATGTTTACTTTTGCCTTGACTTAAAAAAAGATGCATGCACGTATACGTTCTACCTGTGCCTACTTGTACCTAAGTATTTATAAGTAAGTATATGCTCAATAATGCTTTAATTAAATAATATACCAACATAAAAGTATTTGAGCACCGGTAAACGATAAAAAGAAACTATAAAACGAATATGATTTTAATATTCACATATATCTTCGCAGACATTAATGTGCTTTACGCATCATAAAATTGCACTAGCTTTAAACCTGTCTTTTACCGTCAATTATATCCATATATTAACACTATATGTGTTCCTGGCAGTTTCACCAGCGTACATGGTCACTGCCCGGACCTATGGGTTGCATCGCCGTAATGTTAAATAGTCCATAACATGCATAATTTTTTTTTTTCAGGGAAATAAAACGTAGAGATTAGCGCGTCCAACGAAAAGAACGAATTCCACAGCTTTATTTTATTCTAAATAGTTCTAACTAATAAATATAATATGAATAAATATATATAAATTCATGAAATTTTGCAAACACTTTGTCAGGGGTACAAAAGCATACAGACAGACAGATACAGAAACGCAAATGAAGGCACGGGCAAAAGCTAATCTTTATATCTATAATTCTTCTGAACTTCTGTGAGTATGTCACTTAACTCCTCCTAAACCGCTGGTGTGTTTGAGTGGGTCTTTGGATTTTTTTTGATTCACGACCAGGTAGGTGGCGCTGCAACCGAATTCAAAATATTACCTTCTTATCAGTTTTTGACTTACTTACTGTTATTTTTTAAGACTAGTTTATTTGTTTTAGTGTCGAAATCAATTTTATTATGACACCGAAAAGATAATCCTACGTTCGCGCATGACAACCTCTATAGGCTCCGCTGGCTAGTGTGGTAAAAACGCTCTAGTCGGCGCTTAAACCATAAACGCTCGAGCAGTTTGCGAAGGCTCAAGTCACTGCTCGAGTCGGTTCTAAAACGCTCGAGCAATTGCTTGAGCGTTTTGGTAAAAAAGTTTATTCAGAGCGTTGAACTCGACGCTTGGCTTAATTTTAATTTTTAAAGAAATTTACAACTATTTTTGTAATATTTAATTTTAAGTTAATACACCTCATGGTTTTATTCCCAAAAGTATATTTTAAATTAACAGTGCCGCTAGTATCAGTATATACTTTATTAACTTTAATCAAAAACATTCCTATCTTAAGAAATGAAGAGATCGAACCATATCGAGATCTCTCGCTATCTGATCTTAAATTAAAGTAGGTACCTAAATCGCTTATCTCAGTTTCATTTGGACCATGGCTTTGGGAATCGGTATCAATGATATATGCGGCGCGGGCACTCTCCGAGCCCGCTAATGGTGACCGCAGATAACACGAAGTAATTAACGAATCAATTTCATTATATACGTCCGCTTCGTATCCACCGAGTAGCCAAGGAGGTAGCCACATATTCTTCTGTTTCAAGAAGAATTAATATAAAAAAAAACTGTGTGGTGTCGTGGGACACCAGATAGAAACGAAGTTCCTTATTATAAAAATATTAATTTTAAGTTCTATTCGAGGTATAAAGAAAATAATTATTCGGGAATACATTTTTTATTATAATTTTTTTATCGATAAAAATAAAAAAAGCTACTTTACAAAATTATCTTAACACCTTTATTTTATTTACAATGATTTATAAAAATATATTATAAATAATAGCAAACTGCAATAATAATAACAGTCATCCCGTAGACCATACATTAGACACTGTATAGACATCATACATAGACTATAGGTACATAAAAATCTTACGCTTTTTTTTAACGTTACGGACGGTTTTTGCCGGCTAGGGTACTCCTCCGCAACGCCCCATAAGGAGCTTCGTCCCAAAAATATTTTGTATTAATTAATTAATTTGGTTGTTAAAAAGTGATTATGTTTTATTACGAAAGTTATATTAAGGAATAACAATGTTTTTCGATATTTTTGGTTTGAACCTTAAAACATATTATTTATGGTATGTATTTAATTGAAGTTCCTATTGCTAGTTTTGACGTTTTCAAATTCATAGTACTATTTTTTTATACAAAATTAAAACAGCACCATCTAGTGTCAATCTACTACCACTCCTCCATAAGTAACGTCAAGTAAGTAAATATTAAAAAAAACTCACACTTAGATCTCATATTGCAAAATTAAAATATAAACATAAAAACTTACAGACTTTCAATTCTTTCTTCTTCTTCTTTAATTCAATGGTATTCTTTATTATTTAAATTAAGTGAGTATTTTTCTTTTATATAAAAGTGTGGTCGATATGAAAAAAAAAAAATATTTTCATTAATAAACGCTCATCCGCTATTTCCAAATTTAAAAAATTTTAGTCTTTTAAAATGTTCCATTTTAGAATGCAAGTACTAACTAAGAAATAAACAACGTGAGCATTCACATATTTACGTGTTACACAAAAGAATGCTATTAGTATTTAATACCAAGTGCAAAACGTTTAACCGTTTACCAAGAAAGCCATCAATGTAATAAGCCCTAAGACGTAACCATGAGCTCGCCATACTTAATTGTTGTAATTAGAACCAATAATTACTCTCAAGCGATCAACTATTCACTTAATTTCAAGTAATTGACATAATAAGAGACAATTAAAGTGTTTAAATGTAAAGAAATTTTAACACTGCTGTTCAAAAAAGGCGGTTACAAATGGAGGCAGCTTTGACACTGACAAAAGCCGCGATAGATAGATTAAAAAAATACATTAGATTAGATGCTAAAGCCAAAACTAAACATTTCAGGGATCACCAACTAGTTTCTGGTCGTTTCACCCATATTAAGGCATCCACGACTTTAGTAAATGAGCACTTATTGATTATAGGCACATAATTAAACAGTTAATTACTATGTTATGGCATAGTTATAGCAAAATTGACATACTTCAGAAGTCATTATGTACAAATGTCAGTATCAGACAAGCATATTAATATTTTAAGGCTTATTTTTCTAGGGATAAAGACTTGTAGTAGCGTTTCTGTGTCTACTACAAAACTTGGTGAAAATATAACGTCCATTTCTTTAGTGCCAGATGCCTGTCAGTGGCGGCAAAGACTACTTATAACTGGACAAGGCAAGAATTAATCTCTGAAACCAGTTGGATCAGATAGTTACCGCTGTTGCCTCGCAAAGATTTAACGTCCAAATGCAAGTGACTAGTAAGTCCGTTTGATTCCAGGAATGCAAAAAGAAGAAAACGGGTAAAAAATCTTTAAGATCCATTCGGACAGCAGCCAATCGCGATTTAACTGTGGGAGAGCCATGCTTCAGCACTTATTGGCCGGCTCGACGGGAGTGATACCACGGCCTCACAGAAAACCGGCAGTGAAGTAAAGCTTGCATTGTTTTCGCCGAGTGAGTGACGTTACCGGAGGCCCTAACCCCCCCTCTCCCCCCCCCCTCCTCGCTCTTCCCCCCTTCCCCTACTCCCACCTTAAAGGCCGGCAACGCACTTGTGACTCTTAAGTTGCAGGTGCCCATGGGCGGCGGTAGTCGTTTACCATCAGGTGACCCGTCTGCTCGTTTGCCCCTATCCCATAAAAAACCCTCAAAACCTTTTTACTTCAAAACGCCACGTTTAAATATTTCACATCATCAAATAAAAACAAAATAGAATGTTATTCGTTCGTCTATCACGCACGCTAGCTCCCCATCCACAAATACCAAGCTCGCTCATTTTACTGCCTTAAAAGCAATAAAACTTAAATCCGAACTTCAAGGTATCTCCGACTTAATGCTTATTGACATTTTGCCCGTTTTAGTAACAAATTCCTACTTGATTCACTTCTTTATGTATATATAATTCCAGATAAGATTAATGGTTTGCGATTAATTAATTTATGATCTTATAAATATTTAAAGCGATGTTTGATTATGAATTTATGTTCCATTAATATATATTAAGTATGTATAATATTTAAGCCTTAAAAGAGAATAAAATTTCGGAGTTTTGTTTCAACGGTTACCATATTATATGGGATTTCAAATATCACATGATAAGTTTTACTGAGTATCGGTTGCCAAAACATACATAATGTATATCTACTCCAGTTGCATATCAGTAATAGTTTAAATGTAGGCTTTACATTGGACATTTTAAATGTTTTTTGAAGTGAAAACTTCTTTAGGCATGTTTGTGCACTTTTGCTGTGGGGCAAAAGCACTGAACTTGTGACCGTCACGTTAATAATACATATATAGATCCACTAGAGGGCGCTGATCTAAACATTGAGTTCTGTCAGATCCTTATTAATTAATGTCACCAATCTGCTAATGTGACGTTTTAAGTTCGTCGTTTTGTTTAAGTTTTCACTTCTGTCGGCAGTCCCATGACTGCCTATTTTTTATTTTATTCTACGAACATATGCCTTGTCTTGTACCTATGTTAATGATTTTCAAAACATATTAAAATGCTATATTTTTGTCGTATCACAACGTCATTATAGGCTCATACTTGTCCATAATGTTCCTCTTCAAAAGGAAAACATACAGTGGCCATTCAATCATCATTTAATAAAAAAACATTTGTGTATACTATTTGTCTGTGTTATCATTCCAATATTTATTAAACAGAAATTATATCATAGAGGACATTTAATAATTAGGTAAACTGTTTATCATAAACAATATTATATTATGTGCGGTTCTCCAGAAATATTTTGCCTTGTACAACCAATCTCTGGAACAAATTGTCGCCTGCGGTATTTCCGGACCGATACGACCTGCAAACCTTCAAGAAAAGAGCGTACTCCCATCTCAAAGGCCGGCAACGCACTTGTGACTCTTGAGTTGCAAGTGTTCATGGGCGACGGTAGTCACTTACCATCAGGTGACCCGTCTGCTCGTTTGCTCCATAAATTATAAAAAAAAAATTTGCTCTTTAAGTCCATATTGCTGTTTAGAAGAAGATGAGGGATCTGTAATATTACACATGAAGTGACTTTATCGTCACCTTTATACGAACGAACATAACGATAAGCTCACTTCATAATCCTCGATTAAAGCAACACAGAGAAGTCACAACTGTTCTTTAGAACTCAACATATTATACAACAAAATACATGTTCATAATATCTAAAACCAATGTTTTAAAGTTGTAACATTGTCTTTTGTTCATCCGTCGCATGGTAGCCGCCTGCGTGTCGTGATCCCGGCGTTAAAGCAAGCAGGGACGAACGCGCCTCCAGGGTACCTAGTGAAGTAACAGAATGCTTAATACTGTTATCGATATCTGGTTATATTTTTATTGGGCAGAACAAATTACCACTTGTACCTCTTACTGTACTCATTCAGAGGTATGTAATACCTTTTCGTGATCGCGTTAATTCCCGTATAAATACATAATTATATCATGGAACGCGAAAGTTTAAAAGTTAGTATTATCGAAAGGGATTAGTCACAAGTCACATAAAGAGTAAAATAAAACTTTAAACCACTGCTGCACTGACTGGCCTGTTGGCCTAGTGGTCAGTGACCCTGGCTACGCTATAGGTCGTGGGTTCGATTCCCACCCGAGTCTGGGTGTTCTTTGTGTCCATTGTTTTGTATGTTTGCCAAGTTCCCCGCGACACAGGAGTCATTCCTAATGCGGGAGTTGTCTTTTAAAGAAACAAAAAAAAAAACAAAACTGCAGCAATTTTTGTAGAACTCTCAAGTTTAGTAAAGACCGTTTGCTCGCTTCATTAAAAAAACCTTTGATGGGTAGCGCGTTCACAGAGAAAATCCCACTTTACACGACAGTACACCTTCCAACTTATCTCCTTTTTGTTTGTGGTTCTATAGCAGTTTGAACTTTTGAATGACAATTTCGGCACCAGAATTGAAGGGGCTCAAATGACTAGGTAAATGCTTACACCATCATTAGTAACCAGTAAAAATTAAAAATAAATACCGGATGTTGATACAATAATAGTGATATAAAATTAAATATTTCTTATCGACTCGTAACTAGCACATCTCTATGTGACCGCTAGTGACGCGCTCACGCACCATACCCTATGATCAGGCGCACAATCGTGGTGCATTAGCGCCGCGCCCCGCCCCCCCCGGCGCCGCGCATGCGCCCCACAACAAATTACTTTTTATTATTATAATACCTTGCGTGTATCTCCGCATTATTAATACACTACAAGAAAAAGAAACAAGTTTATCTTTTACTTTTGTATTTTTAGTATAATTATCATTATGGTTTGAATTAAAACAATATTACAGTTTTTTTCTTTAATTGATATCTAGCTCATTTTTAACCCCCGACGCAAAGATACCTCTCGTATTATAAGTTTGACTCGTCTGTGTGTCTGTCTGTGGCATCATTATTATTATTATTATCATAGCTCCCAAAATTTGATTGCGGTATTTAGGTTTGAAAGGTAACTTGATCGAGAATGTTCTTAGATATAATTCAAGAAAATCTGTTCAGCCGTTCGAAGATCATCAGCTCTTTTGTGATCATTGAAGGGATTTTTGAGTCGGGGGTATTTTAAATTTTTAATTTATGATCATTAGATTATAACACCTTTTTTAACTTATTCTAAGCAATGTTTTCATAGCTACTGATACTTCGAGTAAGCCATCGTTATTTGAAAGTAGGTTTTGTTCCTGGATTCGCTCGCGTGAAAGTTATTTTGGTTTCGCTCAGGAATAGTATTTTTTTCTGTCTTTTTCTGTACCTCTAACAACGTGTTGGTATGCAAAATTACATGATGATCGGTTGAGTAATTAAGGCGTTAAAGCGTAACAAACAAACCGTTCATTTTCCGTTTAAAAAAGCCTATGTGTTATTCCAGACTAAAATCTATCTCTGTGCCCTATTTCATCTGGATTCGTTTAACCGTTTTTGCGTGAAAGAGTAACAAACATTCACCCATCCATCCTCACAAACTCTCCCATTTACAATATTAGTAAGATTAGATAAGGTTTTATACTTTTTTTAAATGTAACGTCGTCCTGTGCCTGGCATAATAAAAAAAAAAACAGTCAGTCGTAGGACTGCACGTTAGAAGTGAAAACATAACTTCACAATGTATTTGCATATAGATACACACACACACACACATCTGTATATAAGTATATAATTAGGTTAAAAATAAAAAGTAGGTAATAACATATCTAAATGTATACATAGGGTACACTGGAAGTTCTGCGCTCCTGGCCGCTCATAAATGTTTGAATTTCGAATGTTATATATTTTCAAATATAAGAAACTCGGCTCCGTATTACGAATTTTCGATCAGGTCACGTGTCCTGACGCGAGTTTAACATTTTTTATCCATCCCAAAAAGTACACAACGCCGCTAAAGAAGTTTTCACTTCAATAAATTGTTTTTCTCGAGGAAGAGAAATCCCTTTGTTTCTGGAGGTTAAGGTAAAAGATGCTAGACCTACAATTGTCTCTGGTTAAAAAATTATCATTATTATCGAATGTCCATGACATGAACAGTCGAATGAAACGGTACACGAGCAAATAAAAGAACATAAAGAGAACTCGTAAATTTCACCTGTCAAATTAAGAAGCCCATTAACTTTTGCAAAATCATTCGAATGTACATTTAATTGCCACACTTTCACTTCTCTATCGGTATACAGAGTGTTTAATTATGTCAACAGATAATGAATATTTAATTTTTCTGTATCAATGCAGCTTCTAAATTTAAAAAAAAATCACCTGAACACAGATAAAAATTGCTCATCTATATTTAATTTTTATTACAACTTCAAAACATCAACGGGTGAGTGATAATCGACTGTCAGTCACCCAGCAATCTTTACCTGCAGTTGTCGCTCTTTCCTAGTCTCATCAGCGTCGAACCCAGCACACTCCATCTACGAGAGAGCTGCAGCAAGCCAATCATCAATCATGGATGGCTGCCAACTATCCCGGTCTAGGGCAGTCCGCATCCATCCGCTGCCAGCCACCTTCTTCAAGTCGTCGGTCCATGGTGCCGCATAGCACCCTACACTGTACACTTCGTTTGCCTAAACAACTATTAGTCCACCTGGAGACATGACCGGCCCAGCAACATGAGCAGCTAGCCACTACGACTCACTAAGGACTTGACTCACTTCCAACTTACTGGAACTATTTAATACTGACACTGATATGGTCCATAATAGACCGTAGATAGCTCACTCACTTCTACCTACGCCAAAAAAAAAAGGACTGCGATGAACTCTGCCTATATGTATCATGAAAATACGTATGACACGTACTGACTAGTTTAATCCTATAATTTTATTAACACACTGTACATGTACTTGAAAGTAACTCCTTATTTTATATCTCGCCTTTTAAATTAATTTGTAATTAAAGTGCAGAGATTGCGAGCTGATTTTATCGCACGTCTTATAATGAAATCAAATCGCTATTTCCTGTGTTAGATACACCGGCAATGGCATGGCATGGCGAGGTGATGCTCGTTAACTCTGTTCCCATAGGGCCAGCATTTGAGGTCTTTATATACGACCACTGTGTTTGTAAAATCCGCCGTGATTTAGATATTATTCTCTACTGCGAAAGTTTTTTTAAAGAGTGGCTCTGATTCGAGAGTACCGGTGATGAAATATTCATATAAGTATAAATGTATATCCGTCTATGTATAAGAGAGAAAAGAAACGAAACTCAAGAAATTCTTTGTTTTTTAATGTTGTTTAATTATACTCAGAGAATCTTGATTGTATACTACTGTATTAAAATTTAATATCTTCATATTTTCGTATTGTTAAATATCTACTTTCTTGAGAAGATTCTTCGTAGTTACCTAGAAAATTATATCCTGGGAACATTTCGCCTCCTGGCAAAAAAAGTGTACTAATACAAAAACAGTTATTTAGAGAAGACACGATTTTTATGCCTGTGAATTGAACAAAAATAGCTATTAACGATGTTTTCACAGCTGACCAAATGCAACTTTTGTGCAACAATGTTAAAGTGTTAAACGTACCTAACATGTGATATCACACTTTTTTTTTGTGATGACAATTTTTTTGCCAGGAGGCGATTTCTGTAATGAAGAGACTAGACGAAACGCGAATTAGTGAGTTCAGATTGAGGAGCTGTTCCCCGTGAGGCTTCGCTCGCTTGTACATATTTATATATTTTGCGCGTAACCCTAATTCTTTTTCCAAAAAAAAGAAGCCAAAATTACTCCTTATAACACCAGCTATCTGCGAATGAAATTCCACGGTCGGACTTGGACACCGTCGTAGTCCACAGTCCGGAAATCGGTCCACCCGTTCCGAAGATTAGACGGAAGAAACAGACAGACAAAAAAAATATTTATTTGGTATGTCCCGTGTAAACAATCGGATGCTTTTAGTAAAATGCTGCTATTATGACATTACAGACAGAAAAGTTTTGAAGGCGCTCAAGTTTATCAAGTTGCTCCTCGGTGATATCGAGATAACTGACATCGACGTAGTCGAGTATAGGAAGAAGCAGGGATTCCGCTAGTGCAATTTTAGTGCTCTTGGGCAGAAAATTGCGAAGTCATCGCAAGGATCTTGCTGATGCGAACGCTTTTCGGCTTACCTCGATGATGATGATGAGTTGTTAAAAATTTTGTTTGTCATACGTTATGGCTGTAACATTTATAATCGTGATATCTTTAAAATGTAATGTATGAGTCGAATAATTCTAAAAGTAATCTACAGGTACTGAAACAGCCTTGATTTATTTGGATAAGAATTAAATACAAGGTACGAATAAAGTTATAGTTTCTAGTTTTTCAAACATAAAAAGCAGTAACAGTGACATAAATATAATAGACAATCGCGAATGGAATCGCTTTTTATGGATATTGATGTGTTTTTAGACTGTATTGTATTATTTTGTTCTAACATTAATAGTTTTCGGAGCACACGCGATGTAAGAAATTTAAAGGTACTATGTTTTTCACTCTAAACTACTCTAAAGTGTTTAAATTATTTCGTAGCCTTATAAAGATGTATATTTAGGGATAATACTGTACTGGTGAAATATTTTTTAATTTATCAATACTTTTGAGTTTATTCGTTACATTCTTCTTTTTTAATATTAGTGTACACTGTCAACTTTTTTTATTTTTTTTTATTTGGCAAATTCAAATAATCATTCTATATACGAAATAAATAATTTTAAATCATACCCAGATTTGAGTTTGATTATGGAACATTAGATCAACTGTTTTCAATACGAGAATTCAGTTTTAGGTTAAAAGTTATAAAACTGAACTATTAACTGTTGTTGGGAGTTCTGCTCTACCATATTGGGTATTAAATGTTCAAAAGAAATATACCTACAACCTCAGATCCATCCAAATTGCCCTCGGATATAATAAAAGTAAAACATGAGGACCACAACATAATAGTCGGTTGTTGAGGAATCGAACCCGCACCGCGAAGTTGTAACAGAATCGATTGGACACACCTCACCAGGCACAGAAAGCAAATTGCGTTCGGCCACCAATGAAAAAAAAATTCTAAGAATAAACCCTATGGATATAATCATTGCTTGTGTTGAATTCATGTATAATAAAAAAAGATTTGTCATTTTTGAAAGCATAGATGTTCCTGCGTCTCATCGGGCCGCGCGCGCGCCGTGGCACCGAACCGGTTCCGCGGCTTTTATCTGCGAACGGACGGGGCAAGCTCGGCGCGGGCCAACTCACTCGCTCAACAGTAACCTACGCGTGCGCATCGCTAATATTATAAAGATAAATACATATTTAAAATCTTCAAGCGTTTATCTTTTAATTGCAACACACATCCAGTCAAGAACACCAGCCACACACCTGGAGCTTGGCATTCAAACAGTGGTCCTTCGATAGTCAAGAAATTACCAGCGGCCCTTCCGACATAAGGAGTTACTCAGCAGCCGCCTTCAGAAACTCAGCCGCGACTCTTCCGTCATTGGGAAGTCGTCCAAAGGTCTTTGAGCACACCAGAGTAAGCCAGCTGCCCTCCGAACATCGTAGCAAGCATCCTTCATCCATCCATCTTAAAGAAGTCATCCAGTGATCCCGCGTTACAAGAAGATCAGCGTGTTTCGCTGCACACATTACACGTGGACTTTCGACTACCCGACCGCCAGCTTGCGCTCGCATCGTGCGCGACGGCCTTAGAGGTCACTTAGAGGATACCTTAACAGGAGGACAGTCAACGTGGAGAAAAATTATTGAGTGAGTCCGTTCCATATCCTTTAATCCCTGTCTTATTTTTATTATCTTACCGGGAATTTTCTAGTAGTACTACCTGGATCAGGCATATTGATCTCTTCATATCGTAGTCTTCATACAAATAGCCCATTCATAAACGTTATTCACCTTTGCATATTTCATTGATATTTATTAGTCATACTTAATAACTTTGTATGCTTACTGCATTCAATATTTCTATTCATTTTGTGTGCACATTTCTATTGAGTAAACCGGTTTTGCGCGCCGTTATAGTCAACACCTGTTGTTAACCGCAAGTTTCGCCAGCTGTCTATTCATTCATACATTGCATTTATAATATTATTTGGTGTTCCTTTCGCTTTATTTGCATTTTAAACTGATCAATTTATAAAAATATATTGAATTATGTCTGACGCAAAATTGAGAGAGCTTGTAAAAAGGCGTGGCAGCTTTAAAGCTAAGCTTACTTATTTTAGTAACTTTCTACGGCTTTTACCGAAAACTAGCTTAGATTCCTTTCAATCTTCTGAGTTGCAATGCCGTCTTAGCCTCATGGAAGCTCTTTATAAGGAATTCGATGTGTTACAGACGGAATTGGAGCTGTTGTCGGAAAGTACGGACGACATGTACGCCGAAAGGGAGCAGTTTGAGACGCAGTATTATGCGCAAGTAGGCTACGCGAAGGCACTGCTCACCCCCGCGCGTCCCTCCTCGCCCACGCCCGCCTCCACCCCGTCAGCTGACGACAGCCCGCGTCACGGATCTGGCTGCAAGCACGATTTTGTCCGTCTGCCTAAGATAGACTTGCCTCACTTCAACGGGGACTATCAGCACTGGCTCGAATTCCGAGATACGTATATTTCTTTAATACACACAAATAATAGTATACAGGACATAAACAAATTTCATTATCTCCGCGCGGCCTTAACAGGCAGCGCATCTTTAGTGATAAAAAGCGTCGACTTTAAAGCCGACAATTATACAATAGCTTGGCAATTATTACTTGATCGTTTTAATAATGAACGCTTACTTATTAACAACCATGTACAATCGTTATTTAATTTTGAAAAAATTGATAAGGAGTCTTGCAGGTCACTAAGGAACATGATTGATGTTACAAATAAGAATTTAAGAGCACTTGCAACTCTCGGGCAGCCTACTGAATACTGGGACACACTAATCATCTACATGATGTCCAAAAAGCTAGATTTTGTGACAAACCGAGAGTGGGAGGAACATAAAAACAATTTAGATACATTTCCTAATTTACAAAATTTCATAAATTTTTTATCAAACAGAGCCGACTTATTGGAGACTATTTATGACAATAAATACTTGAAATCTACATATCCTACCACTAATAAACAAATAACTGAGCATAACAAACCTAAAAATTTTCTTATACAAACAAAGTCAAAACCAATCAACTCTTCTGAGAAATATACATGTCCTATGTGTTCACAAAATCATTATTTATTTAACTGTCAACATTTTAGAAACTTAGGTGTAGATTCACGTAACAAAAAGGCATCAGAAAGTAACGTATGTATGAACTGCCTTCGTCCTGGTCATACGGAAAAGCGATGTCAGTTATCGCACTGCAAATACTGCAAAATAAAACACAATACCCTTTTACATAGGAATACATTAATTCAGACAGAAGACAACGTTACATTATCAACTAAAACTGTACTATCTTCTCAACAAGCTAATGGGGTTACTGTGCTATTATCCACAGCTTTGGTGAAAGTGGCGGACAGCTATGGTGAGCTTCATACAGCCAGGCTATTGCTGGATAACGGCAGTACCACCAGTTTCATCACCCAAAGCCTCTGCAAGAAACTTGGCTTGGTAACACGAAGCATTAGCTCCACGGTCGCAGGTATAAGTGGTCAAGTTTCTCATACCTCAGAAAGTTGTAGTCTTACTGTACAGTCTTGTTGTAGCACTTATCGGGTGAACGTAAACTGTCTTGTTTTAACGAAGATCACACAATGGCTGCCTGGTACTTACATGGATAAGACACAAATTACTATACCACCAGGTCTTCAGCTAGCAGATCCTACATTCAACGTGCCGTCAGCCATAGATATTCTTGTAGGAGCTGACGTATTTTGGGACGTCTTAGGTTCCAATACTATCAACTTAGGTAAACATCAGCCTAAATTACAATCATCGAAATTAGGATGGCTTATTTCAGGCTGTGTATACCAGTCTCGTCCTCAACAACCTTCTCTGTGTCACTTTCTTACACATGAGGAGTCTAACCAGTTGTCTCGCTTCTGGGAACTTGATTCTGTATCAAGCAAAAGCTGTTTATCCTCAGAAGAAAAAGCTTGTGAAAAACTTTTTAGTGAAACTACATATCGTAATGATAGCGGCCAATTCGTCGTCACCATACCATTGAAGGACTTACCCGAGTCCTTAGGTGACTCTTATGCGATGGCTAAGTGTAGGTTTCTTTCCCTCGAACGTAAATTTGAGCGTGACTCCATTTTTAAAGAAAGATATTTAAATTTTATGCGTGAATATTTAAATCTCAATCACATGACAGAAAATTCTAAAAATAAATTATCTAACTATAACTACTATATGCCACATCACGGTGTAGTGCGCGAGTCTAGTTCGACCACGAAACTTCGCGTGGTATACGATGCTTCGGCTAGCACCACCTCAGGTAAGTCCTTCAATGATATTCAGATGATAGGGCCAACCGTGCAGGACGATCTTATATCCATATTGTTAAGGTTCAGACAACACAAGTTTGTCGTAACGGGCGACATTGAAAAAATGTATCGTGCCATTTTAGTTACACCGTCCCAACGCTCGTTACAACAAATCGTCTTTAGGTTTGATTCTTCTGAACCTTTGAAAACGTATCATCTGAATACGATCACTTACGGCACTTCTTCAGCGCCATATTTGGCAACAAAGTGCTTAGTGTCTCTTGCAGATTATTGTTCAGACCCTATCGTCAGCGAATCCATCAAAAAAGATTTTTTTGTCGATGACTACTTGCATGGAAATGATTCTATGGAATCTGTCATAGATGTATGCCAAGGAGTAATTAGCACGCTCAAATCAGCACATTTCCACCTTAGAAAATGGCATTCTAATGATCATAGAATATTAGAGGCAATAACTAACATAACTGAAAAATATGAGAATAAAACATTAAACTTAAATGACAAATCTTCTAATAAAACGCTAGGGTTGTATTGGGACTGTGATTTAGATTATTTATATTTCTCAGTAAATTTAACATTACCAAACAAAACTATTACAAAACGCGTTATTTTATCTTTAGTTAGTCAGGTGTTTGATCCTCTCGGCCTCGTTGGGCCCTGCATAGTTCAGGCCAAACGTATGTTACAAAAGCTATGGCTATTAAAATGTGACTGGGATGAAGAAATACCCGTAGATATAAAATCTCAATTTCTTGAATTTTTACATTCCCTTCCATCTCTCAACTCTCTTCGCATTCCTCGTTGGGTGTCTGGTAGTAATAGTCACACTATTGAACTACACACCTTTACTGATGCATCTGAGTACGCCTACGGAGCGTGTATTTATGTTAGAACGGTAACAATTAACGGGACAGTTTGCGTACACCTTTTAACTTCCAAAAACAAGATTGCCCCAATGAAGCCCACAACCATACCACGCTTGGAGTTGTGTGGAGCTTTACTGGGCGTACGACTCTACTTAAAGGTACGCAAAGCACTTACTCTGAATTTCCGTCAATGTTTTTTTTGGTGCGACTCTACCATCGTGCTCGGTTGGCTTGAGTCATTGCCAAATCGGCAGCAGTAATTTGTCCGCCACCGAGTAGCGGAGATTCAAGAAGCTACAATCGACCAGACGTGGAGCTATGTGCCTTCGAAGTGTAATCCCGCTGACCTCGCATCTCGAGGGGTGAAGGCTGATTGCATCAGCAGGTCTACACTTTGGTGGTCAGGACCCGATTTTCTTCATCGATCTGTCATTGAATTCCCAACGTCACCTAACACACAAAACAATTCATTACCCGAAACATTACTTCATACAACCGTAGACAATAACATAAACAACAATAATCCGATTATAAAATTAATACATAAATCATCTTCATTTCCAAAATTAATCAGAATCACAGCTTATATACAAAGATTCATATCTAATTGTCAAAAACATAATATCTCTAAACTATCTTATCTATCATTTAGTGAATTACAGACATCTCAAAACTTAATCTTACAAATTTCTCAGCAGGAAATGTTCCCTGAGGAATACATGATTCTTAAAAATAATCAGCCCTTACATAAAAAGAATCGATTGATTAGTCTTTCTCCTTTCATAGATTCACAAAATTTAATACGTGTAGGCGGACGACTTAAAAATTCACATTATAGTTATGATGTTAAGCACCCAATCATGTTATGCAGCAAACATCACATAACTAAACTTATTTTTAATAAAGAACACCAAACCATTTTACATGCCGGACCTCAACTGCTATTGGCACATATTAGGCTCACTTACTGGCCTCTAGGAGGCAGAAACCTAGCCAAACAAACAGTGCGTAACTGTGTTCGCTGTGCTCGCTTTAAAGCCCAGCCCGTCCAGGTCATAATGGGGAACCTTCCTAGTGACAGAACGCATCTTGAGTTTCCCTTTCTAAACACAGGGCTTGATTACGCCGGACCAGTGCTGATAGCCGACCGAAAGGGTAGGGGTTGCAGACTACTTAAGTCGTACATTTGTGTTTTTGTATGCTTTGCAGTCAGAGCCGTGCACCTGGAGCTGGTCTCCGACCTCACCAAGGAGTCCTTTCTTGCGGCCTTTAACCGTTTCATCAGTCGTCGGGGCAAGCCTCAGCGAGTATACTCTGACAACGGCACTACTTTTGTGGGAGCTTTCAATGAGCTTTCACGCTTCTTACAGGTTTCCTCTGAAATCATAGAGTCTGATCTTGCAAATCAAGGCATTGAATTTAAATTTATACCTGCATATAGCCCACATTTTGGTGGCATTTGGGAAGCGGCGGTAAAATCAATAAAACATCTGCTACGTAGAGTAATGAGCTTAACTCACTTGACGTATGAAGAACTTGCAACGTGTCTTATTCAGGTAGAGGCTATTTTAAATTCTAGACCTTTGACGCCTTTATCCACTGATTCTTCTGATCTCACTTGCCTTACTCCTTCACACTTCCTCCTCGGACGAGCTCTTACGTCAGTTCCCCGTCCAAATATCAGCGACGTTAACTTACAGCGACTGTCACGCTTCGACCGTATCGAGAAGCTGAGGCAGCATTTTTGGCAGCGCTTCTCAAAAGAGTATATTTCGATTCTGCAGCAAAAAACGAAATGGCAGACCTCTGGACAAGAGCTTAAGGCAGGAGACATGGTCTTGGTGAAAGACGCGCACCTACCTCCTCTTCTTTGGATGCTGGGCAGAATAGTCACCGTAAAGCCCGGGCCTGACGGGCATTGCAGAGTTGCAGACATACGCACGAAGAAGGGCATTATTACCCGTGCTTATAATAATGTATGCCCTCTTCCAGTGTCTTGAAGTCCTCCAGTCTTCAACCCGGGGGAATATGTTCCTGCGTCTCATCGGGCCGCGCGCGCGCCGTGGCACCGAACCGGTTCCGCGGCTTTTATCTGCGAACGGACGGGGCAAGCTCGGCGCGGGCCAACTCACTCGCTCAACAGTAACCTACGCGTGCGCATCGCTAATATTATAAAGATAAATACATATTTAAAATCTTCAAGCGTTTATCTTTTAATTGCAACACACATCCAGTCAAGAACACCAGCCACACACCTGGAGCTTGGCATTCAAACAATAGACAATGCTTTCATCGAGCCATTCTATTGCTTTTGTTAAGCTTCTTAGAATTTTTACATCGACCTTCGATCAAAACTTTGGATTGTATATAAAATTACAGAATTAGATCGTTTTTCATAAAATTGTAGTTTTAAATAATGGTTATAGTACTGGACAGGGTTCTTTTGGCGCGTAAAGAACATTGATAAGAGAACGCAAGTCTGAACTCTTTTTTAGTTTCTAAGAATATGTATCTACGTCATGAATTAATTTGTAAGAGAGCTCGGACTTCCCGGCAACAGCGAGGTCGAGTAACGGGTATGCGACCCTGCTCGAGATATTGCTTACACTCCATCCGTATAAGCAATATGCTCCTTTTTACCTACCATTTTCTTTTCAGTATATTCTAAATTTTCCCATTTTTCCCAAATTTTCCCAAATTCTCAAAATGGCCGGTTGAGGGCAATAAACTTATTGCCTATTACGTGAGTTGAGCAAATTATAGTACATTTTGCCATGGTCGTCAATACGTGTAATACGTCTCTGCCGACCCCTTCTGGGATTCAGGCGTGAGTGTATCTTGAATTAAGCTGGATATTTTTAACGTAACATTTAAAGAGTTAAAATGGTTTTAACACTGCCATGGTAACCGTCGTGCTGTCTTTATCGCCAGATTTGTAGTCCGTACTATTTTTTTTTTTGCCTCATAAAATGATAATTTAATTTATAATAAAAAGTTTTAGTTAAAAATGGATTTGGGAAAAATGGGAGTGATCTGCAGATTTCTGCTTCCAATTTGTGTTCGAGTACCTAATAGTAATGTATTTGAAAATTCAGATTTCTTTTTCGCCAATCTATAAAACAGCAAGTAGGTATTACATGTAAACAGAAAACAAGTAAGACGTAATTATAAAGAATTACTTTGTAGCTTGTTGCAAAATTAATTTCAGACATTACGTAAATAACATTGCTTTCTTTAATAAATTACTAAATAAGAGTTTGACTTTTATGAAGTCAAAAAATCAGCATTAACCTGTTAACCTACTATAGGTATCTTATTATTACAAACTAGAGCTGTAGATATGGAAGTTATATTGTGTACGGATTTTGTCTTTTATCTTCATACATTATTACACGTTTTATACTGGCTTGATCTCTATCTATCTATCAATGTATCCTAATATTTCAACGTAATTTTCACTAACTTCAAGACGTCCGACTACATAATTGAAGTGCACCATAGAGATAGATGTTACAAATGGACATAAAATGTATAAAAACTGTTTTTTCATTATTGATTAGGTTCATAAAAATAGTATTGTCATTATTGGGTGACATAAGTTTGTAACAAAATAATGAGTAGTCGTATAATTCGAAAAAAGAAATCCTAAAATGGCAACATCATTCTTAATTAATTTAGCGAGGTCTAACCTATAATCCTATAATAGTACTTACCTCTATTCTAAATTTAAAAGTCATCGAACTCAACCTCTATTAAAAGGTACTACTTTCACAAAATGGCAGTTTTGTTCTAAATTCAAAAGTCGCCAAATTCAACCTATAATAATAGACACAATTTTCAGAAAATGGCATTATTTTAAATTCAAAGCCTGAGCTTTGAATCCAAATTAGCTCGAAGTATTTACGGCTATCCGACGTCCGGTATTTTATCTCTTCCAAATCCATTCTCCAGCGATTAGCCACAGCGATATTAAAATATTAAACGATGCAAACTTTAGCTTTAAATGAGCAATCAAACCTTTTTCTGGGTCACTATTTAACGTTAATTAAAAACACCGACGTCGCTTAGCGCAAGATAAACGTAAACACATCAAGTTACCGGACTGCAGTAATGTAATATCGTTTTAATTGGTTCCTATGGGTGATAAAGTGTATGTAAAAATTTCGGCTTTATTACCCAATGTAGGATATATAAAAATTTTACGATTTAATCTTTATCTTAATATTCTTAAGTGTCTTTTTAATTAGTTTTTTTTTAGTTTGGTAATTGACTGGTGAATACTTTTTGCGTGTTTCGAAAAACGCTATTTGAATTTACTATGATGAGAAAAAGTAGATCAAAGTTTGATTTATAGTTCAGTTAATTAATTCAAAGCGTTGTTCGCCCGCGGCTTCCTATGCGTTGTAGTCATAAAAATTAAATTATGGTGTAAAATAGTTTTTTAATTCCATAGAGCAGTAATTTAAACGTGTTGCGTGGTAACACCCACTTTTATATAAATATAAGTTACTGATATTTTCAAAATGTTCTTAATTAATCGAAATGGCGCGAAAGACGGTGATTACTTACGTAGTTAGTTAGTAACTTCGTAGTTAATGAAAATTATAGATTTTATACATCAACGAAAATGTAATGACCTTTAAAGCTTTATAAATTAAAAAAAAACTGAGTTTAACCATGTAATCCTATGGAAAGTTTGAGAATCTTAAAAATATCTTGTATGTTTATACTTTATTCCATGACCTACAACACCTTCACACTTTCACACATATTCGTATTTTAAATAGATCTGTGAATCTGTGACAGGAACAATCTGTCAGTTCGCACTTGGCTATTGTTGGTGATGGTCAAAACATAACCTCTAAAAAAAAAATACTCCCTGTGTATTTGGAGGTTATGTTAGCACCGTCCAGAAGTAGAACAGTGTATACAATCGAATGATAGTAAGGAATCTTTGCACTGATGAATATATATTTTTTTAAGAATACCAATATGAATAATAATAATAATAACACACGGCCGTCTGATCCCAAACTAGACAGAGCCTGCACTATGGTACATACTTATATATTACTAAATACGTACATATTATACACACACAGAACAAATGATCGTGCTCCTCACACAATTATTTGTCCTGGCAATCGAACCCAGGACCTCTGGCTTAGCAGTCAGGATAATTTTAGACGTGATACTTGTTTAACGGCATTGCATGACCTTATTTTACTTTCTAAGCCACGTGTTTGTCTTGCGGTCTTTCAGCGTAATCCCCATAAGCTTCCTTTCTAGTTACCTCTGAGCGACTTGTATTTTGTGGATACTCTATAATATAACTATACTTACCTATGGAGCAGAAACCTGGATCCTGACGAGGGTTGCCAACTATATTGTTAAAAACAGTATTGTACTGTATTATACTTTTTACTGTTGAACAAAAATAAAGTTTCCAAAATACTGTTTTCTTTTGACTTTGAGCCTAGCGACTCGAATTTCAGAGCGAATATCAATTTGATAAAAAATTACCTCCTCATTTATTTTAATTCCAATTATAATTGTGGTGAGGTACATAAGTTTTCGAAAAAGACTGCAAATTAATAAGTTCTGCGAGAAGTTCGAGAAAATATGTATTCAAAACATTAAATAAATAAATAATACATAAAATACTGTTCATTTTCCTAAAATACTGTTTACTATCCTTCTCAGACCTAAATATACTTTATTTCTTACAAAAAAAGGTGGCAACCCTAATCCTGACATAGGATAGCATTCCTCCTGAATAGTAGGATTGTCAGAACTTCTTACAGAACAGGAACTGAAGGGCAATGAGTGAATAAAACCGCTGAACTTGATACCATTAGGCCGTCTTCTTATTTGCCACCTTTTAATATTAAAACATATACCTATTTTATTATGCTTTTGCGTCATGAGCTATGGACATTAATCAACTGATTTCATTGTCCATCACAAAACAGCGCCATCTATAGTTAATAAACTTAATTAAATACTATTATGACGATAGCCTCCATTTTGAATAGAGCTGGCCCTCCAACATAAAAGGAGAGATGTAATTAGGAAAGCTTTTTAAAACAAAACTATTCTATATCGAATGTATTAAAGCCATCCGAGTGAGCTTTCAATAACGACTAATGAATACCGCGGGTTCTTTTTATAAAGGTTTTTTCTTAGATTAAAAAACTTTGGATATGTGTGATTATTTCTTAAAATAAAACTTTGTAATCGATAACTTGCGAATGTTAATATTAGTCTATCTTTGGCAAAATCTTTGTTTTGATGTATATAATTATCATATCATTAAGCGAAAAGAGCTATATTGCTCTGACATGATTGTGTGTGAAATAAGAACGTAAATATCTATACTAATATTATAAATAGGTAAAGTTTGTGAGTTTGGATGTTCGGGGTAATCTCCGGTACTACTGATCCGATTTTGAAAATTCTTTTAGTGTTGGATAGCCCATTTATCGAGAAAGGCTATAGGCTACATAAGATCACTCTACGACCAATAGGAGCGGAGCATCAATGAAAAATGTTGCAAAATCGGGGAAAATTTACAAACGCAGACGAAGTTGCGCGAGTCAGCTAGTATTTTATATTCTAGACCACCCATGGTTTAACTTTTTCAATTTAAATATGTAAACATTTAGTAAATCATTTTTTTATGATTGAAAACATATTTACATTCTCTTTTCAAATAATTTGTGAAAATAAAATGTAATAATGTGTTACTTCTTATCCAGTGCATTGACTAATCGCGGCACTTCGCTTTCAAGACAGTGACGTGGGCATATTTTTTTCTTATCGATAAAAAGTATCTCTCGGTGGGTTTAATATCGATATCGGGTTAAATAATTTGGGCTTTGAAAGCTGTTTTTGCTGTGCACGGCTGAGAGCCTAATCGATGTTTCAAACACAAAAGGTTAAGTTATTTTTGATACGCTCAGTGTAATATTTCATAATGAATGTACCTACAGGAAGTACCTACCTACATCGTGATTAAGTATTTTCGATGGAATAAAAAATTATGAGTCAGTAAGTACCTACTAAAAGACAATATTATTACATAAGCGTGGCGGCGCAATGGCTTAGACGTCGGACTTACTATTGATTCCGGTTCGAAAATTGGTTTTAAAATATTGGTTCCGGGTTCGAAACCCACCTAGTACTTACCGACGCACGCTTACACCCTACCAAACAAAAGCATTTACATTAGCTCGAGAAGTTTACGAGAATACTAGAAATGTGAGACACAGGACCCAAGTATTTAGAATTTTAAAATAAAATAGAAATTTATCTGACATGAAATGTTTAAAAGATTTTTAGGGTTAAATAATTAGTAAATAGTTAAGAGAAAATCTCAATATGAAAATTGAAAACAGTTAGTAAGACACTGGTCAGCAATAGTCAATAGTAACAGTCTTTTCTAGTCTAAAATCTAAAGGTTTTTCTTTGCAAATAACCAAAACATAATAACGTAATAATTTAGAAATTTTAGTCAAAATACTGTGATTATTAGAAGATACATTACAATAACGAAGAACTGTGTCGACCTAAGTATTTAACTGAATGCTGCAAGCAATTGAATTACTTTTCTTGTTTTCAAAAAAAACTTTTCAACCACGCTTACTTATTGATCTGCCACGGACCAAATACCACCCGGCTGTCATCGGTCACAATCATGGCTTCCTTTGTAAGCACCCAATTAGTTCTACAGAAGTGAATCGCAAAATATGTAGTTCAAAGGACCATTTTCAAAGTGTAAAACTACGAATTTTACCTTTTATTAAGTCGTCTTCACCTAGCTGAGTCACCCAAAAGCATCACTAACAAACCTCCTAGAAAATCAACAATAGACGAACAAAATTCATCAAAACGGACCCAAACAGAAAAAAAAATCTTCACACATTTTATAAAGTCAAAAACTGGCCGAATCGGAACGCATCGGGCGAGACATCATCGGCCGAAAAAAAAGAAATAAAAGCAAAATGGAGGCAGCGCTTTGTGGCGGGCCGCCATTACCGAGTCCATTACGCCGGTCGTAATTACCAGTCATTAGAGGTGGGCCTGCTCCCGCAACCAGCGCCATTACCACAGACAAGATATTGCCTTTTAATATCTCCGCATTGGCATCCATTGCCAACGGAAGACGTATGCATTGTTTGTTAAAATAGGATTATGAATTTACTATTTAGTGAAGGACGGGACATCTTAAATCCATGGGAATAAAAGATCGGATCTAATAGATTATTTTAATTCGAACTTTATAGTAAGATTAGTTAATTTATTATACAAAATACTAAATAAAACAAGGGCCGTATGGAATAATTTCTAAAGAAATGTTCAGAGAAAACTATTAGTTCTTTAGCATTTTGATACATTTAAATTCAGAACTAATCTAATCTAAATATATAAAAATGAATCCCTATTTCCCTTAGTCACGGCAGCAGAACGGCTGGACCGATTTCGCTAATTCTTTATCTTTGTGTTTCTTATTATCAAGAGAAGGTTATGAAAGAAAAAATTAGGAAAGTTGCACGGAAAATTAGAAAATTTAAGAAAACTTAAGACCATATTAACTTTTGTAATGTAACCTTAGCGCTTTCGACATAACTGTCAGTCAACATTCATAGTTAAGTAAGACAGGACCACGTCTGTCGGGTCAGCTATTATACATTTAAAAATCAATGTTTGTTTGTTCGTATTTTATGCATATAATGCCGTATCGTTCATCCGGTCATCATGAAATTTTGCATAGCGTGTATGAATACAGCAAAGGTAATAGGGTAGGTACCTTTCATTCAGAACAAAGTAGGTACTGTTCCCGAGGGATGGAAAAAAAATATCAATCGAAGAAAACATATATGTACTAAGTTTAGTATCAAGCACATTGTATTCAATGTTTAGGCCCCGAAGCAAAAAGGAGGTGTGTTTTATAACACACCTCCTTATGTTTAACGTGTGTATCTGTCTGTTTGTCTGTAGCTTCATGGCTTCTAAACGGATGAACCGATTTTGCTTTAGTTTTTTTTTGCTATTAAGGTGACTTGAGCGAAATTGTTCTTAGCTACAATTCAAGAAAATCTGTTTAGCCATTCTAAAATCATCAGTTCTTGTTGAATCTTTAAAAGGATTTGTGAGTTTTTAAAAGGTTTTAAATTACTAAGAAATATAATTTGAGTCTGAGTTGTATAAACTTTTGTGGTTTTACAAATCTCATCTAATATCTCGAGTTGACGTTTTAACAACGCAATAATTGGTTTGAGAAGAGTTCCGTACAAAAACACAATAAGGTAGTAGTTAGATAAAAACGTATGCAATTACATACGAAATATCCCAGGCGAAGGCACACATTTTATTGTTATTATGTGCCATCAAAATAAGCCAAAGTTTGGCATCACTAAAAAAATAATTATCTTCGCGTCCCTGCCCTACCGACTCAAGGTACACTTACATGTGACGGGATGATTCCGACATCACCGTCTCGTTCAAGTTTGTTATAGTCAGAGGACCAGAAAATATGAAAAGCATGAAAGTTAAAAAAAACAACTGTAGCTAACCTTAGCAGGTTTTTTAGGTGGTGGTAGTGCATTCGACTGCCTCACCGGGGATCGCGCGTTCGGTTAACGCTCAGTGCAAATTTGTATATTTGCATTGGTTTGGCTGTTTCTATGTATAATATGTATGTATTTACAGAAAAATAAATGTATATGTATGTTTATCCGTGTTTTAAAACCCTTGGTACAAACTCTGCTTACTTTAGGCGTTGTTGTTGATGTTATAAAAGAAATAACACTAGGTACTAGTTTCGTAGGTCACACATTGCACACATTGAACTTGCGCAAGTATAGCCGGCTGCCACGTGGTAGTATACCACCCACAAAATGTGAACCTGATGCAGGTCCTGTCACGGTCGCCACTTTTGTTCGTTACTAAACAAAGACAAAATAAAAGCTTCTGATTTGTGTAATAAATATAATTTAGCCTTAACAAAATATATAAAATAATATCAGAGCGCTAAAAGTAAGTAACGTATTTTCGATAACTTTAAGGCAGTGAGTCTACAAGGGAAGTGGAAATGACCTATTTAAGCTCGTTCATTCGCTAGTTAAGTTTAAAAGCAAGCTTTATACATACAACAACTTTAAAGGAGGCATACTTTAGCCTTTAAAGAAATAAAAGAATTTTTAGAATAAGAACATAATATATGTTTTGTATTGTTACAGCATCCTTAACTTAAAAATTACGTATGATCTGGATAAAATTTGGCACAGAGATAGATTACAGTCTACTTTTTATCCTGGAAATTTACGGTTCCCGAGGGACAGGTTTAACCAAAATGTCCACGTGAACGGAGTCGCGGGCAACAACTAGTCTTTAATAAATTTAAATACCACTCACGAAATGTTTTATTCCAATAAGGATATATAGTTTCCCGTTTCGTTGTCGTCCCGTGTTCCTAAAAGAGACCTTGATTATAGTGTAATTTAGGCGGTGGAGGACATTTGTTTTTTGTTCCATGAACATTGTCATTCCGACGGGATTTCCAACTAAATAGATAAATGCATTGTTTTTTGTAGATAGATGACATTTTTGAGTACCTTTAATGACGGGTTGACGATTCAAATAATCACGAAATAAGGTCGCTGAATGCTATGCGTGGACTGTGTGGTTATCTACAAAAAAAATGAAGGAAAAATAGCTTTTCCCTGTGGCTTGTTACACTTCAGACGCTCCGGGCCGCGGCGGCGCGCGATACGGAAGTATTAGCCCAACGAAAAATGCTGACCTGATTTATTTTATTTGTACCCTATCTGTGGATTCTGCGTGATACTTCTGTAATTGGATGTTGGTTGTGTACTAATTATCAATATATTAGGTGCAATTTTAATTTCGAGTTTTGTAAATATTTACTAAATTTTGATACAATTTATTCAATCCATCAAATCACTACATATTATAAAACAAAGTCCCCCGCCGCGTCTGTCTGTTCATGATAAACTGAAAAACTACTGATCGGATTTTCATGCGGTTTTCCCTAATAGACAGAGTGATTCATGAGGTGTATAATTTGTTAACGTTTTGTGTAAATTGGTTGAAATATGATGATGATTGTTGAGAATAAAATTTTGTGATGGAACGTCAGCGTAACACTTTAACGCTTTGTTGTGCCACCTACTCCAAATTTGACATTCCTCCGTTCACGAAATTTGCTTAAAATGAGGTAAAAACAATTCGCCTATTAATTATATAGATATATCCTACGTTTTAATTAATTGAAAAAATAAATTATTAATTAATATTAATCTACTACTTTATAATTACAATTTATATTGAATAATAATTAAAAATATTGTTCAATATAAATTGTAATTATAAAGTTAACTTTAGAACGTTCATTCTCTTTAAATAATCATCAAACTTTTAGTAAAGCAATCATTTAAGTTTAATAAAATAAATTCGCAATACATCCACAAGTCATAAAGACTGCAGTGTCTCGAAGAGATGCCCACGCGCAGGCGGCATGCTTTGTGACATCACACAGCTAGGGTTGTCGCACACATTCAACAGTATATTACTCGCATAAAAACTGTAATTAGTTAATTAAGTATAACTCAGATAATAATGTGCATCGTTAAAATTAGTGATAAAGTTTATTTTTATTGTTTAATTAAGATATTAGAATGCAGTTTTAGTGTTGAACGAGAGGTACATTTTTGTTTTGTAAAATTAAAGGTAAAATAATTTTAACTGTCAAATATTAATGTACAATTTATTAATGATATTTTTGTCTATTCGAGAAATTTAACATCACTAACCTATTTTAAGAAAATGCAAGCATTTAGTTGTCGAAGAAAAAATAAAGAGATTACTGTATATTTCATCGTTTTAAACACAATCCACAACTGTCCACAAGTACAACCATACTATTTTAAGTAATGACTAACCACCCTTCTTTGCAGTTTACTAAAAGTCCCTCCGAATTAGTGACAGATTTTAGGATTTGGTGTGATACACCAAACCAAAAAAACATTGTTGCCTTTGTTTTTTTTTATTTATGTTCTGCGAAACGCTTATTACTAAAAGGAGATTCTAAGAAACAACTTTTATATTTATAGAATTAATAAATATAACAATACATAGTATACTATACGTATAGAAACGAACTGTAGCTATATGTAATTATACTAAATGTATATAACATTATAATTCCATTCCACTACACATTTTCACCCCAAAGAAGGGCTCGTTGCCTTACGGTACGATGACAAACGTGGGAATCGGTTTTATTCTACACTAAATTACAACTAAGTTAGTTGGTTGGTTTGACAACCCTACCATACCGGCTGTAAGAACAGCCATTAAATCATTTAGTCTGCTCATTCCACCATGACTATCAATGTGACAACCCTATAACGAATGGAAAAATAAAAACGCAATACCCTACGGTGCACTTCCGATCAAATTGACAGCATGTAGTTCGTCCACAATTTCAATTGATAGTTAATTTTTAATGGAATAAAAACTACCGAAGTGTCATTATTAAAGATATACGGTTACGTGTGACCCGAAAGGGGCCCTTTATGATCGCGCCTGACACTTACGAGATAGGTCGTTTCACATCTTGCTAAAGGATCCCCATCGGGTCTGAATCTAGTAGATCTCCCTCGAAACAAATGCATTATAAAATACTTAGTTCAAATTATCTGATACTAGTAACCCGCCCTGTCTTCGCACGGGTAGTAGAGACATCTTCAACAATCATTATCATATTTCTACCAATTTACACAAAACGTTAACAAATTATACATCTAAACCTTCTTTATGAATCACTGTCTATTGATGGAAACCGCATGAAAATCCGTTCAGTAGTTTATCAGTTTATCGTGAACGAACAGACAGACAGAAAGACAGACAGACAGACGCGGAGGGGGACTTTGTTTTATAGTATATAGTGATATTGCACTTTTTTCTATAGATAGATATTAAAGATACTGTGGCACTTGTTTTTGCTTTTTAGTTAGTATTTTTATCGCAGTCGGGTTTTTCGTTTCATTTAATAATTTATGTTTATTAACAACCCTTGATTAACCATCTTGTAACCGTCAATATAGATAGACTGTCGTATTCTTATCTACCAGAATATCTTCTTATGATGACATTAATGATGTGTTAGTAGATACTTCTCAATAGTCTTCATCACTATATTATATATTTCTCACAATAATGTGGTAGTGGTTGTACTTGGCTTACTATTTGTTGCGTAACGTTTGCTCCTGACAATAATATGAAAAAAAATTGATGTGGGAGAGCCATGCTTCGGCACGTATGGGCCGGTTCGACTCCGCTCGTTACCACGGCCTCACAGAAGACCGGCCGTGAAGCAATAATTGCATTGCATTTCGCCGCGTGAGTGAGGTTCCCGGAGTCCCTAACCCTTCCCTCTCCCTTATTCTCGTCCTTCACCTCTTCCCACTCTTCCCCCCTCGCCCTCTTCTCCTACTCCCACCTTAAAAGGCGGCAACGCACTTGTGACTCTCGAGTTGCAGGTGCCCATGGGCGGCGGTAGTCATTTGCTCCCTATACCATAAAAAAAAAAAAATTGTAATTGCATCAGGCAAGATTGTCAAGAAGATGGGTGTAAAATTGATTGATTGTCTCTGATCAAAAACACTTATGTATATGTTTAAGCTATGAAAAGCCACAGTGGAAACCCAGTTCTACGAAGAAGTATCAATAATGTACAACTCCTTCCACCTACTTTTTTTTACATTTGTACCATTTAAGTATGTTTATCAGCAGTCTGGTTACCATAAGTACAGGTTCCGCCTAGTTTGGGATCAGACGGCCGTGTGTGAGGTGTCTCAAGTTATTAGTGTTCTTATTATTTACATACCTTACTGGGCACGCTTAGAGTCTCTGTTAGGTGTTTCTCAAAACAAAGCGTTATAGGGCTAAGGTGACTTTAAGGCGAATTATCTATGCATATTCAGTTCATTTGAAAGCGTCGCAACCTACCTCATCAGAACGTTTGTATCATCAAATGGTAAACAAATTAACATATCATCGGCAATTGTTAGTGTAATTGAAGGTAATAAAGAAATGAGATATTAGAAAAATAACATTATTCGTAATCAAATTGACAACTAAACTACATCTATCTATTATGAGTAATTATGACTATTTATGACATTATAATAATTATGTCAGTTTTTTTCTCAAATATCTGTACAAATAAGTAAAATTGAAGTGTCTATTTGTAATGTCATAATAACAGCATTCATTTACTAAATCCAACTGAATGTTTACACGGTACGTATACCAAAAATCTATTTTATTTAATTTTCTGTCTGTCTTCTGTTTGTTCCGGCCAATCTTTGCAACGGGTGGACCAATTTCCACAGGATTTTCACTGGCAGATAGCTATGGAATAACTTAGGCTACTTTTATTTTAGAAAAATAATGAGGGTACCACGCAAAAATTATAAATATATAAACGTGAGCTAAGCAGCGGCGGGCACAGGTAGTTATTAATAAGATATAAAATTATTACAGCAAACAGTATGCGACATATGATCTGTGTATTGCAAACGTACCTATGTAAGAAACAGTATTGAATTATATTAGTAAGGCAGAACGTGCAGGTGTTGCCATGTCAGATGTTAGCCGCCGCTCCGTGATACGCGATACGCAATCTAACATCGTGACAGGAAATGCAAATAATGATGCTAAACGTGGGCAAATATTTACATTAGAAATACTGAGAAAAATAAGAAAACGTGAAGAGCTATGGCGGACAACATATTAAGGCACTAAAGTTACATTTCTATTTGATTTTATTGAAGTGAAAACTTCTTTAGGCACGTTTGTGCACTTTTGCTATGCGGAAAAAAAAACACTGAACTCGTGACCGTCACGCTAATAATACATATATAGATCCACTAGAGGGGTAATCTAAACATTGAGTTCTGTCAGCTCCTTATTAATTAATGTCACCAACCTGCTAATGTGACGTTTTAAGTTCGTCGTTTCGTTTAAGTTTTCACTTCTGTCGGCAGTCCCATGACCAGACAAAAAATTAATTATTTCTTAAACTAAATGTAACCTTAAACAATTTATAAATCTGGATTCCAATTACATCTATACACAACATTTACTACCCTTTTCAACATACCAAAAGTGCCCAACGTGCCTAAAGAAGTTTTCACACACGAGTTCAATGTTTTTTCCCCATACCAACAGTGCCCAGAAGTTTTCACTTCAAATATTTAAAATGATTGCATAATCAAAACAAATTGACAAAGTATGAATAAATAATGCTACGACCTACTTATACTGACTGACTTCTCCTGACAATTCAAAAATACCTACAATGGGTTTACTTGAAATAAATAATTTTGATTTTGATTGATTTTGAAGCCTAAATTGACTCGCGGGCGCCATCTATTGATGAGTAGAGGAAGTTATTTTAATAATAATAATAATAAATAAACTGGCAACACTAACTGTTAGCATCAATTTTTTTGCAGATTAATTTTTTTTTATTTATTTAATCCGAAATAAATTGAAAAAAACCAAAACCAAATACAGAGAAACTTATTAAGCAATAGATTTCATAATAAAATAACAAAAATCACCATATCTAAGATGAAAAAATACAAATTCAATATTTTCCAAGATGACAGATGTCAAAGCAAGAAATAATATAACAATGAAAATTAAAAAATGCTAACAAGATCTAAAGCTAGAAGTAGAGATGCACACCCGTTATCTCCGGACTCATCGCACAGCTCCGTCTCACAGCCAACACACACTTCGGTGACAACGGCAAGCAGTGAGACGTCGAGCTCAAGTTCCAGCGACGATTCCGAAGTTCGCATGCTCGTTTGGCATCTCAATTCCAAACAGCTTTAAACTCTGGGTTATTACCCCATTTTATGACCACTGGTATTACCCACTTACTCTATAAGTCCGGTAGTGCCATGGATCCCAAAAACTATAGACCTATTACGTGCTTACCAACCGTGTATAAGCTTCTAACATCTATTCTGAGACTCAAAATTACTACACATTTAAATAAAAATTCGATCATTTCTATTTCTCAAAATGGATGTAGAAGCGGGACCCGTGGCACTAAAGAGCTCCTTATCATGGATATGGCCATTAGCCAACAGGTGCGTCGTAACCGTAAGAATCTGTCGACATGTTGGATAGACTATAAGAAGGCCTATGACTCGGTTCCACATACGTGGCTTTTGAGAGTGCTAGAGTTGTATAAAATTGATACAACTCTTTGCACTTTCTTGAAGTCATGTATGAGGCAATGGAGGACGGTACTTCGCTATCCAGGATGTCGGCAGATTGCGGCAAGCGATGTACCAATAAAGATTGAGCGGGGCATATTTCAAGGTGATAGTCTGAGTCCCTTGTGGTTTTGCCTGGCTTTGAACCCTCTCAGTACTCTGTTAGAGGGTTCAGGGCTAGGCTATAGGTTGCAGAAAGATGATCTAGTTATATCTCACCTTCTATATATGGATGATCTGAAACTACTAGCCCCCACTAATTTGCAATTG